>PISX010000503.1:0-61513 GCA_004024625.1 Mellivora capensis | reverse complement strand
CCAGCTGGGGAAGAGGGGACACAGAGCAGAGAGAAGGAGGCAGGGGTAAATGGTTGACTCCGGGCTGAGCTGCCTTGGTTAGATAAGCATCATACCCTGGACCGAGACAGACCCACCAATTCGATCCAAACTGGATTTTTTTAATATATGTTTATATATATATATAAATATATTTTTTTTATATGCCTTAATTTCTGAAAGTGAGCTTTTTTTTTTTTCTTCTTCCTCCTGGTCTAAATTCAAGACTTGAAACGATTCCTTGGTTTGGATCAGGTGGCTTCCCCATGCTGCTTTCTTTCTGCTGGAAGCTGAGTCTGGCCAGCAAGTCCCCATTACCTGCCCAGTTTGTTTGCATTTGGATTTGGCCCAGTTTGACAAGGCAAGCATGCCGGTCTCCCTCCACCGGCGTCCCCTCCTCCCTCTGACCACCCACTCCACTCTCTCCTCCTGCACTGACAGGAGCAGATTGGTGGTTGCCTAGGGCAGGGATGGGGTGGGGGAGATGGGAAGATGTGTCAAGGCGGTCAAAGTGTATAAACTTCCAGGGGCACCTGGGTCACTCAGTCAGTTAATCCTCTGACCCTTCATTTCAGCTCAGGTCGTGATCTCAGGGTCATGAGATTGAGCCCGGCATCGGGCTCCGTGCAAAGTCTGCTTGAGATTCTCTTTGTCCCTCTCCTTCTGCCCCTCCCCACCTCTCTAAAATAATGAATAAAATAAATCTTTTTTTAAAAAAAGGATTGGGGGTGCCTGGGTGGCTCAGTCAGTTAAGCGTCTGCCTTTGGCTCAGGTCATGATCCCAGGGTCCTGGGATCAAGCCCTACATCAGGCTCCCTGCTCAGTGGGGAGCCTGCTTCTCTCTCTCCCTCTGCCACTCCCCCTGCTTGTGCTCCTTCTCTTTATCTCCCTCTCAAATAAATAAATAAAATATTTTAAAAACTAAAAAACTTTTAAGAATTAAAGAAATGTAGGGCACCTGGGTGGCTCAGGCAGTTAAGTGTCTGCCTTTGGCTCAGGTTGTGATCTTGGGGCCCTGGGATCGAGTCCCGCATCTGGCTGCCTGCTCAGTAGGGGGCCTGCTACTCCTTCTCCCTCTGCCCTCCACTTGTGCTGTCTCTCTCTCTCTCTCAAATAAATAAAACCATTTTTTTAAAAAGTTGCCAAAAGAGTAGATCTAAATGTTGTCATCACACACACACTCACACACACACACACACACACACATACAGTAACTGTGAGATGATGGATGAGTTAACTAATGTTATGGTAATCATTTTGCAACATATACATGCATCAAAGCATGACCTTGTACGCCTTAAATCACACAATGTGATATGTTGATTATATCTCCACAGAGCTGAGTGGAAAAGAATTAGGATGATGACTAAGTGAGATTGTACATGTATCAACAAAATGTCTTGCACCTAATAATGATGTTAGCTGTTGCTTCCTTTTTATTTACCAGTTTATTGAGAACGGACTCATACGGTGAAGTGCACAAATCCTATATAGCTCTGTAAATTTTTACATCTGTCTATCCCTGTGTGGCAGCCCCTACATCAAGATATGGAAAACTTGTAGTACAACAGAAGGTTCACTTCTGTCCCCTTCCCATCAATAACCACCTGCTCTCCCAAGTAACACACAGTCTAACATTTATTATCTATCACAGGTTAGTTTTTCCTGTTCTTGGGGGTGCCTGGGAGGCTCAGTTGGTTGATCAACTGACTCTTGATCTCAGGTCAGGTCTTGATCTCAGGGTTGCGAGTTCAAGCCCCACGCTGGGCTCTGCACTGGGCATGGAGCCTATTTAGAAAAGAGAGGGGGGTGGGCCTGGGTGGCTCAATCAGTTAAGCGTCTGACTCCTAATTTCAGTGCAAGTCATGATCTCAGGGTCTTGAGATCAAGCCCCACGTAGGCCTCTGCGCTCAGCGGGAGTCCACTTGAGATTCTCTCTCTCCTTCTTTCTCTGACCCTTCCCCCTCCCCTTCTCTCTCTCTCTCAAATAAATAAATCTTAAAAAAAATTTTTTTTTCCTGTTCTTGAACTTCACATAAGTATAGTCATATAGTTCTTTAGGGTCTGGCTTCTTTCAGTTAACATTATATTTAGTGATATTCAGCCATGGGGCCGTAAGCAGTATTTTGTTCTTCATTGCTGTGTAATATTCCATTTACTGACTATATTATGCATAAACCATAATTATACACTGTACTGTAGATCAACATTGAGTGTTTTCATTTCTTGCTATTATCAGTAATCTGCTATGAATATATATATTCATGTCTCTGTTGCACAGAAGCACTCATTTCTGTTGGTATATACCCAAATGGCTAGGCTGTAAGCTTAGCCTTGGTAGATATACCAAGCCGTTCTCCAAAAGTTGTTGAATGCCGGTTTCCATTCCCCACTGCAACATGTAGGATTTCCAGCTGTTCCACAGCCTCGTCATCCCTTGGTTTTCTGAGTCCTTTTCATTTTAGTCATTGTAAGGGGGGACAGAGTAGCATCTCACAGAGCTTTGTAACTGGCCTTTTCCTGATGACTAATAATGTTGACCACTTCTGTGTGCTTTTTGTCCATTTGGAAATCCTTGCTTATGATGTGTCTTTTTAGTTCTTATGTCCCTTAAAATACATTAGTTATTATTTTGTATCATCACTATTGCCCTTTTTAAAAGATTTTATTTATTTATTTATCTAGAGAGCTCACACCGGGGGGAGGGGCAGAGGGAAGGAGAGAGAGAGAATCCCAAGCAGACTCTGCACAGAGCACGGAGTTCAATGTGGACTTGATTCCACGACGCCAAGATCATGACCTGAGCCGAAATCGAGGGAGATGCTTCAGGGACTGAGCCCACCAGGAGCCCCACTTTTGTACTTTTAAATGATCTGTATAGCTATCTACTCTCCCAGTATACTTTTTGATATCAACGTCTATATGATATTCATTTATGAATTCTTGGTGCCTAACCTAAGCCTCCAAGCATGCATACATTTGCTGAGTAAATTAGCAAACAGCCAAGACTCAGTCAATCATGATAAAATGTCGCCATCTGGTGTCAAAAGGCATGAACGAGACACGGAGGGATGCAAAACTCCCAGCAGGTAGTTCTCGAGGCATGCTATTTGAACTTTCCCTTATATGTGATTTTTAAAAACTATTTTTTGCATTGCCTCTGCATACCTGTTCTTTTTGATTTGCCATATGTACTTGCATTTTTTCAAATCTAATATTGAGAGTTTGGATTTAGGGAACTTTTATCTTGGGGTGATTTCATTTCAAAAGCTGACTGTGATATTTATAGCTACAATAATCAGGGCTTACTCTCTTCTAGCCATGTGGTTGGTGCCACCACAAATTCTGAAGTATATTCGAGAGACCTGGGAGCTTATAGGTAAGTAAAGGAGAAACATAAGAAACCAGAGTGAAGTACTGTAATAAATGCCTAAAATAGGTATTTGTCTATTCGTTCATTCATTCATTCATTCATTCTTCAACAGATATTTATTGAGCACTTACCAGGCATTGGGCACTGTTTAGGTATGAACCACCCAAAAGTGTGTGGTCCAACACCCGACTGCTCTATGAAAACTTATAGTTAAATTGTACCTATTATTTTCCAAGGATTCTGGATTTACATATGTGTGCCCTTCCATTGTAAATCCCTACAGACAGTGGTCCATGTGAGACTCTAGTCTTTACCAAGTTTACACACAAAACAAGATGGTCCTAGGTAAAAAATGCTTTCCCGTGAAGGGTACTGAGGTGGAGGGGAAGTGGTGAAATTCCCGGTTCTGCTATTACATATCAGGAACTGGGCTCAGTGTTGGGCAGACAAAACCTAGAGACAACTTAACAGAGGACCACGTGGCAGTGTTCAAAGGGCCATGTAAGAAGCATTTGAAGGGAAAATAAGAACACGCTTCTTGGAGGATGTGAACCATGAGTCGAGTTTCCAAAATGGAATTAGCAGGAAAGAGTAGGTAAAAGGGAGCCATGGACAGAGTCGGGGGAAAGGGATACACAGAAGACGCTGCAGCAGTAAATGCCTGCCTGCAGAGCTAAGGTGTTTGTGTTCCACCTTGAGCGTGCTTTGGAGACACCGGGCAATAGGATAGGATAGAAATAATAGGATGCAATTTGATATTTAGAAAGTTTGCTGGCAATTATGCAGAGGATGGGTTGAGGAGGGGAAACGTGGGGAGCAATGGAGTATGTTAGAAGGCCATTGTGATAACTCACATGATGAGGCCAGAACCATTGCCCCAGGGGAGAGGGGAGAGGGGAAAGGAGAGGAAGGCACTGATGCAATCGGTAAAGATAATTTAGAATTAGCATCACAGGGGGGCTGGGGTAACTGGGTGGTGGGCATGAAGGAGGGCACGTGATGTGATGAGCACTGGGTGTCATGCACAAATAATGTATCATTGAACATTATACCAAAGACTAATGATGTACTATATGTTGGCTAACTGAATTTAAATTTTAAAAAATAGAATTAGCCTCACTAATGGGATACAGAGAGTGAGAGGACAGAGTCTGGGACAAATCGCAGGTTTCTGCTTGGTAGATGGTGGCCGGTCCCTTTCGAGAAGAATAACAGATTCTTTACTCACAAACCTCCCCACTCCTTACCCCACCTTCTTTTTGTTTCTAGAGAGAACTGACTATTTTGGGTATAATAAGGAAAAAGGTCCGTGAGCATCGTGATGTATTTTTGTACTGAATTCCTTAGGCACCCTGGTCACTTTCACTTACCTGTTTAGATTTTTCAGGTCAGAATGCCAGAAGGCAAATGAACATATTGCTTCTCAGCTTGACGGCATAGGAAGGCTGGTACAAAGACCTAGGTACAAAGGTCTAAGGTACCTTTACAAAGGTACAAAGACCTAGACGGTCACAGGCACCCAGTTTTTGTATAGATATCTCTTTAAAAGTTCAGGCAGCAGTAGAGAACCCTCAAAAATTTGAGCTCCCGGACATATTACTATTTCTTCCACCTAATAACACTTAGCTTTGCAGATCTGGAGTCTCTGTGGGGGAAGCAAGCCTCCTGGAGTGGGTGCAGCCTCTATTGGTCACTTTTTAAACTGCAAGTGCACCTGCTGGTCTGGGAGGCAGCAGAGCCTGACCTTGGAGATACTTGGATTTGGATTCCGTTCCTGGCCTCAGGGCAGCTCAGAGTTCAGGCTTTGGTTGGGTAGTGCCAAGCACAGCACGCATTACCCTCAGGTTCCTTCTTCTGTCTAGAAGGGGTCTTACATACTGGTGAAGAGGAATTGTGAGCCAAATTGGAACCTGGATTTAAATGTCGCTTCTATTAATCTCTAGCTGTGTGCACTTAAGCAAGTTATTGAACTTCTTTGTGCCTCTACTTCCTTATTTGTGAAATTAGATAATCAGGCATTCTTTCTTCTCAGGTGTATGATTCGAATCCCCCAAAAGATTTGTTGAAGTCCTGTTCCCTGGTACCTATGAAAGTGAACTCATTTGGAAATGGGGCCTTTGCAGATGTGGTCAGGTTGAGGCGAGGTCCTACTGGAATAGGGTGGGCCCTAAATCAATTACTGGTGTCCTGATAAAGAGAGAGAGTTTGGAGACATGCAGACGCACACAGAGGGAAGATGGCCATAGGAAGCTGAAGGCAGACATTGGAGCGATGCAGCTTTAAGCCAAAAAATGCCAAGGATTGCCAGCAACCACCAAAATCTAGGAAGAAGCAGGAAAGAATTCTTCCCTTCAGAGGGAGCCTGGTTCTGCTGACTCCTTGATTTTGGACTTCTAGCCCCTAGGACGTGGGGGAATACATTTATGTTGTTCTAAGCCACTCAGTTTATATTAATTGTTAGGGCATCCATAGAAAACTAATACAATAGAGTTCTTATAAAGAGTAAATTAGTGAACATGGAAAAGCACTTAGGAAATTGACTGGCGTATAATAAGTGCTATCTAAGTGTTTGCTCTCATTAGTCCAGAGTCACATAAGTGGCAAATAATGAGTCTAGATTTAAACTCGGACTAATCACTATGCAATTAAAAAATGGGGAATAAACACAGATTTGCACGTTTGAAATTAGAATGAAATGTATAGCATGGATGTATCTTTTTAAAATGATTTGTCAGCTTTGTAGCTTACTTTACAAGTTACTGATCCCCTTCCAAAAAAAGCTACTGATCCCAATCACAGCTGATAAGCAAGTTTCCAACCTATTATTGTTTTTCTTTGGAAAGAACCACCAGGGGCACCTGGGTGGCTCAGTGGGTTGAAGCCTCTGCCTTCGGCTCAGGTCATGATCCCAGGGTCCTGGGATCGAGCCCCGCATCTGGCTCTCTGCTTGGTGTGGAGTCTGTTTCCTCCTCTCTCTGCCTGCCTTTCTGCCTACTTGTCATCTGTCTGTCAAATAAATAAATAATATCTTTAAAAAAAAAAAAGAACCACCAGCAGCATGAAGGATTTAGGATTTTGCTGACATTGGAAAAATACAGAGATAAGAGCAGGAGATTGGGATTTGGTTTGGCAGGATACAAGCCTATGAACTTGGCATGTCAGGAATACAGGGAAGGGGAAGCTGTCAATCAAGGTAGAGGTCCTCACTACCCTTCACTCCAAAGAATTCCCCAAGGGGAAGCCAGATATGCAGGAATTAAATGGGAATTGGGAAGGGAAATTAAGAAACTAGAAAAACATAGTGTGAAGTCAAAATGAAGGGATTACTTAGAGAAAACCCAAAAACTGGCCAGAAATTTCCAAATCACATGAGAAGAGGGTTTCAAAAGGCATTCTTTGAGAGAGGAAATGGTTTGCATGACAATTGGATATTCCTCTAGGAGATAGGAAGCTTTTTTTTTTTTTTAAGATTCTATTTATTTATTTGACAGAGATCACAAGTAGGCAGAGAGGCAAGCAGGGGGAGGAGGGAAGCAGGCTCCCTGCTGAGCAGAGAGCCCAATGCAGGACTGGATCCCAGGACCCCGAGATCATGACCTGAGCCAAAGACAGAGGCTTAACCCACTGAGCCACCCAGGTGCCCTGGAGGTGGGAAGCTTCTTAAGGGAAGATTTCTCTCTCAGTGTAAATGATGGACTCAAGGTGATTGGTACTCCACAGAGGCTGAACCCATAGTCTTTTTCTTTATCACTCTTTTTTTTCCCCTTCCCTTTACTTACTTAAATCTGCCCTTATTTGCATCTGGACACAGCAGTAGAAATAGCTGGGAAATTGCTGGAAATAGCAACGAGGATGTAGAAAACAATATGGATCTAAGAACATAGTTTTTGATGGGAGACATGATTGCATGATGGCTCTGACAGTACTGTAGATCCCACATTGGTTCTGAGATACCCTCGAATTTTCTCAACTGCCTGGGTGTGGTGCTGGGGCCAGGACAAATGTTTATGTCCTTTTAACTGTGGGTTCCTGGAAGAGTTGGACGAATGAGTGACATAGTTCAGAGTCACTTTGGGTCCTAAACAGCAGGTAGCTTCTGACCCATGGGTGGAGAAGATAACTGGGCACCATGCAGGGACTAGAATGGAAAGACTCAACACATAGTTGGGATATTTGGTTTTCCTTGTGGAAAAAGATAAAATTAAGATTATTTGGGGGGACTTAATTTACCTGTGGCAAAAGAAGATTTACTTGAAAATGGAAAGAGTTCATATGATTACATTTTATAGAATGGCTTCAAATTTCAAGATACTTTAAGGGAATGCTACTGGTTATTATAGGGCTGTCATTTGGTTCTCATTACATCGCTCTTTTTGGCAGGTTTGGATGGATACACTGAAGGAATCAGAGTCAAGACATATATACATATATTTTTTTCTCAGTATATTTTGTGCCATAGGGAAAATGGATTTGAAGTAACATCTTTACGCTCAGTGGCTCCTGGAATTGTAAAAGACATAGATATTCCTAACAGTCTTGAGGGGCGAAAGTGCTTTTCTCGTTGATTCTAGGAACGGTGGAAAGAATCAGTGAGGTCACTGTGGAAACATGGCCAGGGCTTTGCTGATACACGGCCCCTGTGTGATATTGTCTCACACAGGGGCCGTAGGAGCCTGGCTGGCCACAGGTCCACTCATGAAGCAATTTGGGTTAATATGACAACTAATGGAAATATTGGCTTCTAAGGGACCTATAAATATCCCCAGCTAACACAGGAGAAACCTGAGAGTTGTTAAGTAACTTACATGCCCAGGTCACAGAGCTAATAAATGATGCAAGTGGGACTCAAATCTAGGTCCTTATTTACGTCCATTTATCCAGAATCTGTGCTCTTAACCACTGCCCTGTTCTGCTCCTGTCTTAGTTGAATCATCTCCCCCAGCGAAGCTGACCTGGCCCCTGCCCCCTACTTTCTATGCTATCTATCTTCTTAGCCCACCTCTTATATCAGGTGAGAGACCAGTCTTTCCAACCAGTTCATGAGTTCCTTGGACGCAAAGCTCTTAGTAATTAATCACTGCACCTGACACAATGCTGGGCACAGAGCAGACGCCCAATAAATGTCTAACGAATGGGCGGATATTATTGTTCTATTCTCCAGGTTCTTCTATTTCATGACTTATGCAACACCTCCATTAGTCTGTCTAGTAGGTACCTCCAACTTACCATGTCCAAACCGTACTCCTCATGCTCCTGGCAAGATGTGCTTTACCTAACAGTATTCCCATCCTAGTCAATGGTGTCTTTCTCCCCTTTACTTAGGCCAAACCCTTAAAGCGTTCTTTGACTAGTCTATTTCTGTAATCTCACATCTACCAGTAATTCCTGGCAACTGTACTTTAAGTATATGATTTGAACCCTGCCCCTTCTCATCAATTCTGCTGCTACTGTTCTCATCCAAACCATGCCATCTTTCATGTGGAGAACTGTATCCGCCTGCCCAGTGGTTCCCCTCCTTCCATCTTTGTTTCCCTACAATCCATTCTCACTATCGGCGTGTTTCTATAATCGTGGTGAGATCATAGTATGGTTTGTTGAATGATAAACTCTAGTGGATCCCCATTGTATTCAGAATAAAAGCTCAAATCATTCCAGTGGCTTATAAGGAGTTCCATGCTTTGCCTACTAACATCCCCCTAATCGTACCTCCTATGCTCCTGGCTCATAGGTCTCCTTGCTGCTTCTCAGGTATGCCAAGCACAAGCTTTCTCAGGGACTTTGCACTTGCTATTCACTGTAGAATGCCTCTTCTCTTTAAATGCATGATTCACTCCCTTAAGCTCTTGGAAGTCTTTGGTCAATCTCCTCCTCTGTGAGCCTTCCTTACTTACTCCCTGCGCTATGCCTGGAGTGTGTGCCCTACACTTTGCCTGACTAATTCTTCTTCTTGACATTTGTTACGTTCTGGTATGCTATATAACAGTAATTTAGGGCACCTGGGTGGCTCAGTCGGTTAAGTGTCTGCCTTTGCCACAGGTGGGGATCCCAGGGTTCGAGGATCAAGTCTCGAATCCGGCTCCCTGCTCAGTGAGGAGTCTGCTTCTCTCTCTACCGTTCCCCCCTGCTTGTGATCTCTCTCTCTCTCTCAAATAAATAAAATCTTTTTTAAAAAACCAATAATTTATTTTGTTCACTGTTTGTCTCCTCTCACCACAATATAAGCTCCATGAAGATAGGGATCTTTGTCTCTTGTTCACTGCCATTTCCCAAATATCTAGAACAGAGTGTGTTAAATGATAAGGGTTTGTTTTTTCTTTTTTTTAGAGAGTGCAAGTATGCGTGACCAGGAGGGGAGGGTAGGAAGGGGTAGGGACAGAGGAAGAGGGAGAGAGAGAATCTTAATCATGTTCCATGCTCAGCACAGAGCCCTATACAGGGCTTGCTCTTAAGACCCTGAGATCATGACCTGAGGCAAAATCAAGAGTCCGATGCTTATCCAACTAAACCACCCAGGGACCCCCATGATAAGTATTTATTACATGATTTCTGGGTGTATGAGAGAGAAGGTGAAGAAACTCACTGCGTAATTCAGGAAGCGTATGTTCTGAGCTATTGGATGGGTGTGCTCTGTACGCATTTCCCACTCCGTGATCCCGTGACTGTGTGGCTTTCTAATTGACATGCCTCCTACTCAACTACAAGCCGATGTTCACTAAGAAAATTCATCATAACAATTATTTATATAGGGCAAGAATTATTTACATAGAGTAGCTTTCTCTTGGTCAGCTTAGTAACAAAACTTTCTACAAATAACACTTATATACTGTTACATCCTCTGTTCATCCGACAGTCTTCTCCATCAGAAGCATCACCCTTTCCTACTCTTTCTGAGCCCATTTCTCTACTTGTACACTCCCCATTCTCAAATGATGAACACAGCACTGATTGCAGAAGACATAAACCCTCCCTTGTGGATTTTTTTTTCCCCCTGTATATGACCTGATCAGATTCGGTAGTCACCGAAACATTTTGTGCTTTTCATCTCAGAATGTGCTATTTTTTAATGTCCATCTGTCCACCTGTACTTTTGATCCTATCCTCTAAAAGATTTGCTTCCTCTTTTCTCCCGCCTTTTGTATTTTTAATGTTTCTGGCTGCCCTTGTTCCTTCCCCTCAACTTGACACTATGTATTAGCACGTCTAGCTCAAGTCTGGCAAACAGCGGGTGGTTGATGCGTGTTAGTTTCCTTCCTCCCCTGGGGCCAGTCTCCCTTACACCCAGAAAAACTGACATCTTTTCTTGACACAGAATCTCCCCAAACTGCCACACTATTTCTTTCCGTCTCAAACATTTTCCTTCAAAGTTCCACAGCTTGTTTCTTCCTCCATTCCTATTGGTTTACCTAATTTTCACCCCTTGGCTCATGTTGACCCAATCATGAAATCAAACACTTTAGTTTTCATCCAGCTCGGCTCCTCTGTGGCATCTGAGAGCACAGACCACGTCTTCTGTTTACAATTTTCTTCTCTGTGGGATTTTTTTCAACACTTCTCTTCTGATTCTCCCCTTCAGCTGTTCTTTCCCACTATTTTTTGGTAGGTAGCTTACTGCCTTCACCCATTGCTCCTGAAGGGTTGGAAAAGCCCAGATTTCCGTCCTTAGCAAGTTGTTCTTCTTTTTTCTGTATACACCTTCTTTCTTTCTCATTCAGGCCCATGCCCTGAATTTATTCCTGTTTGCACATCACTCCCCAATTTGCAGATCACTCCCCAGCTCCTTTCCAGACTTCTCTCACAACAGATCTGTTTCTGCTTTGTGGATAGCCTAGAGTTGTCTCACACTCAACACAATAAAAAACTGAGCCGAATATCTTCGCTGGTGCATTTGCCTTTTCCCGTGTTTCTAACATGATGATGTCACCTGTCACCTAGATCCCCACAGCCGTTCTGTGCGTGTTGTGTTTTATTCATCTTTGAATCCCCCGCCCCCCAAGTTTGCTCTTGATTTTTCTATAAAGGTTACATAAAGCATTTTGATCACCTTGTTGATGATTGATAAAAACCGTCTGATCCCATTCCCCATTATCAGCTTGCAAGGAAAATGATAGGTGAAAATACTTCATGTTTTTTGTGTGTCGAGAGGAGGGCTAGTCTTAGAAGACTTAAATAAAAATAGGCATTTTCCAAAACAGCATGGATGTCAAGTAAAAAACTACATTGTGATTCTTGCTTGGAAAATGGTAGAGTACATTACTGACTCTCATCCCCTCTCTTTATATCCAAACCCTTTTCCATATAAGGAAGCAGTCTCCCACTGAAGACATAGTAAAAGTCTCCTCCCTTTCACTTTGGGCTCTGCCATGTGATTTGCTTTCACCAGTGTATGTTAGCCGACTTGAGACATAGGCGTTGGCATGCACCTGGAGGCTGGGTTTCCCTTGTTGCACCTGGGCAATCACTACAGGTGTCCTGTATCAAGGCTTGTACCACGGAGGGCCAGGAGAAGAATGAAAGTCTCGGAGCCCCAGCTGCCCCACACATCACCAGGCAGAAGCAAAGCCACGCCCCCAAACCCAGAGAAGATCTGCTTCTGGAAGTCTAGACTATCTGCAGATGCACAAGATATGTGCTTATGGTTGAAAGCCACCCAAGTTTTGTGTTATCATGTGGCAGTAGTTGCCTGATAAAAATACCAACATCTATTTTTAGTGGCTTTCTTCTTCCTTCTTTTGAATTGTGCCTCCCTTCTCCTCTGCTCTATTCTAGACAGCATGCTCATGTGAAAAAACGACTGGCTTTGGAGTCACCGTCCTGATTTTGAACCCATCCCACTAATGATTATAAACTGAATAAGCAACTTGGATCCTTTCAGACTTGGTTTTTTAAATCTGTGAAATAAGAACAAAAATACCTGTAACATGTTTTCACGAGTCCCTTGTGTTAAGCATCCAGCATACATCGATCAGGTTATACTCAGCAAATGAGTGGTAACTGACCGGAAGGGATTACAAACCGAGAGAACAGGTGACTCTGTTCATTCTACCCCCATCCCTTCCCTCTCCTATCCCATTCCTTTCCCCTCAAACATACTCTTTTTCTTAGGCTCAGAATCATCTCCTGTGGTGTGTTCTTTCCGACTCCAGTACTGTGATAAAGATGGTCACTCTCATTCCCTTCCTGACCATACCCACTCTCCAGGGACAAGTCATTGATTGTAAAGAGCGCTTTTTTGTGTTCAGCCTTCCGGTCGTCTTTAAGGTCGTGTTTGTGTGTATATTATGTTAGCCTGGTCTTTCATTGGGGGCATTTAATCCATTTATATTGAATATAGTATTTATATATCTGGCTTTTTAGCTTCTTGATCTACCTTTTTATATTCTCTTGTTGCCTTCATTTGCATTAATCTTTTGCAAGCTCATTATTTTCCCTCTATTAACTTGTCAGTTACACATTCCTTTACTATTCTTTTGTTTTTTTAATTTATTTATTTGTCAGAGAGAGAGGGAGAGAGAGAGAGAGAGCGCGAGCACAGGCAGACAGAGTGGCAGGCAGAGGCAGAGGGAGAAGCAGGCTCCCTGCCAAGCAAGGAGCCTGATTTGGAACTCGATTCCAGGATGCTGGGATCATGACCTGAGCCGAAGGCAGCTGCTTAACCAACTGAGCCACCCAGGCGTCCCTCCTTTACTATTCTTTTAGTGGTTACCTCAGAGATCATAGATTATTACTGTCCAAAAAAACATAGTACTTCACCACTTTTCTAATAATTCTAGAACCTTAGAACATTTTGACTACATCCACTCTCCTCATCTTGTGCATTATTACAAGTATTTTAATACTCATAAGACATTGTTTTCATATCGGTATTGATTTCTATTTATCTACATGTTTACCTTTCTGTAGTTTATTATTTACTGTATTTCTGTATTTCCATCTCTTATTCAATTTTGCCAGAGGTTTCATCTTTTCATAGAACCAGCTTCTTTACTTTGTTAGTGTACTTTTTTTGGTCATTACTTCCTGTAGTTGTCTCCTTTCTATGTTATTTTATTCTTTGACTTAAAAAATTTCCATGGGGCACCTGGATGGCTCAGCGGTTAAGCATCTGCCTTGAGCTCAGGTTGTGATCTCGGGCTCTCTGCTCAGCAGGGAGCTTGCTTCTCTCCCTCTGCCTGCTGCTCCAAGGTCTGCTCATCCTCTCTCTCCTTCTCTGTGTCAAGTAAATAAATACAATCTTTAAAAAAATTTCTTAAGTGGAGGAGCACCTGACTGGCTCTGTGGTGGCATGTGTGACCCTTGATATCAGGGTCATGAGTTCAAGCCCCACATTGTGTGTGGAGCCTACTTTAAATAAATCAATTTAAAAACCCGTTTTTAATTCTTAAGTTAATAATTTAGTTCATTAATTTTCTAGCTTTTCCTCTCTTGTAACCCTCTAAATACCATTTTCACTGCATTCCACATGTACTGATTAACATTATTTACATTTCATTTTAGTTCTTAGTATTAGTAAATTTGTATGTGATCTCCTCCTTAATATAAGAGTTATTTAATGCAAGAGTTTTTTATGTGGGGATTTTGAAGTCTCCAAACATAGTAACTTACAATTCTTGTTTTTGCAGGTTTTCAAATAAAATATATTGTGGTCAGAGAACATCATCTATGTAATACTCACTTGCTAATTGTTGAGAATTACTTTACTGCACTCTACAGTAGCAATTATTTTAAGTGTCTTATATCTGTTTGAGAACAGATATTCTATAATTGTGAGGCATGGATTTTTACTCCCCATAATTATTAAATTGTGTTGTACAAATACGTATCCTTACTGATTTTCCCATTGGCTCGATCTATCAATAACTAGGGTAGTATACTTAAGTGGATCACTAAGGTGATGGTTTTATCAATTCTCCCAATTCTCCCAATTTAATTTAATTCTACCGATTTTGGGCACATAATCTGAGGCGACTTCGTTAAGCACATGAAAATTTAGACCTGTTATACTTTCCTGGTGGATTAAACTTTTAACTATGTAGATGCCTTACTTCTCATTATGCTTTTTGTATTAAAAAAACTTTTGTCAATATTAAAATAATTCCCTTAGCTTCTTCAGGTTGGTATTCTCCTGGTATATCCTTTTCATTCTTTGAACTGTTCATTGTTCCTATATTTTTCTGTATCTCTGATATATAACCTATTGCTCTAATCAACTTTTGAGCCCACCTAAATAATTTTTTAAAAATTTTATTTATTTTATTTTGTTTATTTATTTGACAGAGATGACGAGCAAGCAGAGAGGCAGGCAGAGAGAGAGAGTGGGGAAGCAGGCTTCCTGCCGAGCAGAGAGCCCGATGCGGGGCTCGATCCCAGGACCCTGGGATCATGACCTGAGCCGAAGGCAGAGGCTTTAACCCACTGAGCCACCCAGGCCCCCTAAATAATCTTTTACTTAACCAATATTTGTCTGTTTTCTTCACATATTTGGGCTTTCTGCAACTTTTAGTTCTATTTGTCCCATCTTTAGATGATTGTTTTTTGCCTTTCTTTGGACAATATGAGTTACTTCCCTACTTTTGTTTTTAAATTCTTATTTCCAATTTTCCATCCACTGTTTAGAATATTATTTACTCTATTTCCTGTAATGAGTATCCTTGATATTGCACAGTGCATACTTAATAATTTAATGCGATAATTTAATAGTGCATACTTAATATCCAGAGCTAACCAACATGTTATAGCTTTTGTCCTGAACAATTCATGAATGCTAACACACTCAATTTCTGAGCACCCTACCCCAATTTACATGCTATTTCTGTTCTCTAGTAATTTTTTAAAAGATTTTATTTATTTATTTGACAGAGAGAGAGAGACAGCAAGAGAGGGAATACAAGCAGGGGGAGTGGGAGAGGGGGAAGCAGACTTCCTGCGGAGCAGAGAGCCCGATGCTGGGCTCCATCCCAGGACCCTGGGACCATGACCTGAGCGGAAGGCAGACGTTTAACTGACTGAGCCACCCAGGTGTCCCTGTTCTCTAGTGGTTTATCCAAAATAGAGTTTCGCAGTAGAAGAGTAGAAGAGCTATTTCAGAATAGCTCCTCAGAGTTAAAGAAGGAAGCAGAGATCTTTGTCTCTGGATCCAGTTTTCTGCCTTTGTATTGCTGTTTCCTGGCTCCTGGTTAACTCATCACTGTTTGGGTACTTTCTTCCAACCGCTCCCAGCTCTTCAACCTTGAACTGCTTCTTGATAGAGCTTTTGCAGAGATTCAGTAAATGAACCAAAGCTAGAAACAGTTGCTGTAGTCCTCTTCCCGAGATTGTCCCTTGATAAGTAGTCTCTTGGACTCTTCTAAGAGATCATAAGATGTACAACCAATGGAGGAACTACAGGTGAAATGAAAAGAGCCCAGAGCAGCAGTCTTACAGAAAATCCTGGGAACTTACAGTTTCAATTATCTTTCTGTGCAAATGGCCTTTTGAAGCCTTGTCATATTCTGCATGGATCATTACTAAGATTTATACTCTATTTAAATGAAGACTGTTATTTTTCATGCACCTTTGCAGAGGACTGGGTCTTTTTTTTTTTTTTTAAAGATTTTATTTATTCGACACAGAGAGCGAGATCACAAGTAGGCAGAGAGGAAGACAGAGAGAGAGGAGGAAGCAGGTTCTCCACTGAGCAGAGAGCCCGACGTGGGGCTCGATCCCAGGACCCTGAGATCATGACCTGAGCCAAAGGCAGAGGCTTAACCCACTGAGCCACCCAGGACTGGGTCTTTTTGCTCCAGCTACCTATCACTTCTGCTTCTGGAAGTCTTTATATAAGTTCTGCTCTTAAGTCCCCAGTTTCCACTGAAGAGCCCCCGTCTTTCCAGATTACCAAATAATCTAATCTCTTTTAAAAAAATCAAATTGCATTCCCTCTTGTCCCCTTTTACCTGAAATTTCCATGAGCATACACATACAGTAAGAAGAGGAACTGTTCGTTATAGGATATCCTTACTTTTGTCGCGCTGACAAGAATTGTTCCTTCTTGTTATTAAGGATAATTTACAGCGACTGGTATCTAAAGAGAGATCAAGCTGGGTGGTTCAGTGGGTTAAAGCCTCTGCCTTTGACTCAGGTCATGATCCCAAGGTCCAGGGATTGAGCCCCAAATTGGGTTCTCTGCTCAGCGGGGAGCCTGCTTCCTCCTCTCTCTGCCTACTTGTGATCTCTGTCAAATAAATAAAATGAAATCTTTAAAGAGAGATCAAAACCTGTCCTTCCCTGCTTCTCAGGGCTTCCCCAAGGAGGAATCAAGTCATGCCACCTACAAGGAGATGTGCTCGAGTTTGAGAAGATTGAATTCTGCCAAAACAGATTAGTGGGTAAGTACATGGGTAGGGCACCCATTTTTCGGCTTTTAGTCTGTTACAAATCAGCTTAATGGTCAGTTGGCCAATATCACTAGAAATTTAAGGAGACAGAAGAAAAAAATTTATGTATATTTCTCTTAGGGAAATTTATTGTGGCTGGAAGAAATACTTTGGTTAGCTGAAGGAGATGTTAGAGGTAAAACTAAAAAATATCTGTGTGGAAGACTAGCAAATTATTCAGAGGCTTGGAGAAAATGGTTTCTGCCAACTTTGCACAACTCAGTGGGGTATTTTCTTGTTCACCACTTTGTTGCTCAGTGAAAAGAACGCATTTTCTATTAGATCTTCCGGTTGAGCTGGGCCCTAGAGAAAGTGGTTTTTTGGGTTTTTTTGTTTGTTTTTTCCAGCTTGCTTTGGTTCTAGCACTTCAATGTTAATCTACCAAATGAACTTTCCATGGGGTTCATCGGTGAGTTCACTAGATTCTGGTCTAGACTTTGAGGCCTAAGTTCCAGATAATAAAAATATATTCTGCCTTGATCTCTTTCCATTTATTTCTCTTCAGTAAGTAGGATGGAGAAGAGGCTCAATATTCCTTGGTTAGTCCTAAACTAATGGCCAAAAGCACAAATATTATTTTAATTTTACAACTTTATTAGCATGTGACTTCATCATTTCCAACCATCTACCAATTTTCTTGAGTTGTTGATTCGAGTACTTTATAGCTTCCTCCAAATATTATCTTTAAAATCCTCTTTATTCTCCAGAAACTTCAATTTAGTATGGTATTCAAGAACACCAGTATTCAACTGTTTACAAAATTCTATGGGGACGCCCTTGGGGGTAGCCAAGGCCCAGCCCCTTCCCCTGTTCAGGTGTAGCCTCTTGCTCCCCACAGGTTCTAGCAGAGGCCCTTCTGCTGCGAATTGCAGCTCTGCTCATGCTCGGGTTTAGGAGATGGCACGCCCCTCCACGATCCTCAGAAAATAAAGTGTTTCACAAGCAAGCAGAGACTTAGTGTCCGCATATGGGACTTCACTGGGGGAATCGGGAATAAAAGAACTATTTGATGTGCCAACAAACTAGACCAGTCTCTCGCTTCTCCTGTAGAATTCTCTCAACACTTTCTCACTTTTTGCAGTAATGCAGGTAAATCAGCAAACAAAACCACTGTTCCGTTAGAACAAATTTGTTCGGCTACCTCCAGAATTTTATCAGCTCCCCTAACTGGTGTAAGCTAGGGAAAATGATCTCTTGAGGCTGTATTTCACCCAACACAAATTTGCTTAGACCTTAGATCTAGGGTTCAGAAATGTTTGCCCATGAGGAGTGTCTTGTGCAAACCACAGGCGTGGACCTTCCCTCAGTATGCCATCTACTCCAACTTCGGCTCTGCTAACCATGACCTGCCTCATGGAAAACTACTGTGTACTCCTTGGCGTCTTTGGATGTATGACGTCCCGCACTATCTGGAACCTGAAGCCTTGGGAAGTTAATAAAATGGAAAGTTCCAGAAACCAGGGGATGGGGCTGCCTGTGTTACTTTGCCATACGTGTGTATTTCCAGGACAACGGCTGACTGGTATTAAAGCCAGACTGGGCAACTGGAGTTATCAGTACCGGCCAAAATGAGAATTGCCTTGTTGAGCTGTTAGGGCTGAAACCTTGTTATCCTACCCATTCTCTCTGTACACAGTGGCACATAATGGATTGAGAAACAGCTGAAGAAACCAGGCACAGAAGACAATCTCCCTTCTCATGCTTTAATCCCATACCCTATGCTCCATTTATGGAGGACGCTCATCCAGTCCTTGCCACTCCCACAAGCAGAGCAGGTGAGGCTCGTAATTACTCCTCCCCATCTCCAAGGATCCTTAATCAGGCAACAGAGATCATACTATCAGCCATGAGATACTATTTAGTTCTTAATTACATAAAAATGAGATCACATAAGAAAAAGCAAACAACGCAAATACATGAAAGCCATTTACTCCTGGTAAATTCTTCAGGGTCCCAGGTGCTGGGGTTCATAATTTTCCCTGATATCAGAGAACCAAGGCAGGGATGATAGGGGCTGGATGTCAGTATAGTCTTGATGGCCTTAGCCAGCAGCAACAGCTTTTACAAAATTTCCTCCATAATTTGGTCTCAGGTCTTCTTGTGTTCTTCATATAAATGAAGTGACCCAGTCAATCGTGATTCTGTAATTATTCTCGTACCTACAGTTAGCTGACATGGTTCCAAAATCCCTTTGCAAACCCATGCAAAGAGGGCAGTGTGGGTGGGCTTGTACGCATGTGGGAATGTAATTTCACTGTGATGTAATTACGCTTTACTGACTCCCCCTGGCACCCAGCTGTTGCATCTCACTTTTGCCGAAGTGCTAAGGCCAAAACCAAGAAGCTGGTAGAACACTAAGGAGGGTGGGCATGAGTATTCCAACAGGAAAACACCCCCAATGAAAGAAGCTTCTGACTAGATCCTCCTTCCTAGCAGGGTCTGGCCCCTGGTATTTTGGCAACAGGTAAGGGAGCAGCCTGACAAGGTCCACTTGAAACAGCCTCTAGGTTTCCCCCCATCAGACACTTCTCCCCTCTCTCCCCAGGTTGTCAAAGGAAAGTGCATGGTGAAGAAGTGAACCAGTGAGAGATTTGTAGTTATCACGTGAACGTGTGGCAGAGCCATGAGAATGCAAATCTCCTGCCTTGAGTTCAGGGCTGTGTGCTTTAAGATTTGAGCCCAGTAAGGACGGAATCCTAGAGGCCGGTCCCTCACCAAACCTACAGGGCTGTCCTGGGCAACTTTATACGTGAGGCTGTGAAGCAGTCTTTAGGATATGCAACAGCCTATTTAGGGGAAAGTAAAATAACCATGATTTTGTTAAGTCTTCTACATCTCCTACTTCACACCCATGAGGTAGAGGCAGGAACACTCCAATCAAGGAGAAGCCTCCACCCAGGTTGTACTTTGGGCAAAAAACCTCCTCAAGGTGTAGAAGAAGGTTGAGAGGGTCTGCCTGGGGGACTTTAGTTAGCTGTGGGAAGAGGTGATGTAGATCTGGGCAAGCCAGGGAGACTCCCCAGAAAAGGTCTTCCCAGGCTGACAAGAGGGTGTCTCCTCGCCCATCCCCAGGTGAGGGCTGAATGCAGACCTCCTCACATGGGAATCTAGCTAGGAGGTCTTTTCTGAGTGGGTCCTCTGATGCCTGATTAAGTGATAGCCCCTGCTGAAGCTTTTTCCACAGGTAGGGCACGTGAACGGCTTTTCGCCAGTATGGGTTCTTTGATGCCTGACGAGGTGGTCCCTCCGACTGAAGCTTTTCCCACATTCATTGCACCGGCAAGGCCTCACTGAGGCGTGGCCTCGCAGGTGTTTGGCAAATGCGGCACTGTGGTTGAAGCAGCGCCCACACTCGCTGCAGAGATACAGCTCCTCGGCCGCGTGTGTCTTCCGGTGTGCCAGGTACCGCCTGTGGTCACTGAAGTCCTCTCCACACTCTCCACACAGGTAGGGCTTCCCTCCAAGGTGGATTCTTTGGTGTGTTGTCAGCACAGACTTCTGGCTGAAGCTTTTGCCACAAATAGTACAGAAGAAGGGTTTTTCACCTGTGTGTGTCCTCTGATGTCGGACAAGGTCTGAGGTCCAGCGGAAGTGTTTTCCACAATCATCACATCTATAGGGTTTCTCAACATGTGGAGTTCTCTCAGCCTGGACCAGAGGGGAGGTCTCATCCATATTCTTCCGGTTTAGGGGAAATTTATATGACGTGCCCATTTTGTGGACCTTCTGATGCCTGGCAAGATGCGAGCTCCGTGTGTAACTTTTTCCACACTCCATACATTTATAGGGTTTCTCTCCTGTGTGAGTTCTTAGGTGTCTAACAAGGTGGGAGTTACAAGTGAAACTTTTCCCACATACAGTACAGTCATGGTGTCTCCCTAACAAGGGGTGGAGAGGCATGGTTTCCCGAAGATTCGATAAACTATTAACTTGAGAAATATTTGTACCAAATCTTCTTTCGTTAAGTCTATTTGGATCATCCTCAAAGACTATTTCCCAGTCTGGAGTCTGGTGGATTTCTGGATCTCCCAAAATCGATCTGTGTAGATCCTCCAAACTCAGATCTTCTTGTTCAAGATAATCTTCTTCATCTTCACTCCTATCTCCTGTAGAGAGGGTGAGAGGAGAACGAGGGAAATTATAGAGGGGACAATGCCTTCCACACAACGCTGGGATTTTTAAACAGTCTTGGGAACACAAGACCACAGAGAGAAGCCCGTATTTCATAACTGCAGAGGCTGGGAGAGAAGGAAATAACCAGTCAACTAATTTCTGTCATGTGCCAGGCACTTTCTTATACATTGTCTCATACTGTCAACAAGCCTTGGTGTAGACAAAAATTATCATCCTCATTTCACAAATGTGGACACTGAGGACCCAGAGTTTAAGTGACCTGCTTAGTAAAGGACTACAGCTGCATTCCAAAGTTCCCATTTTTTTTTTTCTTTCACCATCTTGCATTACATATGCCTCACACGAATGACGGGAGGGGAAAGAGGAGGATGAGGACAGAAGAATTTGGCATTCAGAGAGAGACAGGGGTAATGGCCAACAGGTTAGAAGAACCAATGAGAAGGGCACCCCAGAGGGAGAGGGGAAGTGCCAGCCCTGTGGGGGAAGATGCCTTTTGTTGTTCCTCACCTGTGTAGGTAAAACTCAGGATTTCTGGCTCTTGAGGCTCTTGAGGCTCTGGGATATCTGGGACCAAAGGCTCTTCCTCTCTAACGTGGGAGATCTCATCTAGTCTGGGGATTGGAAATGCTGCTCAAGAGAGGGAAAGTGGGACATTACGATTGGTTCAGCAGTTCTCTGTGTTAAGAGCAGATCTTTGCTGTTGGGTTGACTGAAGAACAAATGGACAGCCTGGTCAGTGGCTCCAATCTGGTCTTTTTAGCTTGAGCACTTCTCACCAAACCCTGCATATTTCATGCCCTTCGCTTGCAACTTGATAGTCTAGGGCTGTTAATGCTCCCTCTTTCCCCATATTCAAGTAAGCAGATCAGCTTCAACTTCTACTGCTTCTTTCAAAACTCACACACCACCTCAAATATACTAAAGCTATGTATTATAATTCTGTTTTCTTATTAGAAGTTTCCAACCACTTTCTAAGCATTTCCTCTTCCCTTCAACTTGGAAGGATATTGTCTTGCTTAGCTCATCCTTCAGTCTCGCTGGTGGGGTAGGCTAAGAGAAGCATGGTGCATACAGTTCTAAGGTCTAAGACCCCCACAACTTCCAAGAGGAGAAAGACTTCTGTGCTCAGAACACCCTAGAAACACTTGAAATTTCTTACACAAAGAGACCACAATTCCACAATCTTCTTCCAAGACATATTCTCCATAGAATTCTTTCTGTGCTGGATCTAGGTCGCTCCACTGGTCCTGGGAGAAGCACACAGCCACGTCCTTGAAAGTTACCAATCCCTGAAAAGACACAGGCTTCGGTTAAAACGGGATGCTCCCAGAGGTGCCTATTTTGTTTGTGGGATGAAGATTATGGCTGGAGATAAAAGGAATGCACATAGGACTCTGGGCTCCCTTTGGGAAATCTGCAGCACTCTGGGCTGCTGCTCCCCAACTTCCTACTTCTGCACTTTCTTATTTCCTCCTCTGGGCCTCCCAGTCCCACTGCTTTCTGTCAGGGCCAGCTTCTGCTCTTCTTCTGGAGCACATTGGTTTAACGTACAAGAGTCTTAAAGGTCCTCATTAACTCCCTATCTGATGCCTTAATGCCACCTATATTTCTACAAAAATCCACCTTTTCTGGAAAGCTTTCCCTGACCTTCTCCAGGCACCCCTATCACCTACAGGGTCAGCACAGCACACACAGGCCCTTCGGTGGCACCTGCCTACAATGCGAAACCATGGATGCAGTCTTTTCCTTTCCTCTCCAGCATCACAGCCTAGTTTCGAGGCCCTGACCATGGGAAGGGCTTCCTATTTGTTGTGGCCTGAGTGCAGCCCCTCCAAGAGGATACCACACAATTTCAGAAAGCATTTCAGCAGCAGTCAACCATTCTCACAAATGACTATCAAGCTGACTTCTAAAAACCAAAAATAAGCCCTCATTCAGCCACTTCTAGGTTGTACCAGGGAGTTATGAAATAATCCCATTTTGTTAGTCCCTCTCTCTGGGCAGTGGCAAATAAAAAGGCTCTGGAGCCTGCAGATCCAAATGAGACTACGGTCATTCACCCCACCCCGTGCAACTCCCCCTGCTGCAGATGCGTCAGCACTGAGAACTTAAGTCGGCAAAGGAGAGTGGAAATTTGTGCCCTGTCCGACCTGTTCAGCTAATGCGTGGTGGTTCTTCAAATTCTCTGAGGCACAGAGGGAAACCAGAGCACACCTGTGAAAGAGCAGTAAGAAGGGCAACCATCTCTGGGTTTCCAGTGTTCCTCTCTTCAGGAAGGTCTGGGTCCTGGGACGCCGGAACCTCTGTGAAGAAAAGAAGCCGAAGATAAGCAACGTGCAGTGGAAGTGGCAAACGGCCGAGCGACCGGCTCTCTGCTCTTTGGCAGGAGTCCAGAAACCGGCCCAAGGGCAGCTCAAGTCATCCCACTGCCACCATGTGGAACACTACCGAAATGGCAAGAGGAAAAGCAAGGACGGGTTGGCTATCTCAGCTCAGCCGGGTTTCTGGGGGACTCTAGCTAGGAATGTCTCCTCTCAGTACCCTGGATTCTGTAATTTATTCCCACTATGCTCCACACCTAGCCTCCTCCATCGAGGGGAACCAGCCCCCTTCCCACACTCTGCCTGCCACAATGCCCCCTTCTGCTGAGGCTTCCCACCGCTCTCCTGCAGGGGCTGGAACTCCAATTCATGGCACAGGCTCTGCTCTTCTGGTAGCCCCAGATCCGGGCTCTGTATGGTTTCCTCACAGGACACCTCAGGAGTCGAGGTCTGCACAGGGTTCTGCAGCTCACTAGGTGACTCGGGCTCTGCTCCCGGATGCACGGTCTCCTCTGACAGGACTTCCTGGCCATGAACATGGACAGTCACCTGGGAATAATTCCAATTTCCAGTCAGCATGGAGTCAAGAGGAAAGTCTCGGTTGACATCAGGGCTTATTTTAGGAGACGCTGCCAACAGAAACACTCCCAGAGGGTACCAGATAAGGAGGAGAATCTCTGGTGCCACTGGGGCACACAAGCTGTTGAAGGTTATCCTCACCAGGACAAGGTGGGGACATTCGGACACTGCTGCACAGCTTCCTCACTCCCCTCACCCCCGCCCTTGTCACCTGGGGCTCTGAGGTACCCATCTTTTCCATCTCCACTGCTCCCACCTCGTTGTACGCTTCCCTGTCTTATGGTCCCAGGAGGGGGCTCTGGGACTGAGAGTCTAAGAGGACCTTTGAGGAAGTCACAAAACTAGCCTCCTCAAGAACTAGAGGTTCGACAGCCAAAGAAAGGAAAACCAAAGCCATCTGACCCTTGAGTGCTGAGGTCCCTAAGATGGTTCCTAAGCACGGATTTCAAAAACCAGAGAAATCACACTCACTCACTCACTCACACAAACACACACAAACACACACCCCTCTGCCCCTTACGGATCTAGGTGCAACCCAAGAGCAGAGCCTCTTAGTTTTAAAGGGTAACGGTGAGGGCCCTCCCTGTATGCCCTACGCCCCAAATCCATCCTTCCAGCAAATAGCCCCCTCCACATCACACAGATCAGGACTCCCCCTCCTCACCCACCGCCTTGGTCTCCTGGGTTGTTTCTGCAAACCCTCCACCAGCGTCACCGCCTCCTCGCCACTCTCTGGCCGTTGGCCCCGCACCCAGCTCTGCAGTTCTCCAGGCAGGACAGTAAGGAATTGTTCCAGCACAAGCAGCTCTAGGATCTGCTCCTTTGTCCGCCTTTCTGGCCTCAGCCACTGATGACAAAGTTCTCGCAGTCGAATGAGAGCTTCTCGAGGGCTTGCGGCTTCCTGGTAGCGAAAGCGCCGGAAGTTCTGGTGCGAGGTCTCAAGCACAGGGTCATCTCTCTGTAAGACAGACTCTGGCCTACAGGTGAAATCATCTTCCAATTTCACCATCAGAATTCCCTCTTCTTCCCAAAGATCCTGGTCCTCTGGTTCCAAGGCTGTAGCCATTGTTTGGCTCTTAGGGGGAAGGGTCTCATACCATCTAGAGCTCACACTGTCATTACCCTCCAGTCTCAGCCTGGGCACCTCAAGGAGTTCCTCCTAAGAGACCTGGGGCAGAGAAGCAGAGACAAACAACAGCGTAAGCATGAGCTGATACACAGGGTGACAGTTTTGAGTTCACTCATAACCCCGCACACGTAACACTTTCTCACACTATTAAAACCCTGCCACTCATCTCCACCATCATCAGCTATAAATAGATTTGGTTGAAACCAGATGATCAATGCCTCAAGTTTGTTCTCTTACCCCTCACCCTCCGCCAGGTTCACACACCCTAAGAGAAAACAGAAAAACACTGCATCTCTACTTCACGAACCCTGCGAAACTGCAAGGAAAATGGCGAGGACAAAGGACGCTGCTCATCGCTGGCTGGAACCCATCGTACTGACCACCATCTGTGTCACACACACACGTTTACATACACACCAAGAGGGACCCATCTGCCAGGCTGGAACAGACGGGGAAGCCTTTAGGAAGGCTCATTTCAAACGCGACCACACTCCATAGGACTCCTCCATAAAAGGGGGCCTCTCAGGGATCTGAGGGGCGGACTGTGTGAGGTAACAGTGAGGAAAGCCCCTTACACAGGGGTGGGCACACAGGCCCCCCGCACCCCCCCCCGAGCAATCTTCTGCTTATTAAAAGACATCTTAATGGGAAGACCTCCAGACCCTCAAACCCAAGTGTTCAAAACTGACAGTTACGCTGACTCTCAAATCCACCCCATTTCCTGAGATCCTATCTTGGCTGAGATCACTAGCTAAGTCAACACTCCACACTTTGTCATCTTTAGACTCAATTCTGATTCTTCCCCACTGCTTACAGTCCCTTAAACCAATTGTACCTTATAAGCCTCTCAATCTGTTTCCTCCACTTCTTTGCCACAGACTGCTTGAGCTTGGGCCCTCAGTTCTCACCTGGACTACTGACCTGATTGCCTACCTGGGATCTGGGCAGCACCCGACCAGGAGTAGAGGGTAGCACAATCACGGGGGAGCTTTTGCAAAATAAGTACTGCTCAATACTCTTCTGGACACTTGGGCTTTAGTCAATGGAGGCAACTGCGTCTTTAGAAATGCTAGATGTGGTCCTGATGCGTGTGGTGAAGAAACACCAAGGGTGTGTAAGGGAAGGATGAGAGTCCTGCTGTCAGACTGCCAGGCGTTAAACTGGGGCTGTACCATTTGGTAGGTGTGAGGCCACAGTTAAGTTCCCACGCCCCCGGTGCCTGTTTCCCCATTTATGGCGTGGAGGTAAGGACGATATCCATCTACCAGGGTGACTTTGAGGATTAAACATATCACTGTCAAGTGCCTAGAAGGGCAATGGCAACCCAATGTTAACTATCTTTCTAAATTAGTGTCCCAAGTGCACCACTCAACGCTTCAAAATACTTCTGTTACTAAGATCAGCTATAACATCCTTGGCATGGCACATGAAGCTCTTCTCCATTAGCCCTCAACTGCTTTGTCAAGCTTCATACCCTCCCCTTTGCTGTGTTATCACTAAGCTATCTCGAACTGCTGATCTTCCAACCGAAAGGGGGTGTCTCTTCAGGACACCATGCTCATAGGAAGGCTCTTCCTTCTAAATGCAACGTTCCCACCCCCCAGCTCCAATGCCGAATGGTGTGTTCCATTTCTTGGCGTATTCCCTCTTCTGCATTCCTCTGATTTACACCACAGCTCCTGATCAGTTCTTGTCTGGATTACTCCCAACTGCCTCCAACCTGGAGCTCCCCCGTCTGCAAGTTTGTTACCCTCAAATTACCAAGGACAGTATCACAAGAGTGATGAGCACTCTTGGCAAATGTGATCATGTCCCTTCCCTATTTAGGATCTTCAACCATTCCCGGTCTTATAAATGAAAAACAAAAAACAAACTCCTAAATATTATAAATTACGCAGACTTTCCTTTCATCTTCCTCTTCAATCTTTCCAACACACACACACACACACACACACACACACACACACCCAGTATGCATGTGAAGCACACACAAGCCCCTTGCTCTCTGACTTTAGAACACATTGTTCCTTCTAAGTCTTCACCCTTCATTAGGTGAAACTTTACTTCTAAGGCAGCTTCGATTCCATGTCTTCTGAGAAGTCTTCCTTGATCCCACTCCCCCTACCCTTAAAATGGTTGGACATCACTGTGCCTGTGCAGCAACCTGGGCACAATGCCATCACCACACCCATGGTATGGATCCTGGGACAGCACACACAGTCCCAGGCTATGCTTCCTATGAACCTCCTTGACGTTCCCAACATGTATGATAAAGTGCACATTAAGGGAATTTAAATGAATAAAGTTTCCTTCCCATTTTTATCAGGAAGAACCCACCTTTCCCTCCACTGTTTCTATACTTTTTAATTCACCGATCTTGTTAATCCTTCCTTCTAAGCGTCTCTCAAATCCATCTCATCTCCACTGCCATTCCCCTGGTTGAGCCATTATGAACCACTGAAAGGCATTAAGAGGAACTTTTAAAAACATGACCATCTCCTACATCACCCTGGCATGTAACAGATGCTTGTATGTTGAATGAACAACTTCGTTTAAATTTCACCCCTAGTCTTCCCGGTCCTGCCCCGTCGACCCCTCTCCACATGCAATCTGAGGCATTCTTCATTTTTCAGTCTTTGGGGGCTTCATTACCTCAGTCTCAGATCTACCTTCAAGGTTAACGATCTGCTCTTAAGAGCTGGGTCTCATGTGATGCTGCCCATCAAACAGAGTTTAATTTCAATGACCCTGTTGTTTATTTTTATTATCTGTTATCTCAAATGGCTTTTCATTCATTCATGCTCTTATTTCTCTTCCGGTAGCCTCAAACATCCACTACTTACTTTCATAGCCTGCTTTACAGAGTTCCCTCATTTCTAGATCTTTATGTGGTCATTGTCTTACCTAAGATCAGCTATAACATCCTTGGCATGGCACATGAAGCTCTTCTCCGTTAGCCCTCAACTGCTTTGTCAAGCTTCATACCCTCCCTGGATCTACTATCTCTACCCCATGGTGGTCTGTTTACTATGCAGTTTGTAGCTTTTAAAATTTTATACCCATCTTCAGTGAGGCTGTTTTCTTTGGGAGTTCTGAGATAATAATGAATTGACAGTCTTTTGGCTTAATGAAGGGGTCGCAATCATCTTCAAAGTCTGAGGACCCATGCCCAGGGAGGCGGACTAGAAGCTCTCCTTGTTTCCACATAGCACTGGCTACCAGAGATCGTCTACTGCAGAGTCTATGAAGTCTGCATTGACAGAAGCATTCCTGCTCTCAGAGGGCTTTGCTCTCCAAAGACAAAGGAACGTACAAGGTCTAAATTAAAACCTGCCATTTCTAAATCCTCTCAGAAATCGTGAATTGAAGTTTCCATTGTTTGTTTTGGATTTACTTTGGCAGCTTAGGAAGAGACGAAGACAAACAGATCGGCAATGGCAGGATGATGGGCAGAAGAGGAGCCCATGATGGGACAAGGGATGGGAAGGAACAGGAGGCAGGCAGTGCGTGGAAAGAACACTGGGTTAGGTTTCCAAAGATGACAAGTCCCAGCCCCACATCGAGTAACTGGAGCAGCTCTAAGGGATCCATGAGATGATACAAGAGTCCTCTGCAGATAACTACTCTAACTCACAGGATTAGCTGAGCTCTGTGAGCTTATGAATGAAAATGTGCTGTGCAAATGTCAAGTATTAGAAACAGAAAATGGACATTGTTTCATTCTAGGTTCTTGGGATATGCTACACTGCAATCAGCCCTGCAACTTGTTGTCCTTGCTCTTCTAATACCTTCCCTCCATGTCTGCCCTTGGAAGGGTTCCACAATGACAGATAAAAACTGAAGACTCTATAGAGACTGAAGCCAGGCCAGGAAGAGCAAAAGACTTGGTTCCAGAAGGCTCTGAAAACATTGTCTGCAGAAAAGCTTCACAAGCCTAGGGCTGGGCATGCTCCATGACCTAGTCTCTTGAGTGTTTCTAGGGTGTATGGAGCAGGACTGGGGAGTTGTGGAAAAGGCAAGAGCTTTCTCCCGCCTTTGGTCCAGCTACCTCTGCCCCTTATCTAAATGTGTCACATGCCAGTGAAGGCCGTAACTGCATTCTATGGACAAGAACAAAAAACTGCAGGCAATAAAAGGATATCTGGTTCCCTACCTGAAAATCTGACTACTTCGGGAGGGCTTTCTGGACCCTAAATACAAGGTTTGTGGTCATACAGCAATAGAGAGATAGTGATCTATTTACTGGCAAATCTTCAGTAGGCATCAGGGAGGTTCAAATGACTGTATTTAGCCTTTCTGCCTCCAATTTTATTTTTTACCCTAATGCTGGCCCATAATCTGGAAATCTGGGTATGTCTATTCTCTGGGGCTAACCAGACCTTCCAACTGTTCCTATCATTATTCTAGAATAGGAATCAACTAATAAAAATTGTTAGCTGCCCTGTTCTAATGCTGTAGTTTTTTCAGAGAGGGAAGGAGAGGGAGAAAGGATGGGAAGGGGTAGAGGGGGAGGGAAGGACTCAAGCAGACTCTGTACTCAGCACAGAGCCCCATGCAGGGCTTTATCTCATGACCCTGAGACCATGATCTGAGACAAAATCAAGAGTTGGACGCATAACCAACTGAGACACCCCCAGGGGCCCTGCTGTATTCTTGTTTAAAACTAAAGATTAGGGGCGCCTGGGTGGCTCAGTGGGTTAAAGCCTCTGCCTTCAGCTCAGGTCATGATCTCAGGGTTCTGGGATCGAGCCCCACATCGGGCACTCTGCTCAGCAGGGAGCATGCTTCCCCCCCTTTCTCTCTGCCTACTTGTGATTTCTGTCAAATAAATAAATAAAATCTTAAAATAAATAAATAAAACTAAAGATTATCTGGTATGATCTCTCTACTGTGAAGATTATCTTTTATGGTTAATTGTCCTGTATACAAGTGTGTATCCATGCTTTCCACATAATGGTTTGGGGCTTTGGAGCCTTGGGTTTGGATCCCTCTTCTCATTTACTGGCCACATGACACTCCCTATGTCTTGGGTCTCATTCTCAAAATGTCTCTATCCTACCTAACTCCCATGGTTGCTTTAAGGAGTAAATGAAATTACATACAGAATCACTACAGCATAGAGCCCGGTAGAGAGCAGATGCTCAGTTTATTTTGTTCTCTTCCCTTCCAATTACTTTAAATCCTTTCGGGAAGAAGGCAAGATTTAAACAATGAACAAGCAAACGGCCCTTTATTTCATTGTCATTCCCAAAAAAAAAGTTTAAATGCACAGGAAAAATCTTGTTCTGTTTACTGTTATATCAAAAGTAAAGTGTTGGGGTGCCTGGGTGGCTCAGTGGGTTAAAGCCTCTGCCTTCAGCTCAGGTCATGATCCCAGGGTCCTGGGATCGAGCCCCACATCAGGCTCTCTGCTCAGCAGGGATCCTGCTTCCTCCTCTCTCTCTGCCTGCCTCTCTGCCTACTTGTGATCTCTGTCTGTCAAATAAATAAAATCTTAAAAAAAAAAAAAAAGGAATGTGAAATAAACTATAAAAACCATACCAATTCACTTTATTTTGAATTAAAATGTTTTCTCTCGGTGTGTACCACAGACCCAGGAGGCCGTGCAGGACTGCTGGTAGTTCTGCCCTTGCAGGTAGGGGATCTGTATTCTACCTCCTCAAGATGTGTTACCTGGGAAATGGGAATGATTTTCCACGTAAAGACAGAAAGCTGGATCATCCTGGCAAAACCATCTTGCTTTTTAACGGTAACAGAGGGGCTTTGAGAGGAACAAGGATATAAGGCTTCTATACCGAGTACCTGGGCCATGGCGTACTAGCCTAAGAAGGTGAAAGAGTTTAGATGGGGAGAAGCCATAAAGAGATTAGGAGTTATCTGGCCGTCCTGACGATACTGGTTAATGTCCAACGTGAAGCTAGGCTTCTTAACCTTAAGGGTTACCTAGAGGTGGTCAATGGCTTAAACAAAGCAGGTCAATTATAGGGCTCAGTTTAAAAGATTTTATTTATTTGACAAACAGAGATCACAAGTAGGCAGAGAGGAGGCAGAGAGAGAGGGGGAAGCAGGCTCCCTGCTGAGCAGAGAACCTGATGTGGGGCTCAATCCCAGGACCCTGGGATCATGACCTGAGCTGAAGGCAGAGGCTTTAAACCACTGAGCCACCCAGGCGCCCCTATAGGGCTCAGTTTAAAGCAGAAAGTCACAAAGTGGTCTGAAGTGGGAAAAGGGCGCTCACCAAACCTGACACCCATCCTGATGAGGGAGGCAGCGCTCATATGGTAGCCAGAGTTAAAGTAGCTGTACCCAATTCATTGCTACAATAAACATGGCCAAGGCCAATCACAGGGATGCAGGAAACATTACTTAATGAAAAACAACAGGATAATATATTTTATAACTAGACCCTGACCCAAGGAGTAAATATGGGTAATTTGGAACAGTGAATTCAAGGGTCATGTATTATGGTTTTAGTTTTGTAACTGATATCGTCAAAATACTCTTTGCTTTGTATCTAGAGGACTTCCTTCCGGCATTGCCCCAGGCTCCCTCACTTATGAGGAGATGATAAAAGATGGGACCCATGCCTGCAGACCAGAGGAATCAGAGGAGTAGCAGGTTTCCACTGCAGATTAAATCATGGTGCAAAGAGTAGAAGGCATCCCAGGATGGCAAGGACCTCTTTATTCATTTTTATATTCCAAATGCCTAATGCTTTGTTAAATGCTTGGTAGAAAAGGTGCTCAGTAAAATGTGTTGAATTTTATTAAGCTATTTCTCCTACTCCAACTTGGATACAGATGCACTAAAATTTAGAATCAGTGGGTGCCAGGACCTTGGTAATAAATCGCTCACAGGGACAGTTATAGGAATTTGGCACCGGCATTTATCCCAATGGCCTGGGGGAATCAAGTGGCATAGCCATATACCACTTTACAATGCAGAACTAGGGGCGAAAAACTTCTTCAAAGGGAAAAGAGAGCAAGGGATATGGGGAAGATTATTCATTCTACAAATACCTACTGACCATCAATTGTGTGTCCCACACAATCCAACCTGCCAGACGGAGAAAGATGAAAAAAGCACTGGCTCTAACCTTATTAAGTAGTTACGAAACAGCAGGGACTTTAGCATACTAGCAAATCGTAGCAAAAACCTAAATAAGGATATAAGTAATATGGTCAAAATGGAAGCTCCTATCAAGAGAATTAAGAAAAACCAAGGGGAAAACTCATCAATATTTTATCTTCTATTTGGCATAAGAACACTAGTAATTAGAGGTTTTTTTTTTAATTTTTTTAAGTAAGCTTTCTTAATTTAATTTTTTTAAATATTTTTTTAAAATTTATTATTTGACAGACAGAGATCACAAGTAGGCAGAGAGGCAGGCAGAGAGAGAGGAGGAAGCAGGGTCCCCGCTGAGCAGAGAGCCCGATGAGGGGCTCGATCCCAAGACCCCAGGATCATGACCTGAGCCAAAGGCATTAACCCACTGAGCCACCCAGGCGCCCCAGCTTGCTTAATTTTAAAAATGAAAGAACTCAGACATAAGTGGTTAAATTATCCACACAAGATCATATTACTGGTTTCTAACAGAAGTACACACTTATGTCTTTTGATTCCCCAAACCACTGCACTGTTTATGTGAAGGAGCTTGGCCAAAGGCAGTGGTTCTCAGTGTGAGAAACCCAAACCAGCAGCACAAGCACCTAAAAACTTGTCAGAAATGTGCAGATTTTCAAGCCCAGGCCCAGACCTGTTATCAGAAACTCTGGGGCCGGCCCCAGCAATCTCTTTGACAAGCCTTCCCTTCAGGTGCTTGAGATGCACAATAGGTCTCAGAGCCAGTACCTAAAGAAAGTAAACTTGAGGTTCAGCAGAAAGCGTCCAACTTTTCCGGTGCTGCCCAATTTAAAGGAAGGTTTGCAAAAGTCAAGAGTCTAGGACTGTTTTATGCCTGTGCCAAATTAACCACAAAAAAATGTAAACCTGTAACTTACCTCATCTGTATAGTTTGTAATGCCCAAGAGTCCCTCACATCGTAGTAAACCTTGCTGTGCCCTTGAAATGACTGTCTACTGCAATATAGTATTTAAAAGAGTGCAAAAGGGGTACAGCTGGAGGAGAAAGGGGGAAAGATTATGAATCCCAGGTATTTGATCCTAAGAGGAAAAATCCCCTTCCTCCCTCCAATCCTGCAGGCCCTCTTATACTAGAATCTATCAGCAGAAAGTTACCCAAGACGAATGGCCACAAACCCTAACTGCTTGGTTGTCACATACTTCCCACCAACATGCCTCCCTCCCAATGGCTTCCTCACAACCTTTCTAAAGTGGCTTTCTGGATCAAGGCCCGGGGGGGTGACTTAGAAGAGAAGCTGGGAAGAGGGAAGGGGGACTCCACTCGCTTTCTGTGGCTCCTGAGTCGGGCTGCCCTGCGTGTCAGCTGCAGTGTGTGGATGGAGGGAAACTGACAGTTCTCACCCTAACATCCGAGTGAGAGCCTGGATGTGACAGCGCTCTCCAGGACCACGGTGGTCACAGAACAGCCAGGCCTAGGAGGTCACCTTTGGGGTGGTCAGTACAGGGACCGAGGCAGACAGGGTAATCAAAGGGCCTGGGAGACAAGAATCTCCAATGCCCAGAAAAATAAAAACTGAGCTGACCCCGGAGAAAACAGAATATCCATGGCATACGAACTAACGAACTTTTGGTCAAACCAGACAAGCAGCAGAGACCTGTATACTTCTGCTGTAACGGTGGGGTTCAGAAGAGCCCAAACTGGCTGTGAGGGCTTGGGGGGAGGGAAGCTGCAAGTGGAGACAGAAGCTACTAGCTTGAGGGGAAACGTGGGGTCGGTCACAGTGGCAGCTGAAAAGCCACAGGCCAGACGGTGTCCAAGGGTGATAAGATCACGGTGAGTGTATCTGTGTGTGTGTTGGCGGGCGAGGGGGGAGTTTGGTGGTGGAAAGAGATGGGGCTTGTCTGGGCCGGGAGACTGCGGGGGATGGGGTCGGGGGGGGGGTGGTTCTTGAACAATCTTCAAGACGGGGTGAGAAAAAGCTGGGGGAACAGAGGGACCTAGACCCCTCCTCTCTCGGTGCCGGGGGGGGGGGGCAGCTGGCGCGAGAGCAAAGGGAGGTACGAACTAACTGCGTTTCTGCAGGCCTCAGGAGGGGGCGGAGGGCGGTGGCTGCACCGAAAGAAGCCCGGAGCGCCATCCGCGTCCCCAGAGGTTCGAGCTCCGGCCACAGGAGCCCCGGGGACCGCGACGCCTCGGCCCCCTCACTACCCTGCCGCCGCCCCTTCTTCCAGGACAGTGCGATCTCCCCAGGCTCTGGGGGGGGGCGGGGTCTCAGACCTCTACCCCTCTCCCCTGCCCTGCCCGGCTCCACGCGATCCGGCCCGGCCCGACCCGGCCCAGCCCCTCAGCACTCACGGCTCCGACAGCTCCAGCGGCTCCTCCCCTGCCCCGGCTTCTCCCCCACCCACTCCCGGCCGTAGCAGCGCCGCCGGATCCGAGCCGCGCGGGGCCTGGCGGGTCGGAACACGTGGGGCCTTTGCGCCCGGAACCGGAAACTGGGCTTTGCCCCGCCTCCTCGCGGCGCTGGAGCCCTTCTAGGCGGCGGGAGGTTTGGTCTCTGTGCGCTTGGCGCGGGTGGAGCCTCTGATGGCCGCGGGAACCCAGCGCGGAAAGCCTGGGGCCAGACTGCTTGGGGCCGCACGCCCCTCCTGCAGCCCTGGGCCTTCAGTTTCAGCACAGGCCGTTTCACCGTTTTTGATCTCTGCTTTGATTTTGGAGTCTTGGTTTTTCTTAGTTGTTCGCGAAGCAGGATAGCAAAGAGCAGTTTGGGGTTTGGCTCTTGCATCCGCCAACAGTTGTGGGGCGTCGGGCAAACCCCTCTACCCCTCTAAGGTTCAGTGTTTATCTTCTAAAATGGATGTAATTACAAGCCTTGCTCTGAGAGCTAAGGGATATATTGCATGCGAACTCTTTCGAACGTAGTAGAAGCTTAGTAAGAGAATAGTTAGGGTATCCTGTTCTCTTCTGTTTTCCTCGGAGCATGTATTTGTTTTGTTAAGACTGACCTCCCTGATCTCATTTGTTCACTTGTGTCTAGGTCAGTGACCTCTGCTCTTTTCCTCTTAACTCTCCCTGTCCTTTGAACCCCCTGTCGCCACTTTCCACATGCCGCGGGAGGGCCTTCTCTCCCCACATCTGTCTTAATTACACGTTTTATTTTCATGGGACACAGCCAAGGTATTCATCATTTTTGATGGAGGGCCAGAAATATACGGTTCGCGAAGGCCTACTGTGTGTCAGATGTTCTGGTTATAGATTTAATTCAATATTTTAAAATATCAAGTCCATAAATGGTACATAAATGTTTTTCTAAACATTTCAAACATTGCAGATAAAGTTAGTGATATTTTACTAATCCTGGCTTCCTCATCTCTCCCACCAAAGGTTCATTCTCCTGCACTTACCTTCCAGACTTTTACCCTACTTATACATATAATAAACGTGTGTATTCATAGAAATCATATAATATAAAATAATATTATTATATGGTTTCTATGTGTGCATGTGCATATATGTGTGAGTTCATGTTAGATTCCTCAATTCGCTATTTTCTCCTAGTACTGGGCCTTGGAGACCTGCTCATAGTACATACAGATCTGCCTTATTCCTTCTACTTTTTGCATTTGTAACATTCCGTAGTGTGACTAGCCATTTGCCTATAGATAATGTGTTGTTTATAATTGTTACTAACACAAACAATACTATAATAAACATCTTCTTCATGCATACATGAAATTTTACTCTGGGACAGACAAAAAGTATTGCTGGGTCATAGTTTGTATACATCCACTCAATACAACCAAATTATCTCCCAGAGACTGCATGCACCAATGTATGATCTTAAAAGCCATATATGAGAATATTTTCCCCCATATTCATGCCGCTATTGATGTTGCTAACCTTGTAAGTGAGGGGTGCCTGGGTGGCTCAGTTGGTTAAGCATCCAAGTTTTGGTTTTGTCCTGGGTCATGGTCTCAGGGTCCTGGGACTGAGCACTGAGCAGGGAGCCTGCTTAAGATTCTCTATCTCCCTCTTCACCTGCCCTGCCCCCCAGGCCTCCCCACCCAGTTCACTCATTCTCTCTAAAAAAAAACCACGTAAAATGGGTAAGAAAGTGGTGTCTCATTATTTTACCTTTCCTTTCCAGGATTAAGAATGAAAGTGAACATTCTCTGTATGTTTATTGATAACTTGTAGTTTTCCTATGAGTTTGCCCATTTCTCGGTTGTTTTTCTTATTCATTGTTAAATGTTATATATTCTTGATAGTAATCATTTAATATATATGTTGCAAATACTTTCTTCGACTTTATATCTTACATTCTAACTTTGTTTATTGTCTTAAAGTTTAAACTGGATAAATTTTTTTTAATTAAAAAATTTTTTTTAATTAACTCAAATCAGATAAATTTGATACTCTCTTTCTCAGTGGCTTTGATTTTCATGTCTTATTTCAGAACATTTTTTTCCACATCAAAATCATCAGGGCTTCCTCCTATATTTTTTTTACCACATTTTTTGCTCTCCTTTTTATGGTTAGATTGGTATAAATTGGGGATTCTAATCTAATATTGTTTATGGTAATTCATTTATACTTTTATTTTTTTATTTAAAAAAATTTTTTTTAAAAATTCATTTATTTGTCAGAGAGAGAGGGAGAGAGCACAGGCAGACAGAGTGGCAGGCAGAGGCAGAGGGAGAAGCAGGCTCCCCGCAGAGCAAGGAGCCCGATGTGGGACTCGATCCCAGATCCCAGGACGCTAAGATCATGACCTGAGCTGAAGGCAGCCGCTTAACCAACTGAGCCACCCAGGCATCCCTCATTTGTACTTTTAAAACACAGAGTATGGGTGGGCGCCTCGGTGGCTCAGTGGGTTAAACCACTGCCTTCAGCTCAGGTTGTGATCTCAGGGCTCTGGGATCGAGCCCCGCATCAGGCTCCCTGCTCAGTGGGAGGCCTGCTTTCCCGCCCCCCCTCCTCTGCCTGTCTCTCTGCCTACTTGTGATTTCTCTCTCTGTCAAATAAATAAATAGAATCTAAAAAAAACCACAAAAAACCCACAGAGTATGGGATATTTACAAACAGAACTACAGAGATTACAGTCCATTTGTGATGCGACTGGTTTTCTGTCCGTCTGGTTTCTGGTCCTTCATTCGTTGGTGGGATTTATTTATCAAGGAACTACTATTCCTGGACACTGTGGTAGTATATGGAATACAGTGGAGAACAACCTGCCTTCGTGGAGCTAACTTTCTTGTGGTGTATGTGTTTGGAGGAAAGAAACATATTTGTATAAATTACTTGTGACTGTGGTAGGTTCTACAAAGGAGAAGTGCAGCATGTAATGAGAGCTTATGACTGGCGGTCCTAATCCTGGTGATGGTGCTGGAAGAGAGATGGTTAGGGGAAACTTTCTTGAGTAGTAAGCTTTGAACAGAGTTCAGAAGGATGAGTAGGTAGGCTGAGATTGGGGGAGGAGTGGGAAGTGGGGTAAGAAAGAATATTTGAAGTAATGGGAAATAGTGCATATGCAAGAGTCCTGAGGTGGGAAGGAGCTTAGAGTATTAGAGAAAACTGAGGGGATAGTGTGTGTAGGGCCAGAGAGCAACAGAGAAATATATGAGATGGACCTGGTATTGTGAACAGGGATCAGATCTGATAGACCAAAGGTCTTAAAGACTAAATTAAGCATTATCTGCTACAGCTAATGGGAAGCCATTGAAGGATTTTAATTAAGTGACGTGATTAGATATATATTTTTATAAGATCCTTCTGGCCACGGAGGAGAATGAAGGGGTCCAAGAGTGGATGTGGAAAGGTGATTTATAAAGTTATTATTATAGGTCAAGTGCTTGGACTAAAGCCGTAAGGGGGAGATGGGGGCATTAGGTTGTTATTATTTTTTTTAAACAGTATTTGATGAAGAACAAAGACCTGATTATTAGGAAAATGGTTGCTTCTGCACTTGGAAGAGAGAGACTATTTTCCAAAAATCAAAGAAATGGCAGGAGTAATTAATGGAGTGGGCTCTTTTGAAAGTGCACGTCATTCTACTCTTTTAGTTGTTCAGTCTGAGACTAGCTGAATACCAGGTGAACAAAGAAAGTGAATGGTTTTGGAAGAGTCGTGTGTAAATGGCATTTTTATAACTGGACTCATTTAAACTTGCAAGGAGAATATGTAATTCAAAGTGGTGGGGACCCACTTGGTCAGGCATTAGATGCTTAGGTAAATATGTAATCATGTCCAATTCTTTGTGCATTCAGCTTTTCTTGTATGAGAGCTTAAAAATTTCATCTCCAAGTTGGTTGGTCATTTACAAATATCATGGAATTATAATAGCCTGATAAACACAGAGATGACTTTGGATGCACCTCAAGGAAGATGGCAGGAAAGCTTTAGTCTAAGGCACATTGAGAAAAGCGGTCTGTAGCTGGGTAAGCTTGAGAAAGGCATATTCTCATCTTCCTCTTGGAAGTTTCTAATGTATGTGAAGATTATTAGAACTGAAAAGTCAAGCTGAATTTATTACTTGAGAGGTAAGGGAGAGCTGTACCTCTCAAAAGTGACTTTGATCTTTCTGACAAGGGAAGGGCTAGATCTTGGATGAGGAAAGGAAGTTTTGCCCAAGTAAGGCAAGAACATGAGTCTACCATTTGATTGGTTGAGGAGAGGACCTTTTGAAATGGTCATTGCTCTGGTTTACATCACTAGTAGTGGGCACAGTTCTTAATAAAATCAAGATGATATAACAGACAAGTTTAATATGCATCAGATTGGGAGTTAGAAATTTTTTTTAACATAGCCTTAAATATTCTGAGAAATTGAGTAGTGAAGAAAACTGCTTAACCTTGTCTAACTCTGTATGTCCCCCAGTTTGAATGCTTGAACCCTGGTTTTAATAACTGATGTATTCGGGGCATCTGGGTGGCTCAGTGGGTTAAGCCTCTGCCTTTGGCCCAGGTCATGATCTCGGGGTCCTGGGATCGAGCCCCGCATCGGGCTGTCTGCTCAGCAGTGAGCCTGCTTCCCCTCTCTCTCTCTGCCTGTCTCTCTACCTACAATTTCTGTCTGTCAGATAAATAAATAAAATCTTTAAAAAAAACAACGGATGTATTCTTGGAACACATCACGGAAACAACCCCTTTACTTAAGTGTGTACATTTTTCAGGTACAAATTAACTCAAGAGCTCATTGTCAAGGATTTGGCTCAGCTGTGTGCATGAGCTCAACCTTGTCATTAGAGTTACCAGTAGTAGGAAAATAATTAATATCCAGGGATCTGAGGAAGAATTTGTTTATGATATTGTTTGGATGAGTTCTTGTGTAATTTCTTATTCTCTTGGAGAAAGCTGGGTATGTACATTTGAGGAAGATATTTGGGTTCTAGAGCCCTAGGGGAAAAAAGGCAATGTAGAGTCAAGCTTTGCCATGTTGTCTCTGTGGCCAGGGCTCCTTCTTATCAAAATAGCACTCTGGCTTCTGTAGGCCCTGGAGGTAGACAGCATACCCCTTGGTGACTTTGGAGGGACCATGTTGGTGAAGATCTAAGGCAGGGCTGCCTAGAAGTCCTGTAACATTTCATTCTTGATGTTCAGGTATTGAGCTTCTCTGTTGGCTAGACCTCTCCAGCTCTGGTATTTCCAACTCTTAGAACTCATTCTCTGGCGGACTTCCAAAATATGGTTTTTTTCAACAGAATCAGTTACCTGGCAAATTGCTTGGGACATGATACCAATACACCAATAAAATATGAAAAATGCATGAATAAATGGTGTCTATTTTGATTTCATGAATTGGAGTCTGGTGGTACTCTCAAATCTCTTCTCTCCTTTATAAGATCTGTCAAGGTGTTTTATGTTACCCTCTGTCTGCCATCAAACAGGTAACTCTTAAGACAATAGGCTAGACCCAGGAAAACTAATACTTATGAAACTTGAAATCAGATTTTAAAAATGTTTTAAAGTAATAATATAACTCAGGTATCACAATTCCCCTAGATAGAGGCAATCTGGAAACATGCCCAAGCCAAAAAACGTCTTAAGTTCTTCCTAAAATTTCTGCATATTCTGTGGCCATTGCTGTAAGCTTTTCTGTGGGCTTTCTCTAATTCAAACCACATCATTTCAGACAAGAAACTTAGTTCTTCCTTGAATTACACACACAACATACACATATGTGAATACGTGTGACATACGCATGATGTTCATACATATATTTGGTAATGTAGGCAACTTTACTGAAGGTTCAAAGGAAGACAGTTGAACAGCATAGAAATGTGGCCTCAAACTGAGGATAGCCATCTCCATTTTATTTTTCTTATTTTTTAAAGATTTTATTTATTTATTTGACAGACAGAGATCACAAGTAGACAGAGAGAGAGAGAGGAAGGGAAGCAGGCTCCCTGCTGAGCAGAGAGCCCGATGCGGGGCTGCGGGGCTGGATCCCAGGACCCTGAGATCATGACCTGAGCCGAAGGCAGAGGCTTAACCCACTGAGCCACCCAGGCGCCCCAGGCATCTCCATTTAAAAAATGCTCTGTAGGCTCTCCAACTTTGGAGAATTTCCACTGACTTCTTCTCACAAACTTTTCTGCTACAGTCATCTTTTTGCTCATTTCTCCTCTCTTTACTCTCTGTACCATTTTCCTCTCTGAGGACCACTTAGATATTACCCAGATTTTCTCATTCAGGGCAATTTAAATCATTCTTTTGATGAAAGGGCTGTTGATAATATTCATCCTTAGGGTCTCTCTCTCTGTCCTCAAATGACCAATTCCACCTGCCTGGCCCCAAGACAGCTCCTCTCTAAGATAAAATCCAATTGGATAATAACATTTTCACCTCATTACACTTTGTTTTGCTTTTGTAGTTTTCAAGTCAATATTAAAAGGGATGTGCAATAATCCTTTTTTTTTCTTTTTTAAAATCACAGTTTAATGGTCTTTTAATGATAGACTTTCTTTGCTGTGGGGAGAGGGGCAAATATAATACTCATTATTACAACTGTGAGTCACCAACATCATCATTCTGTAGGAAACTTTTTCTGCCAAATGTCTTGCCTGAGAACATGGTTAAATGAATATGTTTGTCATTCCTTGAGGGACCTTACATGATAACCTTACATTCAAGCCTTGTCATTAATGTAACCTTGGGGCTGAGTTTTCCAGCAAGAAAGCCTTCATAGTTCTATTGGCTCTCAGACTTTTTTTGGTTTCATAGGCAACTAGACTACTTAGAGTGGAACATAGGAACTGGCCTAATCCAATTGGAAATTTTTACATGCTGTCCTCAAGTTTTGGTGTTACGTGGGAATAAACACATTTAGGTGTATGTAGACACTTGTGTTCTATTAAAATGAAAGTTCCCTTATTAACACATTATCAAACAAAAACTTGGCTTATTTAAAATATTTCTGAAAGACCCATTAGAATTGATTAGAAGCCTACCAGGGACTTCTACTGTGAAGGGACTAAGTACTAAGAAAATACGTGGGATGTTTTATGTCTTTGATAACGAAAGGAGGCAAGAAGAGTTATTATAAACAAAGAGGGAGATAGGATTCCTTACATTTTTTTAAAGATTTTTAATTTATTTGACAGAAATCACAAGTAGGCAGAGAGGCAGGCAGAGAAAGAGGGGGAAGCAGGCTCCCTGCTGAGTAGAGAGACCGAAGCAGGGCTTGATCCCAAGACCCTGAGATCATGACCCAAGCTGAAGGCAGAGGCTTAACCCACTGAGCCACCCAGGCACCCCACATTTTTTTTTAAGTTACTGACGGTTGTCCTTGACTCTTGTGGTTTCTACTGGATGCATCGAAAGGTGGGATTTCCTTGTTGGAGAATGAGTTCATTTCTTTTGAAGGACTCCTGGGTCATAATATACGTACATACATTATATATATAAGTATATATATAACATGAACATACATAACATACATACAACATACATAACATACAACATAACATACATAACTAATTCTTATAGGAAACTTTAACCATCATAGTTTGCTTTTACATCTTTACCTTCTCCACGGTCCTCTTTCACATTTAATTGTTGTATCTGCCTTAAGTTCATTTTGATGTGCTGCATGTTTTACTATGGATGAGGAGTCTTTGGACAAGCCATTGCCTTCATGAGGGCTGCTTTCACTTCCTTGTTTCTAATTGTATAAATGAAGGGATTCAGAAGAGGTGTGAGAATAGTGTTCAGCACTGACACCACCTTATTAATCTTAAAGGAAGAGTGTGTTGTGGGTCTCAGGTACATGAACAAAACAGCACCATAGAGCAGGGAGACCACTGTCAAGTGCGAGGCACAGGTAGAGAAAGTCTTCTGTCGGCCAGTGGCTGAAGGGATCTGCAGGATGGTGGACAGGATATAGATATAAGAAATCGCCGTGAAGAGGAGTGACCCTGGGATCACGAGGATGGTTGCCAAAAGACCCAGGAGCTCCAGAATGCTTGTGTCTGTGCAGGCTGCTTTCAAAATGGGACCCACATCACAGTAGAAATGATTGATGACATTGTTGCCACAGAAGGGCAACTGGGCAAGCAGCAGCATCTGACAAAAGACAATGGTAAAGCCCACCGCCCAGGAACCGAGGGCGAGTTGCAGGCAGAAGCTGCTGGTCATAATGGTGGGGTAGCGAAGGGGCTTGCAGATGGCCAGGTAACGGTCGAAAGACATGGCAGTGAGGATAAAGAACTCGGTGGTGCCCAGGAAAAAATGAAAGAAGGCCTGCAGTAGGCAGCAGGGCATGCAGATAGCTGTTCTTGGCACCACAAAAGTTTCCAACAGTTTGGGGATGACCGTGGTGGTGTACCAGATCTCTAGGAAGGCCAAGTTGCAGAGGAAGAAGTACATTGGTATTTGTAGCCTGGGCTCCACCCAGACAATGGCAATTATGAGCCCATTGCCTGCAAGGGTTAATAGGTAGATGAAAAAGATGACTATGAAGAGGGGGACCTGTAGTCCTTCGATGTCAGGAAATCCTAGAAGGATGAACTCTGTGACTGTTGTGCCATTTCTCATGTCCCTTGATACTCTAGAAAGACAAGCAAGAAAGCAACTCCTTCAAATCTCATGCTCAAATACAGATTGGACCCAAAAAAAAGAAAGAAAGAAAAGAGAAAAGGAGGATTCTGATTCCATTTAAGGTCCTTCAGGACACTTCCCCTCCTTTGCCTACACATACACACCTTCAGCACTCCTTCCTTACTCAAGATTGGGCTTGTCCTTTTGCCAGCTAAACCAGCTTTTAATGGACTTTGAAAGTACTAAGTACACTTGGTGAGTGGAAAAGTACTTTCCCATCCATGTACGGCTATGAGAATGATCACTGCAGCATGTTTTAACTGTCCATATGGACAGTTAAATAATACACGTGATTATTTAAAGTGTATATAATGGTATGTCTGCATGAACTGAGCTGGGGGCTCATAAGAAATTAATCCACACTCCCCTATTACATTCTAAGAGAAATTCTTGATTTATATTACACATATGTGTAAGAAAGCTGATTTTACAACCCCCCACGTTTCTCTGTGTCTATTTATACAACTAAAAATCATTGCTGTTATATATTAGCAGTGAAATACAACTTAGATAATAGAACAGATGTTTCTCTCAAGAATCCATTTCCAAATCCTAATTCAGACTCTTAACAAAGGAGACTAAAACACATTCAAACGAAGTGAATACACTTGCTAAGCAAGTAGGAAAATGTACTAAGCTTTAATTCAAAATGCCAAGACCAGCTGAATTAGGACCTAATATACAAAAGTGCTTAATGACTGTACACCGAATAAAGAAAGATCCACAGACATGAAACTAACAAAGTTAAAAGGCTAGCAAATGCTTGTGGTAACAAACTGAATCCTGGAAAGTACATCCTTACCAACACCTTCCTTTATGACCCAGTATCTTTCCAGACCAAGCAAAGCATTCCTATCTGTATATGCAAATTCACTCTCTGTAAATAAGATTTCCCCGGAACCACACTAATTCATTTACATATTGCCTGTGGCTGCTTTGGTGCTACAGCGGCAGAGTTGAGGAGTTAAGGCAGAGACTATAGGACTCAGAAAAGGCCAAAATATTCATTATCAGGCCGGCCCCTTACAGCAAAGGTTTGCTGACCCCTTCTTCGGTTCCCTGAAGGTGCCATCCTCTCCCTCGTCCCCTCATCACTGCATGTGCTGTTACCTTGACCTAGAATCCCTTTCCCAGTCCCTCCCAGATTTGGCTAAATCCAATCTGTTTCTAGACGCCAGCCGAGGAGCCATGTCAGGGAAGCCTTGTCTGACTTCCCATCTCCAGTCTCGTTTTGGTGTGACTCCCACCGTCCTTCCCACCATTTCCGTATGCAACTGCTTACCAAACTGTATTTATAGTTTGTTTGGCTTCCTCCACAGACTCTAAGACAATAATATCTGTGGGGCATAAAATAAGCCCTCAAGAGAGATTTTCTGAAGGATTATATAAATGGATAGTTTGTTGACACTGTGTCCCCAGTTTCCTATGAGTTTATGTAGACTGATACATGCATATGTTTATAAAATGCTAGTGTTACATTTCAAATGCTGGAGACATAACAGGGACTGTTTGCTAAATAATTTATCTCCAAGCCTGCTGCTGCTTCCAGCTTTTATATAAATTTTGCTGCATACAAAACTTTCGGCTGCATCTTTCCCACGTTTCTGACTGTGTTCTGGTTAGTATCCCGGATCTCCAGACTGCCCAGAGTACGGAGAGCTTGCTCAACCCACTTGATGCTCAATGGTTTAAGGTAGAATGGAATCATTTTTTTCTGAGCTATATTGTGGCGATGAAGCATCCTTCTTTTTTTTTTTTTTAAGCTTTTCATTGTCTCAAAAGAAGAAAAAAGTAGAAAGGTGTTAACATATATCTTTTCTGAATTTGAGCTAAGGGCAACATGTCCCAAGTCTCATCTTTTGTTCATTTACTTATCCTTTTTTTTTTTTTTTCTGTCTCTGGCAGTTTCAGTTTTTCAACTGTAGTAAATTTGAAGATGCCCGATGCCCGATGGTGTAGGAGTAGGAGCAAAGGCACCTGGATTATACTCTATGAGTTCCACAAAGGGAAGCCCATCAGGAATCACTGCTTGGGGGGCTGTGTAAAACTGGGATGCAAATAAAGACAGCCAGTGTGAAATTCATCCCGAGGATTGATGGTTGCAGGTAAAGCACAGCGAATTAAGACTGCTTGCTGGTCCAAGGCCAGTCATGGTTATGACGTTTCTATATGAGACTGAGATGCATTAATTGGAACGTATTTCAAGGCTTTAAGGCATCAAGGCTAGACCTATGTATTCATTCTACAGAAGAGCAATACTTTACCCAGAATAGTACTCTTTGCTTCTCAGTAGCAAAGCAATATTCACAGCACTAATGATTCCCAGGGAAACACTTCTGGTCCTAAGGCGTGTCCTTATCCACAAGCAGACTGAAAGGAAAGGAGAGATTCTTATAAAGGCACAGAATTGAAACAGAAAATTTCCTTCTTTTTTGCACCAGGAAATTGAATCTCTCTTTCTAAAATTTAAGGCAAGTGCTGTTAGGCTTTGCTGAATTCCATTCGTAAAGCTTTCAAGAAATGGCAAGATTGCTTCAGCGTTTAAGAGAATTGTGCTGAAAGTGATTAATAGATCAGTTCACACTAGGTCAAGAATTCTTCTCTCAAAATAATGGTTTGTTAGTGGGGCACTTTCCTAGCTTCCTCTGGGACATCAGTCTCCATGGATGTGCTCCAGGGACTCCCAGGAGAAAACAAAGTTTCGCTAAAAGTTTATTCGTAAGTCAAGGTGTGGCATTGGTAGTTTTCTAAATTCTAATTGGTACCAATCATCCCTCCACTCTTGAGATAATCACAATCAGAGAATCCATGATTTTATGGGTTTTAGATCTTGAATTTTTCAGTTTCCTCAAGAAGAAAAATCAGTGGTTTCTTAATAATTAACTGGGATCCTCTACTGAACTGAGTTGAATCAAGGGTAGGAAATTTGATTAAGAATGTGACAAGTGGCCAGGTATGCAGAAATGCAAGAGTGAGTGGCATAGAATTATATGACTTTTTTGTAAACTTTCTCATGGTGATAAGGGAAAAGATGGGGTTTTGAACTCTTGAGGGTCAACAGAGAGTTAATGGATATAGCAAACATAACTCATTGTTGGGGGACACTCTGCAAAATGAGAAAATGGAGTTGAAGTTGTAATTAAAAAAACTTTAATGAAGTATGATTTACGTATAATAAAATGCTGTCATTTTAGGTACACAGTTCAGTGTGTATACCCATGGAACCACCACTTCAGTTAAGATTGAATTAAGTTGAATGTTCTTAGCACTCTAAAAATTCCCTTGTGCCCAAAGTTTCAGTTAGTCTACCTTAATACCTTCCCTCTCACCCCAACAACCGCTGATCTGATTTCTATGCCTGTAGATTAGTCTTGACTTGGGTATGATTTCATATGAGTGAAATCGTACAATCTGTATGCTATTTTCTGTCTGGATGCTTTCACTTAGCAAAGGATTTTTGAGATTCACCCCTATTGTCAAATATAAAAAGTTCATTCCTTCTGATTGTTGAGTAGTATTTGATAAGGATCAGGGCAGGCTACCCCCAAATATAACACTTTGGCATATCGGTTATTTAAAATTAAAGTTTCTTGGGGCGCCTGGGTGGCTCAGTGGGTTAAAGCCTCTGCCTTCGGCTCAGGTCATAGTCTCGGGGTCCTGGGATCAAGCCCAGTATCGGGTTCTCTGCTGGGGGGGAGTCTGCTTCCCTCTCTCTCTCTCTGCCTTCCTCTCTGCCTACTTGTGACCTCTCTCTCTCTGTCAAATAAATAAAATCTTTAAAAAAAAAATTAGAGCTTCTTAAAAAGCAACCAGTGCAAGAAGGACACTCTGAACTTCTTTTGTCTCCCTGAAAGCAAGAAATAAATCTCCCATGTGAGGTATACTCTGCCTGAACCAGGAGGAAGAGAGACATCCTTATTACCAGAGATGGAGAATTTAGGGCCAAGAAAGTTATACAAGCAATTGTTGTTACTTTGCCAATTTACCTCCCCAAGCCCAAACGTCTCTGTCTTGTCAATTCCTCACAAATGTATTGTTTCTTTGTCTAAAAGTTATAAGAGCTGCCTTGTTTTTCACTATTTTGAGACTTGTATTTCTATGAGCTCCTGTACATACGAAATTAAAATTTTTTTCTCCTCTTAATCTGTCTTATGTCAATTTAATTATTACACCAGTCAAAGAAACTAGAGAGGGAGGGAAAATTTTCCTTCCCTACACATTCCATATTCCACGACCATACCACACCTTATTTATTCATTTAGTGCTTTATCTGGACTTTTGAGTTGTTTCAGTTTTGATTATACAAATCAAGCTGTGGTGAACACTCATGCAGGAATCTTTTTGTGAGTGTTTGCATTTATTTATTTTAGATGAATAAATGTTTGATGAATTTTCTGAGCATGAGGTAAGTATGTTTAATTTTTTAAGAAAGAGCCAAATTGTTCTCTGGTGAGATTTCACCATTTTGCTGTCCCATCAACCAACATATGAGAGTTCTAGTTGCTCCACATTATACCAATATTTGTTATTGTCAATTAAAAAAAAGACATTATTGTAGGGGTAAGGTATTATCATTGTTGTTTTTTTTTTTAAAAGATTTTATTTATTTATTTGACAGAGAGAGATCACAGTAGACAGAGAGGCAGGCAGAGAGAGAGAGAGGGAAGCAGGCTCCCTGCTGAGCAGAGAGCCTGATGCGGGACTCGATCCCAGGACCCTGAGATCATGACCTGAGCCGAAGGCAGAGGCTTAACCCACTGAGCCACCCAGTCGCCCAGGTATTATCATTGTTAATTTAATTTGCATTTCTGTGATAACTAGTGTTATTGAGCAAATTTTCGTATGTTTATCGACCTCATACATTTATTTCTTGTGAAGAATTAATTTAAATATTTTGTTCACTAAAAATTAGATGATGGGGTGCCTGGGTGGCTCAGTGGGTTAAGCCTCTGCCTTCAACTCAGATCATGATCTCGGGGTCCTGGGATCAAGCCCCGCATAGGGCTCTCTGCTCAGCGGGGATCTTGCTTCCCCCTCTCTCTCTGCCTGCCTCTCTGCCTACTTGTGATCTCTGTCTGTCAAATAAATAAATAAGATCTTTTTTTTTTTTTAAGATTTTATTTATTTATTTGACAGACAAAGAGAGAGAGAGCACAAGCAGGGGAGCGGGAGAAGGAGAAGCAGGCTCCTGCTGAGCAGGGTGGCCGATTCGGGGCTTGATCCCAGGACCCTGGGATCATGACCTGAGCTAAAAGCAGATACTTAACAGATTTGGGCACCCAGGCACCCTAATAATTTTTTTTAAAGTCGGCTCCATGCTCAGTGTGGAGCTCAACATGGGGCTCAAATTTATGATCCCGGGATCAAGACCTGAGCTGAGATCAAGTTGGACACTTAAACGACTGAACCACTGAGGGACCCCAATAATTTTTTAATAATATCTTAATGATACAGAGAAGTTTTAAATTTTTGAAATCTAATTTTTTCTTCTTATGTTTCATTTAATTTTTTTGCATCTTGTCTAAGAAATCTTTGCCTACCCCAAGATTGCAAAACTTTTCTGTTTTCTTTTACATGTTGAAAGTGTATGATCCATTTTTAGGTTTTTTTTTTCTTAAGATTTTATTTATTTGAGTGAGAGAGTGAGAGAGTGCATAAGCAGGGAGAGTGGCAGAGTGAGAGGGAGAAGCAGACTGTCAGCTAAGCAGGGAGCCTGAACTGTGGCTCTATCCCAGGACCCAGGGATCATGACCTGAGCTGAAGGCAGATGCTTAACCAACTGAGCCACCCAGGGGCCCCATTTTGAGTTAATTTTTAATATTACTTGCAGTGAAGGTCTTGTAACAAAATTTTTTGTTTTTGTTTATGTGAAATTTATTTACATGCCCTTCATTTTGAGGGATATATTTACTACATAAAGAATTCTAAGGAGTTTCTTACACTCCACACTTAACCCAAAGCAATTTAAAGATATGTTCTATTGTCCTCTTACTTGCATGGTTCTTATGAGACATAAGCAATGCATTACATATATTTCAATATTCTATAACATGTGTTGTAATGTGTCGGTATATGTGGTGAGTATTTTAATTTCTGATTGTCCTAACAATTTTTATCATTGACTTTTGGACATTTAATTATGATATGTGCAGGTGTAATTTTGTTTTGTTTGTCTTGCTTGGTATTTTTGTCCTCCAATTATACATACATTAGACTTTTGGGTGGTGTCCCAAAAGCCACTGAAGCTCCATTTATTTTGTTTTTAGTTTTTTATTCCCCCTATGGCATGTAGTTTGGATAGTTTTTATACTTAGTCTTCACATTCTTTTATTGTGAAGTCTAAACAGCTATTGAACATATCCAGGAAAATTTTCACTTCAGTTCTGTATACTCTTCAGTTACATTTACTTGTTTTTTAATCTTCCATTTTTTCTTCATTATATTCACATTTTTAAAAAACTTACAGCATATTTACCATAGCTATTTCAAATTATCTGCCTGATAATTCTAGCATCTCTGTTATTTCTGGGTGTGTTGCTGTTGACTGATTGATACTCCTTTCCATTTTGGATAACATTTCCTTTTAATTTTTGTCTAGTAAGTTTTGGTTCATTGTTGGACATTATAAATGTTGAATTCTGTGTCTTGTTTTCTTTCTTTCTTTCTTTCTTTTTTTTTAAGATTTTATTTATTTATTTGACAGAGATCACAAGTAGGCAGAGAGGCAGGCAGAGAGAGAAGAGGAAGCAGGCTTCCCGCCGAGCAGAGAGCCCGATGTGGGGCTCGATCCCAGGACCCTGGGATCACGACCCGAGCTGAAGACAGAGGCTTAACCCACTGAGCCACCCAGGCGTCCCTTGTTTTCTTTCTTTAAAGAGTATTGTAGTTGGTACTGACAAAGCTGTCAATGTATTTGTAAACTTACTTGATTATTTCAAGATTTTTTTTTTTGAAGCTTTGTTGGGTCACAGTGGGGTAGACTTCATTTTAGAGCTAATTTCTCTCTCCCGCTAAGACATATAATTTCTAAGGCGCTGGGTGTTCAATGAGGTCCTTCCATTCTGGTTGCTTGGATCTCTGATATCTAATCCTCTGCAAGCTCTGTAGTTCAGTATTCACCTTCCCAGTATGCTGTGCATGCAGGTACAGTTTGATATTTTCAGCTATAAACTAGAACAGACTCCTTTGCAGATTTCTGGAGATTTTTCTTTTTTATATTTTGCCCCTCAGTTGCTTTAGTCTCCTTGAACTCTGAACTCTGTCCCTCTACCTACTGTGCCTTGCTTGGGTTTGCCCTCTAGGGTTGTCTAACAGACACCTCCAGGTGGAGAGCCCTGGCTATTTTAGGGTTCAACTAATTTGTTTCCCTTTTTTCATGGCTATCCATCCTTGACTCCTTGTCCAGTGCCTGAAAATATTTGTTTCATATATTTTGTCTAGTTTTTCTTATGTTTGTGGTTGGAAGATTGTTCTAGTAGGATTATTTTATCATGGTTGTTTATTAGATTCTTCCAAAGTAATGGAATGGAAATTTGAAAGTGCAGTGGTACCCAACAGATGATTTATTCATAATTGAAGAGACATGAGATAGTCCAAAAACAAGGAAGGCAGCATGAGTGGGGGAACAGATGCTGATCTTAGAGAAGGAAGATTTTTCTCTAGCAGAAGCTAAAAGAAGAATCACACATCCTATTTATGTGTGTAGTTATTATTGTTAGTATTGGTTTTATTGTTAGTATTATTGATATTCTTTTCTTGTTGTCTTTCAGAGTATCCTTCATCCAAAACTCTACTTTGTTTGGCTACTTCTCCTCCCTTCCCCTCACCAAATGGACTGTTTTTTTGTTTTTGTTTTTGTTTTTGTTTTTTCTCCCTTAAGAAGGCACAGTTTGGGGAGCCTGGGTGGCTCAGTGGGTTAAGCCTCTGCCTTTGGCTCAGGTCATGATCTCAGGATCCTGGGATCGAGCCCTGTGTCGGGCTCTCTGCTCAGTGGGGAGCCTGCTTCCTTCTCTCTCTCTCCCTGCCTCTGCCCACTTGTGATCTCTCTCTCTCTGTGTGTCAAATAAATAAATAAAATCTTAAAAAAAAAGGCACAGTTTCCTGTTTTAAAACAAAACAAAACCTTGACTGTCTAGCTATCTTGGACTTATTTTATTTGCAAAATTTCTTTTCTTTTCCTTTTTAAAAAAAAAAAAAAAGATCCCAGGACCCTGGAATCATGACCTGAGCCAAAGGTAGAGGCTTAACCCACTGAGCCACCCAGGCACCCTGCAAAATTTCTTAAATAATATGTAATTTCACCTCTATTTCTTTGCCCATCTTTAGTTTCCCGAGGTTTAGTTTCCATTTACTGAATTTATATACCTAAAATCATTCTTAAAATTTTAAATTATCTTTCAGATCTGAAAGGATTTTCTTAGTGCATTTATTTTTCCCTAAATCAATCTGTGGTAGTCAGTACCACTGACTACCTCCTTTGGGAACTCTCTTCTAGCCTGCCTTTTATGACTACACATTCTTATCTTCTCTGTCTCCTTCTTCCTCCTTCCCCTTGTCTTTTTTTCCTGAGGGGGAGGACCTCAATTTTACATAACTTATTCTTTCTTTTGTGTAAAGCTGGTGAGTCCCAATAACAACTAAAATACATTCAGTTAGACATCTTATTTAAATGAGAATTCTTTAGGTCCAGTGTGGAACAACATAGAAACACCTTACTGAACTTATCTATGTTTTGATTACACCAACCTTTTGTCATATAATATTCAGCAAACTTATCATCTGTCTTATCATTTCTGGATATTTAAATCAGATTGTTAGGTCATATATCTTGATGTGACTTATGTCTGGGAGCTAAAATATGAAACAGTTCAAAGCCCATTCAAAATTTGAGTATTTATAAATATATTTGGAAGTTGAGATGGTCCCTGAATGAAGTGAATTACAGAGAAGCACTCTATATACTCTGAGGGGAAAAAAAACTCATATGTGAGAACTCTGGTAGGTCGGGTTGGCTTATCAGTGGGACAATTTTAGAGGATACAGCGATGTTCCCCATACAGGACAAGCCATGCTTGTCTGCAGTGATCTTTCTCCTGTCCTAGGGTGCTTGTTTGCTCTGGGAATGAGAAGACCGAGGTTAAATGAAGAACTTTGTTACAACAGAAACAAATGGCCATAGGAACCCTTCCTGGGAATATCCACCAAGCTGACTCACTTAGATGTCAGGACCCGAAAGAACAAGACTAGAGATTTTTCTAGCAAGCACCAGAATATGTAGTATAGGAATAAATAGAAAATAAAATACAAGAGGCTTAATTCCCTCTGTCAAAAATAAGGGAAGGGACTTCTCTCTTCTGCCTTTTCTGCAACATCTACTTTAGAAAACATCAAATTATAATTTCTTTCTTTATCTCTTTGAAATGTATATAAATTGTTTTTTTTTTGTTTTTGTTTTTTGTTTTTTTTGGAAGCTGAATAAGGCTGTCAGCTTTATGACTCAGAAATGTCTTTCTCAAGGACCTGAGAACCGTCTCTTTGAAATGTAAACAAGGGTAATTGTACTCTATCTCACAGTTTCTGTGGGAGGGTAGGAGCCTAACTTCCTTGGATATCTGACTCCAAGTTACAAAACCATCTCCTGTCAAAAAGATACAAGAAGATTATTCTTCCTCTTGATAAAACCAATTAGCTAACACAGATGGCCACTCCAATTACCAGATGAGTCTAAGATAAACTGTTTTAAAAATTGTGCTGTCAAGTCCTCTTACTTGAGGACTAGTTATTGTTTATTTGAGTGCATGTATGTAATGGATTGTGTTTGTTTGGTTATGTAAAAGGGTGAATTTCTTCTTGTCTTTGCAAGATCCCAGTGCATTGCCGGGGATATGCATCACATTCTGGTTGAATGCTTATTTAATAATAAAAGTATGCTTTCTCTGCTATCTTTGTGGAGAGGTTTTCTGGGTTGGAAGATTTTTTTTTCAATTATATATCCCCAAAAGTGATAATGGAGGAGAAACAAGATTTAAAATGTTCAGAACCAGAAGTGTGCAGAACAAGAAGTGAGTCTGTGAAAGATTCTTCCTATTATTGGTCGTATGAAATTGTAAAGAGACAGTTTAATTTATGCCTGCTCAAGCTGAAATTCTCTACTGTCAGGTGTATACCCTGTCATACATATGAACAAATGCATTATCTAGGTTTATCATAAATTTGACAAAACTGTATACATTTATCTATCAGATATAATTATTGTGAAGCTAAAAGTGACTTCCCTAACACAAATAAATTAAAAACACGTCAGTTAACCCTGTTAGAGAACATCTAAATTAATTTTCCATTTTCTCTACAGAAAATGATATTATAAAATCATTACTGTATGATCAAAAATATTCTAAAAATAGTTTAATATTTACTTTAAAAAACTAAAAAACCAGAAACTTCCATTTATTCGCATTAGCGAATAAATAATTGTGTTATTTTTCTGGATTGTGTGATATTTAGAGTATTTTGTTGCTTTTTTAAAGAATTGCAATTTGGGGGCGCCTGGGTGGCTCAGTGTTTAACCTCTGCCTTCGGCTCAGGTCATTATCCCAGGGTCCTGGAATCGAGCCCCACATTGGGCTCTATGCTCATCAGGGAGCCTGCTTCCTCCTTCTCTCTCCGCCTGCCTCTCTGCCTACTTGTGATCTGTCAAATACATAAATAAAATCTTAAAAAAAAAAAAAAAGAATTGCAATTTGGTGTTATTTTCCCCTCTCATTTAAATATATATTAATTTTTGCACCTAATCTGTATTTTCAATTTAGTGTTCTTTTTCTTAAAGATGGCCTCCCCAGTGTGTATGTTTAGCTACCATTAGTCTGGATCTATTATCACAAACATTAAAAGAATTAAACCATCAGCTACTAGAAAAAGGCTTTATGTTAGGGTGGGCAGTCTGAGTGGGCAGCCATCACTAAAAAGAAAAACAAAAAAACAGCAACAACAACCAAAAAAACCAATACAAAAAAAAGGAAAAGAAAAAAAGAAAAAAACCCTTGATTCTTCCTGGATCTCAACACATGAAATGCCACCTTTTATTTCCAAACTCAGGTCCCTCAGAATGGCTGTTGAATTTTCTGAGTTTTGAAAAAAATTACTACGTACAAAAATGAGTAATAGTATATAAATTCAGAAGAATGTTAGGAAATTTTACAAGTCATATGAGGCTATCACCGTGTTTACAGATTCAGAACATTATTCTGATGAGCCAGTTTTCTGTTTTTGAAAGCATCAGCTGAGATTACAAATTCAAGTACGAAATTTGTAGTTGACTGAAGTCAGAAGGAAATATGAATTTTCAAAGTAAAAAAAAAAAAAAGATGAATATTTTTTAAAATTATAGAAAAAAAATAAAGAGAATTGATGGGCCTGCTGGAAAACCGGGGCCCCAAAATGGCGGATCTTCCTGCCAACCCTCTTCAAGATGGCGGACTTTCCCGCCATCCTTACTTCAGCCTCCACGTCACCGCCAGGAAACTGAAACTTTCCACCCAGGAACTTCCTAATTGGGAACTGCCCATCACGGACTTTCCCCACCCCATGCCTTCTGATCACCACATACCTTGCCATTGGACTCAAGCCCATGCCTCCTTCTGGTCCCATACACCTTCCCCACCCCATACCCTCTGATCACCACATACCTTACCTCACCCTGATAAAAGGACCTCGCCAACTCCCTCCCAGTGCAACTTCCCCGACTCACTCACTCCCTCTCTCTCTCTCTCTTTCTGTGGGTCGCAGAACCTCGCCGGAGGTGCTTGCAATAAAGTTCATCTCTCAGATCCATTAGCCTTTCTTACTATCGCCGGCAGGACCAACTTAACATTTGGTGCCGAAACCCGGGAGGAGGTTGAGCCCTTGCCCGGCACAGAGGCTCCCTCCTCTTCACCTGCGGACCGCAACCTCCCGCTGCCCACCTCATGGAGGCTTACTTTGGAACCTGTTGTGGTGAGTGTTCCCTGGCCTCTGATCCACTTCCAGGTCACCCTGTCCTAGCTGCGGCCGCACCTGGGCAGACCTCCGGCCACCTGGTGGCCCCGCCAGTCCTAAGGAATCAGGAGACGTCCTCATTCCGCGGGACCTGCTGTCCCTCCGGTGACCCAGTGCATGGACGAGGGGATGCTCTTCTCCATAATCTGAGTCGGTCGGTGAAGGGGACCATGGGACCCTCCCAATCCAAATTCGACCCCAAAATGCCCCTGGGCTGCCTTCTGGCCAAACTCCGCACATTGGAGTTAGACCAGGTCTTACGCAGGTGACGCCTCATTCATTATTGTACCGTTGCCTGGCCTCAATACAAATTAGACAACCAATCGCAATGGCCTCCCGAGGGCACATTTGACTATCAGGTGCCCACAGATCTCGACAACCTATGCAGGCGTCAGGGCAAATGGTCCGAAATTCCCTACCTTACAGTCTCAGCCGTCTCTGTGCTCCCACTGTTCCACCTCTCAGGTCCTTCTTGCTCGCGCCCCTCCCCCCACTCAGCGCACACCCCCTACCGCACCTGTGGAACCAGACCCTCCTCTTCAGTGCCCCCTCTCTGAATCGCCTGAAGACCTTTCTGGACCTCCCACTCGAGCCCCCACCTTACCCCGTCCTCCTCCTTATCAGCTCCCTCCTCAACCTCCGGCACCCCTTGAGCCCTCAGGGAAAACGGCGACCCCAATACCCCCACAGGCCCCGACACCCTTCCGCGAGAGCGAGGAGGAAGAGGCGGCGGCCTTTTCCGAGGTTGAGCCCCCACCCCCCGGCACGAACTGAGTCTCTGTTGGACTTCCCATCCTCCCCTCCCATTTCGGCCCAGACACGCTCCCGAGATCCGCCATCCAGCTTAATCTGCCCCTTAAGGGAGGTGGCTGGAGCCGAAGGGGTGGTCCGGGTGCATGCGCCCTTCTCCCTGCAGGACCTCTCCCAAATTGAGAAACACCTGGATTCCTTCTCAGCCAACCTGGACAATTTCATAAAAGAGATGCAATATCTGGCCCAAGCCTACGATCTCACCTGGCATGACTTACACGTGGTTCAGACCACTACCCTCACCACCGAGGAGAGGGAACACATCCAGGCCGCCACCCGAGAACATGCCGATCAAGTCCATCTCATGCCACCATGCCGGTAGGCGCTCAGGCGGTTCCCGCTGTAGAGCCGGGATGGGACTATCAGAATGGCCAAGATGGCCGCCGGCGGTGAGACCCTATGGTTCAATGCCTTATGGCCGGCATGAGGGCAGCCTCCAATAAAGCGGTCAACTATGATAAGATAAGGGAGGTTATCCAAGCTCCAGACAAAACCCCCCGCCCTGGTCCTTAACCAGCTGACTGAGGCCCTATCACAGTACACCAGATTAGACCTGGCCTCCCCGGCGGGAGCCACAGTGCTGTGATCCACTTTATTTCTCAATTGGTGCCGGACATCAGGAAAAAAATTAAAAAGGCAGAGGAGGGCTCCCAGACCCCCATCTCTGACTTGGTGAAAATGGTTTTTAAGGTTTTTAACTCCCGAGAGGAGGCAGCCGAACTCAAAAAGCAAGCCAGACTCCAGCAGAAGGTCCAATTACAAACCCAGGCCCTGGTGGTGGCCCTGCAGCCAGCTGGTTCCAGGAATCAGCAATGAGGGGCAACCGGACGCACCCCTCTGGGAGCATGCTTCAAATGTGTTGCTGAAGGGCAGTGGGCCCGTCAATGTCCTAACCCAAAGGCACCCACGAAGCTGTGCCCTCAGCGTCACCTGATGGAACATTGGAAGTTGGACTGTCCTAGCCTTGGGGGATCCTCGGCCCCTCTACACCGGGGAAACCCTGAACTGGCAAGTCCTGCTTTCCAGCTACTCAGGCTGGAGGACAACTGACAGAGCCCAGACTCAGATACCCCCCCTCACCCAAGCCGAGCCAGGGTAATGCTCCAGGTAGCAGGTCAGTCCATCTCCTTCCTGCTGGACATGGGGGCTACCTACTCAGTCCTGCCATCCTACTCGGGACCCACACATACCTCACCAGTCACGGTGATGGGGATCGACGGCACCTTCTCTTCCCCTAGGATGACCCAACCTCTTACTTGCAGCCTGGATGGTTTCCCTTTCTCTCATTCATTCCTCGTAATCCCCACCTGCCCAGTGCCCCTCTTGGGAAGAGATATCCTCCAAAAACTGTGGGCCACCATCTGCCTTTCTCCCTCCCCTTCAGCCTCAGAGTGTCTCCTACTGCCACTCCTCCCCTCTCCTCCAGCTCCCATCCCAACAAGCCTACCCGCCATTAATCCCCAGGTTTGGGACACCTCTAAACCCATTGTTGCCTCCCACCACAGTCCCGTTCAGATCTGTTTAAAAGATAACTCCACATACTCTTCTAGGGCTCAGTTCCCCATTTCTCTGATCCATCGCTGAGGCCTCAAACCTACAATAGACCGCCTAAAGCAGCAGGGCCTCCTCATCCCCGTCAACTCCCCCTGCAATACCCCCATCCTGCCTGTACGAAAGCCATCAGGGGCTTATCGGCTGGTGCAGGACCTATGGCTCATTAATGAAGCCGTCGTCCCACTCCACCCCGTCATCCCCAACCCCTATACCCTGCTGTGTCACATCCCTCCCGGCGCCTCTCATTTCACGGTACTCGACCTGAAGGACGCATTCTTTACTATTCCCCTGCATCCTGACTCCTATTTCCTGTTCGCCTTTACCTGGGAAGACCCTGACACCCATGTTTCTGGGCAACTTACCTGGACGGTCCTACCACAAGGGTTTCGAGACAGCCCCCACATTTTATGCCAGGCCCTGGCAGCTGACCTTCGGGAATGCCTCCTGGAAACCAGAATCCTGCTGCAGTATGTGGATGACCAACTTCTCTGTAGCCCTTCCCTCCTCACTTCCCAGGAAGATACATCTACCCTACTGAACTTCCTGGGAGCAGGGAATATAGAGTCACCCCATCTAAGGCCCAGCTATGTACCCCATCAGTCACATATCTAGGGATCTCTCTGACTCCTACCTCTAAATCCCTTACTGGGAACCGTATTCGCCTCCTCCGAGAACTGCAACCCCCCCAGAATGCAGATGAGATACTCTCCTTCCTGGGACTCGTGGGGTTTTTTAGACACTGGATTCCGAATTTCTCTATCCTGGCCCGGCCTTTATACCATGCAGCCAAGGAGACCCCCCAGGGTTCCTTAACTGATCCTACCTCAATCCAGCACGCATTTTCGAGGCTCCAAGACCGCCTCATCAAAGGGCCAGTTCTGGCCCTCCCGGATCCTACTAAACCGTTCCATCTCTTCATGGATGAACGCTCTGGGTCGGCCACTGGCTTTCTGGCTCAGCCCACCGGGCCCACGTAGAGGGCAGTGGCCTACTTATCTAAGCAGTTAGACCCCACCCCCCGGGGTTGGCAACCCTGTCTCAGGGCGCTGGCTGCCGCGGCCTCCCTCACTAAGGAGGCCCTACAACTGACCCTAGGACAGCCTCTTACAGTTTACTCCCTCCACCGACTCACGGACCTCCTTGGCCATCGGTCTCTGGCCCAGTTGACTCCCTCCTGGGTGCAGCTGTTCCATTTGTTATTCATCGAAAAACCCTCAGATATCTTTGTCCGTCTCCCCCTGCTTAAACCCTGCGACTTTACTGCCTGCACCCTCGCCTACCTCTGACTCTTCTCACTCTTGTCCTCAACTTCTGGAGGACTTCACCCCCTCTTACCCTGGACTCTCTGATCAACCCCTGACTGACCCTGACCGCATCCTGTTCATGGATGGCAGCTCCCTTCTGGCCTCAGATGGCCTGCGCCATGCCGCCTACGCCGTAGTTCCCTCTGAGGCAGTTGTCGAGGCAGCCCCTCTTCCTCTTGGGACGACCTCCCAGAAGGCAGAACTGATAGCTCTAACCCGGGCGCTCCACTTGTCCAAGGCACAGCTATTTACACTGATTCCAAATATGCCTACCTCATATCCCACACTCACTCAGTTATTTGGCAAGAAAGGGGATTCCTGACTACCAAAGGTACCCCTATTTTGACTGGGCCGCTCATCGCCAGGCTCCTCGAGGCCCTATGCCTACCTGCTGAGGTCACCATTGTCCACTGCCGGGGACACCAAACTACCCCTGACCCGATCTCCCTAGGCAACAACAAGGCTGATACATTGGCCAGGCAGACAGCCCTTAGCGCCACTCCTGCCCCTGTACTCTTCCTCAACACTGCACACCAACCCTGTTACACCGAGGAGGAGACACTAGCACTCCAAAAGCTGGGGGGTAAACTGGGGGACAAAGGGTGGATCCACATCCAGAACCGTATTGCCATACCTGAAAACCTGGCTCACACCTTGGTCACAGAAAGTCACCAGTCGCTCCATATCAGCCCCAAGGTGTTGTTTCAGTTCTTACAACCTCTTTTCTATCACCCTTCCCTGTCCAAGGTCATTGAAACCGTTCACAGGGCATGTACGGTCTTCTCAGCTGTCAATGCACAAGGAGGGATCCGCAGGCCAGGACCTAACCACCAGTTGCGGGGCCACCATCTGGGAGAAGACTGGCACCTAGACTTCACCCACATGCCCTGCCACAAAACCCTTTGCTGCCTACTAACCTTGGTTGACACATTTACAGGCTGGAAAGAGGCCTTTCCCACGACCCGTGAGATGGCAGACGTTGTGGCCTTGATCCTTATTGAACACATCATCCCCTGTTTTGGGATGCCCTGAACCCTCCAGTCAGATAATGGGCCCGCCTTCGTATCCAGCATAACCCAACAAGTGGCTGAAAGTCTCAACATCTCCTGGAAACTACACATCCCTTACCATCCTCAGTCATTGGACATTCAACGAGGCCATGGAATGAATAGCAGACTCCCTCACCGCCCTACAGACTTAAATCACCAGTTTAGCTGCTGTCACCCTGCAAAACTGACACGCCCTGGATCTCCTCACTGCTGAAAAAGGGGGAACATGCCTTTACTTGAACGAAGAATGTTGCTACTTCGTCAACCAATCCAGTATAGTCACCTCCAAAGTCAAGGAACTCAAGGACCAGATCCGAGCAAGACTCTATTTGGGGCTTAAACCCCCAAGCCTGGGTAACCTGGCTCCTCCCCTTGGTAGGGCCCCTCTGTATACTCCTCCTGTTGATCTCAATCGCTCCCTGCCTCATACGCTGCTTACAGGAGCAACTGCAAGAAATGACCAGGGTATCAGTCAACCAACTCCTCCTACAGCCCTATTCCCACCTGCCCACTTCCGAGGGCCTCTACGACGACACCCCACCGCCAGCAGGAAGCAGCCAGAGCAAAGTTGACGCCCCCTGACACCAATATATATATACATATAAAGAGGTTGGAATAATGGGCCGGCTGGGAAACCGGGACTTCAAAATGGTGGATCTTCCCGCCAATCCTCTCCAAGATGGCGGACTTTTCCTGCCATCCTTACTGAGGCCTCCTCGTCACCGCCAGGAAACTGAAACTCTCCACCCAGGAACTTCCTAATTGGGAACTGCCCATCACGGACTTCCCCCACCCCATGCCTTCTGATCACCACATACCTTGCCATTGGACTCGAGCCCATGCCTCCTTCTGGTCCCATACACTTTCCCCACCCCATACCCTCTGATCACCACATACCTTACCTCACCCCGATAAAAGGACCTTGCCAACTTCCTCCCAGCGCAACTTCCCCGACTCACTCCCTCTCTTTCTCCCTCTCTCTTTCTGTGAGTTGCAGAACCTCGCCCGAGGGTGCTTGCAATAAAGTTCATCTCTCGGATCCATTTGCCTCGTAGCCTATCACCGGCGGGAGCAACTTAACAAGAATAATAATCAAGGCAAACATTTGCATAGTGCTCTTACCAGTTTTGAGTCTGTCAGAGGAAGAATTTATAGAAGAACAAAAAGAACCACAAAGTGGTACTATGACGTAGAAGGAAATGTTGGATCCAAATATATTCCTAGCTTCTGCATGCCTCTTGGCCTTAGCTAGATAACCCTCTTCATTTCATTCCCATGACAGAAGACCAAAATGCACCTGCAGCAGAAAGTAAGCTCCTAAGATCAAGTGATTCAGTTCAGTCTTAGTAAGCTCTGAAGACTAAACTTTTGCCTGGATCGTGAAGTCCAGACTTTCTCTTCATTCCCCAACATTCCACAAGCCCAAAGTTAAATCTGTAATAATGGGCTTTTCCTAGACCCCTTCCCAGAGTTGGAGTCTTGTTCAGCACCTTCCTGGTGCCTGGAACCTTTCCTACTGGTTGATTATCTACATGGTGGCTGTAAGCTTACCTGCTTGGCTTCTGTGTGCTACCTGCCTCAGACGCTGTGTTGTGGTCTATTTTCATCTCTTGGGACC
>PISX010000502.1:0-274310 GCA_004024625.1 Mellivora capensis | reverse complement strand
GACATGAACAGACATTTCTGCAAAGAAGACATCCAGATGGCCAACAGACACATGAAAAAGTGCTCCACATCACTCGGCATCAGGGAAATACAAATTAAAACCACAATGAGATATCACCTCACCCCAGTCAGAATGGCTAAAATTAACAAGTCAGGAAATGACAGATGCTGGCGAGGATGCGGAGAAAGGGGAACCCTCCTACACTGTTGGTAAATGCAGGCTGGTGCAACCGCTCTGGAAAACAGCGTGGAGGTTCCTCAAAAAGTTGAAAATAGAACTACCCTATGACCCAGCAATTGCACTACTGGGTATTTACCCTAAAGATACAAACGTAGTGATCTGAAGGGGCACGTGCACCCGAATATTTATAGCAGCAATGTCTACAATAGCCCAACTATGGAAAGAACCTAGATGTCCATCAACAGATGAATGGATAGGGAAGATGTGGTATATATACACAATGGAATACTATGCAGCCATCAAAAGAAATGAAATCTTGCCATTTGCAACGACATGGATGGAACTAGAGGGTATCATGCTGAGCGAAATAAGTCAATCAGAGAAAGACAACTATCATATGATCTCCCTGATATGAGGAAGTGGAGATGGAACATGGGGGGTTGGGGGCGTAGGAATTGAAGAAAAACAAGATGGGATTGGGAGGGAGACAAACCATAAGTGACTCTTAATCTCACAAAACAAACTGAGGGTTGCTGGGGGGAGGGGGTCGGGAAAGGGGGGTGTGGTAATGGACATTGGGGAGGGTATGTGCTATGGTTAGTGCTGTGAAGTGTGTAAACCTGGCGATTCACAAACATGTACCCCTGGGGATAAAAATATATGTTTATAAAAAATAAAAAAAATGTATTAAAAAGAGCTAGCAGCATCTTTCAGGTAGCTTCTGGGTGTGTGTTTGTGAGCCCTTGAGAGAAGGGAGGGAGGAAGGGGTGAGAGGACATCCACAGAGAAGCATGATGACCCTTTTATGAACAGGAACAAATGGGGACCAGGTATGAAAGGGACCAGAGTTTGCTTATACAAAACTGCTTTCTTATGAATGTAATTGTATCGTTTCAGGATCCAGTCAGGGAACAAAACCTAGACCAGTTATTTTAGCAGAGCAAATTTAATGTGGAGAATTAGAAAGGCGAAAGGGAACACTGAAGCTTTGGAGGGTTAGAAACTCTAGGAAACAGCTAGTGTCCCTCTGGCTGGGGGCAGAGGGCAGGAGTTGGGGCTCCTGGAATCTAGATGTTTGGAGAAGGCTGGACCTGAGGCCTCCTAAGAGGGAGTGCTGTCACCTGGGGTTGGAGCTTCAGGAGCATAGAGGAGGTGCCCCCAGCACCCACTTCTTTCAGACTTCAGACCCAGATTTCTGAGGAGGGGCTGCCATCTTGGTGTGCTGCGCTTTCTGAGGGGCTTGATGAGGCTGGTGCTGGGCGTGTGGGAGGATCCAGGAAGTGGAAGCACCTGTTGGCCGGGTAGCAGGAACAAGTCCCTTCTCCCTCCTCCTGCCTCTGATTCTCCCTCTAGTACATTCTACTGTCGGGACCCAATGGGGAGCTGGTCCAAAAAGGAGAAACTGGCTCGCAGAGTCCCAGCCCTGACTGACATCGCTGCGGGGCGCATGGAAAGGTGAATACAGAGCTGAGAGACTCTAGCTTGGTAACCAGCATGGTAATGTGCATTTAGCATTAGGGTTTGGCAGCCATAGAATACACATCTGGTTATGACCACTGCAAACGCGAGGCATTGATAGCTTTCCCTTAAGTCACTCAGCAAGTTGGCAGTGTAATAAAAATGTGTTTTATAATCTGTCTGTATTAAATTCCGCAAATGCTGACTGAGTACCAGCTCTTCAGAGGGAGGTAAGGGGCTTCTGGAATGGAGTTGGGAGCACATAGTTATGTACATATTAGGAAAACATTCTTCCTCCCCAAATCTAGAAAGAACAAGACAGGTGGGTATCCTCCTTATCCTAATAATGCTGGAGTTCATAAGATGTTCAAAGGAGTAGTCAATGGTGCGAAGTCCAGGTAGATTATGAAAAATCTTAGTTGATTTAATATTTAAAAACAAGGGTGATTTTCAGTCTTTTTTTTATCATCTCTCATAGCGCCTCGTACAATTCCAGGAGTTCGGTAGTGCTTTACACTTCGCAGTTAGACAGCTTCCGTGTAGCTGTTAACCTCAGCACGCCTTGGAACCACAGCTTCGTGCCCACGCACAGACCCTGCATCCCGCTCTTTGCATATGTCAATATAATCTAGCTTTAGCTCGACACTGCCTTGTCCCTGGAAGGCCCAGTGTGGATTTTATAAGGCCATAGCAATTACCGCTGATAATTGTTGCCATACTCCTCTGAAATAAGCAAATACTCAGGCAGGCTCTCTAAACAGACATTTTCCAGAGCTCAAGGTGACAAGCTAAATGCCCCTGGGAGAGAGGGAATGAAAGGTGGATAAATTCTCTTTCAGAACAAAGGGGGGAAGTGCCTGGGTAAGTGAATATACAATGCGGGGTCAGACCCCACTTCACTGGCTGCTCAGTGCTGGCTGGGTAAGATGGCTGTAGAGATGCCCCGGGGGTTCTGTGTCCTGGGTTGCGTGGTTAACAAAGGGAGGGCACTAATCATGAATACAAGAGAGAGGGTGCTAGACAGCTAAGTTCCCCACATCAGGAAGCAGTTGGGTTTGGTCGGATTCCTGGTGCCCTAACACCATTGACTTTTCATTGTGTTTCTCAGGGCTGAGTCTCAGAGCAATGAAAAGAGAAGCCTGTGGCTGCGGTGTCAGATTTTCTGTTACCTTCTTTGTATTTTCAGACAATAAGTATAACCTCTCTGAACCGCCTTCCACAGGCTAATTATCTAGTAACAGACTATAGAAATGAGCCCTGGATGTATAGTCTTGCACAGGCTAATTATCTACAAGTGGTGAATCACACTTACCTCACTGCACTGTTATGATGATTAAATGATCTGCTCTATGTGACTGTGACTGACACATAGTCCTCTGGTAGCCCAGTACAAACCTTTGCCTTTCTGTAGTGTCGTATGTCCAGCCCTGTGCTGGGTACTCAGTGTTGGGGAAGCCTAGGAAAGGCTAAGTTTGGCATCTCAGGTTCTACCCTTGGGAAAAGGGAAAAGGGCTCTAGATTGTATAAGGCACACCAAGCAATTACTGAATACAAATAAATGTATTTTCTTTTCTTTCTATTTTTTTAGGAAAGGAGAGAACTTTTTAAATTTTTTTAAAAAATTTTTTATAGATTCTATTTATTTGACAGAGAGAGCACAAGTAGGGTGAGCAGCAGGCAGAGGGAGAGGGAGAAGCAGGCTCCCCGTGGAACAGGGAGCCCAATGCAGGGCTTGGTCCCAGGACTCTGGGATCATGACCTGAGCAGAACTGCAACCGCTTAACCAACTGAGCCCCCCAGGTGTCCCCAAATGTATTTTCTTAAACTTTAGCAGTAGCCATTCTAGTTGGAAGAAATATTTTACAAATAGAAGCTAGAAGTCTTTGAAACTCTGAATAGATAGAAGATGTGTTCATGATGAGAATGGCTTTTAAACTAAGGCCCTGAGAAACTGGAATGTGATTGAACAGAGAGGTGGTGACAGTGTGTCCTGGGCAGGGCAATGGAATGAGTACATGTCTGTTTTAGGGACAAATGTGGTATGTTATCAGGGCCAGTAAGGATACCAGCGTGGGATCAGGACTAGATTTGAGAATCGTAGGGGAGGGCTGGATAAGGGAGGAGGACTCATTTTCTGCAAGTCCTTGAACTATATGCTAAGAGTTTTGATAAGCATTGGAGCTACAGTGCTTTCTTAATCAGAGGAGTGACATGATGGAAAGGGTGCTTCAAGGAGATGAATGTCCTGAGTCCTGGGGGAGGACTGGGAAGATTCTCTCTATAGGGAGACGGGCAGTGGCTGCTTAGTTAATCTAATCATGAGGAGCAGAGGGACCACAGTAATGACAGAGCCTGGAGAGGACGAGGTGAATCTGAGAGAAACTGGCAAGGAGATATTGACAGGATGTGGTGACTGGTTATGCATGAGGGAGGGAGGGAAGGAAAGGAAGAAATCAAAGAGAAGTCACAGATTTTGAGGCTAAGAGATTTGCAGCTGCATTAGGTTCCATGCTTTAAGGAGCTGCCGAGTTCCTATAACGATATCCCTATCTACGACTATTACCACGACGGCCACTGTCACTGCTGTCATTACAGACTAATGATCATTAAGGTCTTGCTCTGGACCAGGTGCCGTGCTAAGCATTTTACATGTGTTAGCTTATTTAATCCTTACCACCCCATGAAGTATCCACTTATTAAATATCTTTTTGAGCATCTTCTATGTGACAGGTGCTGTGTTAGGCCTTGGAGATAAAATGGGAGCACTGTCCTTGCCCTCACTGAGCTTACAGTCTAGTCCAAGGCTTCAGACAGCACTCGTAAATAAACCAATGAATTAGATATTGTAGGTCATGATTAGAGCTCTGAAAAAAATAGTGACTGTGAGACAGTCTAACAGAGGGGCCTGCCTTAGAGAATGGGGTCAAGGAAGACCTAGATTCAAAATGAGTCCTAAAGAGTGAGGAGAAGCCAACCACCAAAGAAGCCAGAAGAAGAATATTTTATTATGGGAGAACAATCAGGCAAAGCTTGGCAAGTTGTAGGAAATGCCAGAAGGCTATGTCCCCGGAACACAAGAGGAAGGGAAAGAAAGAGCGGCTTGTAATGTGGTAGGAGGCCGGAAAGCAGGCTGGGTCAGAGAGGAATGGCTTTGGAAGCTTGGGGAGGAGTCTTGGTGGTTCAGAGTACAGTGGGACATTGAAGGATGGAAGCAGAGGGACATGGTCTGACTCTTATGTGTGGAGAATGGATCAGAAGAAAGTGGGTAGAATTGCGGAAACTGGTTGGGATCGAAGTGTTTGCCCAGGTGAGAGAGATCAGTGGAAGTGGGGGTGGGAGAAATGAAGGATTTGGAATGTATTTTGGCAGAGGACTGATGATTGGCAGGTAGAGAGACTGGGGGCAGGGCAAGAGAAAGGGAAGAATGACCACCTTATCTTTGGTTTTAGAAACTGAGTGATGGCAGGCAGTGCTAATAACATAGGGAAGACTAGGGGCAGGTTTGGGAGGAAAACCAAGAATTCCTTACCGGATATGCTACATTTGGGAGGGCTTTGAGTCATAAACATGGAACTGTCACATATGCGATAAGGTTTATGAGTCTGAAGCCCCGACAAGTGGCCTGAGCCAGAGATGGATGGAGGCTTTGAAGTCATTGGTTTAGAGGTGGTGTTTAAAGCCATGGGGATGGCAAATCCATCCAGATAATGAATGTCGGTAGAGAAGATGCCCGGGGCAAAGTTGACAAGCCAGATCACGAATGGATGTTGTCAAGAGGAGGGAAGAGGGCTGCAAAGAGGCTGAGAAGGAAGGAGGGAAAAATGGGATTGTGAAGGTCATGAGGCAGAGAGAAGAAAGTGATTCAAGAAGGAGGGACTGGGGGCACCTGGGTGGCTCAGTGGGTTGAGCCTCTGCCTTTGGCTCGGGTCATGATCTCAGGGTCCTGGGATCGAGCCCCGCATCGGGCTCTCTGCTCAGTCAGCGAGCCTGCTTCCCTCTCTCTCTGCCTCTGTGCCTACTGTGATCTCTGTCAAATAAATTAAATCTTTAAAAAAAAAAAAAAAGGAGGGACTGATCAGCAGCACCTGAGGTGGGTGGTTCCGTAAAATGTAACACCAGATTTAGTAGAAGGGGGTCCTTGGGAGCACTGAAAACATGACTTTAATGCAGTGCATAGAAGTCTGAATTCAGAAGTGGGTAGGAGTTGGGGAAAGAGCTTATGCAGACAACTCTTTGAGAAGTTTTAGTTCTTTTGTTATCCCTGTTTGATGTTTGAGGAAACGGGCTAATGGGGCTTCATGTCCTGTCCAGAGTTGTTCTGGAAGCAATTGGCAAAGCTGGGTTTTGAACCCACATGTGTTTGACTCTGAAACCCACATTCTTAGCCTCTGTGGTAAACAAGTGTTTAAGTTATCATTTGAATGAATTATTTATTTTTTAATTAGGTCCTTGTTTCCCATTTTCTCTCACTTGGTTGCTTTCACAAAATGGTCTCTGATTAACATACAAATAAAGTAAACACCGGAGAAAGCCTGGATTAAAAATGAAATGATGACAGATAAATCAAGGGAATTCGAGTGTAAAGTTTATAAATATATTCATTGATTGTCTCCAATTATTCTAAAGCACATGCTAGGATCTTTTGGAATGAAGAATGTTTTATTCTTTTTTTTTCTTCCCAGGCAATAACTGTGGAAATGCTTTGGGAAAATTAAAAAAAAAAAAAAAAAAAAAGGAAAACTCCCTCTACTCTCCCTTTTGCATTTTCCCGTTTCTTTCTTCCCCATTCTGTTATTCCTTACAGCTGCTGCTGCTGCCTCTTTTGGGACTCTGATGGCTCTTGCAGGGTCCCAGGCTTTTCCTCCAAAATCCAATTCCTTGTTTTCTCCCACTTAGAACAGAGGCTTGGACAAGGAGAGAAGGCTTTCCTTTTCTGACTGGTATTTGACAAAGCCAAAATTAGATTTCAGCTAACTGTCAAGTAACATATTGCTAGTTAAAATTGTTCTCAGGACTTAAACACAGGCTAGGTGACCTCTCTCACTCGGTTCATATTCGTACTCCCTTTCAGTATTCGATACCCTGGTAATTTGTCTGTGTGGCCATTCTTACCTTGCCAACATACAAAGGATCAGTTCCAGTGTACTCTTCCAGAACAAAAAACTGGTTCCAGACCCAGCTCCTCTTTGTCCGCGAGTGTGACTGTGGCTTGTCTGACAGAAGTGCTTCTAATTTGCCTGGTGGTGTTGGTGTGCCCGAGAGAACGGTGGTCGTAAGGTCCATCAGTCCCCAGAAGTACAAGGACATGCCAAGTCCCAGCCAGCGCTTTGCATTGCTCATTCTACCAGAAGTCCACATGGGATTGCCAGGTTTTCAGAAAGTAAGGTACAGGATGGTAAAGCCACTGGAACTCGAGTATTTTCCAAGTAAAAAAATACCAATGCAGTTTCCTGGACACTTAAGCTTCGCAAAGGAGATCTCAATTCGAGTCAGTCTGCTTGAAGTTGACTTCCTGTCAAGTTAAGGAGAACACACTGTGATGATGTCAGATCATCTCCTGTGGGCTTATAGCAAGTTTTCGAGAAATGTCAGTAAATATTCAGTTCTCCACTCAACAAATTAAAGAGTCATAACATGTTTTTGCTTTAGAAATGTTTTGAGTAACAAATAATATTTTAATAAAAAGAAGACAACCTATCTTGCTATAATCAATCCCAAACCTTTGGATATGGATTTCAGTGGGAATAACACTGGTGAATAAATTTCTTCTCATTGGTAACATAGCTGGAGGGTTATGCTGTATTATTGATTGGCTTGAATTAATAGTGTGCTCTTTGGAATATTTGTGATCAGCCAGCCTCCTAAACTTTTAAAAACAGCATTCATTTCCAAAATTTACAGCTAATAACTAATATTTTCATTAGCCCAGATTCTTTTCGTGGCTCATTAAAAAGCCAAAAGCAAATCTAACTGCCTTTTTTTTTTCCACCCACAATTATCTTATGTCTATCCCATGTTATTGATAATGTTAGGAATCTCAGATTTCATTTATAAGCAGCCACAGATCAATTCTGACTTTAATCATTCTCTGAGTTCCTTGTGGAATTTGAGTTTCACACTCTACTGCTTTGGCTCTGAAGCACTGAGAGGGGCAGCTAATGTGACCTTTCTAGGGTTTGAATGGTCAGTTAATCACTATATCACTCACAACAGACTTTAAAGTGCCCTTAGTCACATGCTACTGTGGGCATGTCAAGAGAGGCTAGCCGACACATTTCTTTCCTGATCTGAAAGACTCATTTAGACAAAGGGATGTTGACTTCTACCCTGGGGACACCTTTTCATCAGTCAAACTTCTTTTGTTGTTATGAAGGCAGATTAGCTGGTGACCTCACTCCTGGGCTCTGACCTCATCCACCTTTTCTTCCTTTACTTTGGCTGGGCGTAATGAAATGGCATAGCATTCCCACCACTCTGTCGAAACAACCAGAATGTCTTCTGTGGGCTTAATATTTTCACTTTTAATGTGGAGAACTGTCACCGTCTCAGAATGGATGTGTGTGTTTGGGGATTTCAGACCCATGCAACTAAATAATGCTCCCTTTCTACAAGTGGTTTAAAATGAATGCATTGATGGCATCTCAATTACCACCTTCTACCTGTCACCATCAGAACTCATTTTAGCATCCTCTCAAATAGTCACTATTGAAATGAACAAAGGAATTAAAAAAGATATCTTATAATCATTTCACACAATATGCCATTTCATTTCTGTGTGAGAAATCACTTCAGTGAGAACTGACAAAGGGGGCAAGCTGGGGGAGACTAAAGAATTTCTGTAACCTGAGGGGAGGCTGTGCCTCAAGTTCCAGCTCTTAAACTCAGCTTGACTGTTAAATAAAAGCAAGCTAGGTGTGCCTTATTTAGGGTGACGTGTTTGTTAATGAAGAACAGTGGTGTGCTAGAAGGTTGGTTACCAAGTATTAGTGTTTTCCTCTTTGGACTGATAGACAGAAACCCAGCTTATGTTTCTTTGATGCTGGTCTAAGAAGAGATGTTTTTTGTTTTTTTTTTTTTATATTTATGTAGTTGACATAAACAACATAAGTCCATTTATTTACCCTGGGGAAATTTCTGCACATGTGCATCAAGAAACATGCACAAGAAAAAAAAAAACATGTACAAGAATATTCATAGCAGGAAAGGGTAGAAAATAATCATTCAAAATAATAATAATTCATAAACTGAAGATTATAGTTCAACTTCTTACAGTGTCAGTTTCCAATTATATTGGCAACATGTTTTCATGCTTTGAATATTTTTGAGAAGTTTTAAAATATATACTATTTTAACATCTGGAAATGCTACCATAACTCTTGTGCTATTTATAATTGCCAATAATACTCTTTCTCATCTTTCACATAATCAGTAATAAGTAATAAAGAACCTTGGAATTATTTTCATTTTTAAAAATTAGAATTACTGGGGCACCTGGGTGGCTTAGTGGATTAAGCCTCTGCTTTTGGCTCAGGTCGTGATCCCAGGATCCTGGGATCCAGCCCCGAATCGGGCTCTGCTCAGCAGGGAGCCTGCTTCCCCGTCTCTCTGCCTGCTGCTAGAAGAGATGTTTTGAAAGGAGTTTTAATCCAGGGAGATGGATTAATGAAAAAGGTTGGTGAGAAACAGCTATGCTGTTTTAGGGACTTAGAAGGTGGACTAAAGGGCATGACCCCAAAAGCTATTACCAGAATATTGTGATGGATGGTCATAAGAGGAATATTCCATGTGTTGCAAAGCACAAACCCATCTATAACTCCCCAGAGAGCACTAGGCTGAGTGTTCCACAGTTTGTCCCCCTGGTTCTATTTTCATTACCTCTTACTCGTTCATTCTATAAACTTCAGTTCCTCCAGGTAAATAGGGAATGATAATTCTCCTGCCTCCTTCACAGGACTACCTGAGGGTATCTCAGAGGGATCTCTCCACCAGGATAACAAGGGCGAATGTGCTCTGTAAATGACTGAGGTGCCATCCAGCTGACATTAGAGCAACCACGTAAGGAGAGCTTAACTGGATTGTGTTAGAAATGGTGAAGCTGGGGCACCTGGGTGACTCAGTGGGTTAAAGCCTCTGCCTTCAGCTCAGGTCATGACCCCAGGGTCCCGGGATCCAGCCCCACATCAGGCTCTCTGCTCAGCAGGGAGCCTGCTTCTCCCTCTCTCTCTGCCTACGTGTGATCTCTGTCTGTCAAATAAATAAATTAAAAAAAAAATCTTTACAAAAAAAAAAAAAGAAATGGTGAAGCTAAGCCTGAACCATATCTCATGGGCACTTTTGAACCAACATTCTGAAAGGGCTTAATGTATATATATTATTTCACAGATTTCTACATTTGGGATAAGTACTGTGGGGTATTAGATTGTGGCCTAGCCTAATTCTGTAATAACCACAATTATTTTTTTTCCCATATAAGGTAACTTAATGAAGGACTGTTAGAAAACTCTGTAGAGAAAAATTCTTTTTTTTGTTACATTTATTAAAGTTAGGACTCAGTGTATATACTTTAATATATTTCCTTTTATGTCTGTTTCACATGTGCACATTTTGCCTAAGCACTATCTTTTTTTAAGATTTTATTTATTTATTAGAGAGAGAGTGAGAAGGGAGCATGAGCAGGGTGAAGAGTAGAAGGAGAAGCAGACTCCCCGATGGGGGGCTTAATCCCGAGACTCTGGGATCATGACCTGAGCTGAAGACAGATGCTTAATTGACTGAGCCATCCATGCCCCACCTAAGCATTATTTTTGACTATTTTGTATTTTCTCTAGCTGGTTTTAGAATCTTGCTTTCAGATTCTAAGTGCTCAGGTGCAGGCATGTTTGTGCGCGGGGGTGTGCAGATGTCCCTTTTCCTGCTTGTACTGGCTCAATTTTCTGGACAGAATGAGATTTGAGGAAATTGTGAGGGATTTTAAATACTGTCCCTTATATTCTCTTATCTCTTACAAACTAGACATGTATTCTTGCCAATTAAAAGCCCCTGTCTTTACCTCGGTGTGATCTGAAGAGCTTGAGAAAAAAAGGTGTTCTTTGGAATCTTTGTGATGAATATTTTGTAGGTGGTGCTGCTGCCTGAGCTTTCATCTGTCTCTCCTGCCCACTTTGGCCTCCTACACAGGAGTGCAAGGCCGTCACGTTCTTCCCTTTCGCTGAACACATACCAGAGCGGCTTCTGGACATTTAGGACCTGTGGAGCCCTTGGTGATCCTGTGAAAGCTCGGGTGGTCTGGGTGTGCCTCACATATTCCCCCTCCCAGACATCAAATACCAAAGCCCGTAGCACCTGTAAACTCTTTGTGTTAAATGACTTGATAGCTACAGTTGGCGGAAAGCACTTTATTCCTGCTTCCTCTGGGCAGAATGCATGAAAAATACTCCCTGCCTAACTTTTCAGAAAGTAAAATCTGGGTCTTAAAAAAGTTACATTATTCTTTTCATGTCAGTTCTATCAGAAATACCAGTTTTCAATTCTTACAAAAAAATATGGTTCTCATGTTCATGTTTTTCCTATGGGATAATAGTGGTGATGATCTGTTGGAAGGTGGGCTAATTTCTGCTGTTCTTGTAAAGGAAGAGGCTAATCTATGTATATTTGTATGTATAGGTCTGCTTTGGAAGACCACATATGCCACACAAAGAATACATTAGTGGAAATTGACTTCTGTGTTAAATGAGTCTTTTAAAAGTTTTTTCCCCATCCTGCCTGAAGAAAGCAAACAGCTTGGTAATGAACACAGTAGGAAGAAATTAAAGTTGTAGATAAAGTGTGCTCTTGGTGAATTGTTTATTTCATTACTTAAATTCGTTGTGATATTTAAAATGTAGGGGGAAGGGAATGTTACTGTTTTCTCCTTGAAATGAACTGGGCTTTTATGGTCTCCCTCTTATTTCTTTTCTTCATTATTCCAATTTTCCTGAGCTTTTCATGGTTAATGGAAGTATTGCTCAGTAAAGCTTAAATGACATCTCTCTAGAAGTAGAAAGTCAGCTGCCTCTGCTGCTGACTCCCCCTCTGGAGGGAAGAAAGTGTTTTCATTTTTTGATACGACCTCATGCCTTTAAGAGGTAAACATAGACAGTGGCGTTGTGGTTTTGGGTAGCCAAACTTCGTATCACTTTTACTTCTAGAAAGAGCCTTAAAGATGTACTTAAAAAGAGAAAAGAAATCTTGCGAAGATCCTAGATATGGCGGTGAGATGTGAATGCGTACTGGGACGCGTAGCAGCATTCAGTCAGAATGCATCTCAGGGCCATCATGCTATCCTGCCTCTCATTCAGGGCTCTCACCTGAGAACTATGAGCAAACACACTTTTCTCAGGAGTCGCAGCTCTCAGCACAGAATATAGAACCCAGAGAGAACAGAGCAGGTAGTTGTATAAATTGGAGGGAAAAGTTCATGCGATACAGATATCTTTGAATATGTGTATTTCACAAACAACAAGATACCCATTGCGGAATCCTATAAAGAAAATATTTTCATTGCTTCTGTGAACAGACTTGCAGCATTCCTGATTCGGGATGTGTGTGGCTGTACTACTGACCAGACTCTGCCCCTGGGAGTGTGTTTTGGAAAGGGTGTGTACTGTGGTTTTGTATGCTGGAAGATGAGACACTTCTCTGACCTGAAGTCTTTTTCATGTACTGCAGATGTGTCGTCTTCAGTTTCCTCCTGGGCAGCCAGTCATTAAGTGAGTAGAAACTTCATCTCTCTTTTGTGGCCATCTACGTACCAGCCTACGCAAAGCTACCTATTTATGGAGGCGACCGACCCTCGGCAGATTTGGAGGAGGTTGTCCAGGTACTAGATTTCTTGGATTTGGGTTGTGCTCTCACTTCCACTCCCCTACTGCACGCTTGACCAGCCTCATGACACTTGCCCCAACCTCAAAGTTAGCATTTCTGCAATGAATATGGCTTAGAGTCAGTGTGTACATTTAATGTGGTCACATTTCCTTTCTCTACCCCTCAAAGAGGCTGTTTATAAATTGATGGTGTCTAGAATTGAGGAATTATGGTATTGCCTTTTTTTTTAAAAATTGAGAAGAAGAAAAACCAAAGCATATTTAATTTCCATGGAGATTTCTTAGAAAAGGTGGCCATTGCTTTTGCTTATTCTAATTTTGCTTACCTATATTTCTGTGAATTCCCACTTCTCCAGGTCCCTCAAAAACTGGAAATTCTGAGCCTAAAAGTTCAGCTGTTACAATGTCCACTCCTCTTTTATCGTCTCTGAAATCTTCCTTTTCTCACCGCTTGCTCCTTTCCTTTTCTTTCCCACAACGAAAGTAGCTTATGAGAGGGAGTGCTTTTAAGAAATTCAGAAATGGAAGCATGGGGCTGACGTGGCTGAAGAGGAGGCACAGTGTGGTTGAACCAAGGAGTTTAGGCACAGTATCTGGTTTTATATGAGGGTGTGTGTGTGTCTCCACGTGTGGGTGAGAAGAGTAGAACAAAAAAAATGGGAGAAAGCGTGAGTTACGTAATTAGGACCTGGCTTTGAAAAACCTGATCAGGCCCGTAATAAAAACTGCCTCAGCATCCTACATATATGCTGACCCTCTAGCTGTAAACTCCCAGCTCAGGTCATAAATAAAGGCATTTCTACTGTAGAAATATTTTCACTAGAGTTCATGCCCAAGTCCTCCTTGCTTTCATTTCCATTGTAATTAATTTTTCCATTTGAAGATGCCCTGTCTTTCTTTCCATATCTTCCAAGAATGGCAAATAGATTCGTACGGATCTTTTCATGCACACTTAGTATCTAGTACATGTTTTAATCCTAAAGGAGTCAGGAAGTTGTTGACCTACTTTATGCTTTCTCTGGTTTTCACTTTTAATCAAGCTTCTGAAAGTACAGTTAAGTCCATGGGCAATTTCTCTGACTACAGTTAGACAAGAATGATCAATTTTGATTTTTTTTGGAGTTGTCTCACATGCTCACTAATTTCTCGTCTTATGTGGCATTTATAATTGCACTAAATTTGTGCTTGTTCATTTTTAAAAAGCATGTGTTTTAAATTAAGTAATTCTCTGGCTTAAGTTCTTCCTCAAAAGAAGTTGCAAATAATTGCTACTTACTGTTTTCTCTTTAACTTTGCCTTTGCACAGACCATTAGGAAAGCAGGACGGTTCTGTAGTCCTTCCTGGACCATAAAGGTTAATCAATAGGAAGAAGAGTTTTTGGCAAAACTCAGTTAGCTGTCTAAAATTAAGACTCAGCTTATTAATTTGATAAATATTTGAGCATAAAATATGTTTGATCAATAGTGGTTTGTGAAGCTAAACGAAGTGGAGTTTCAGTTTCAGCCCTAGCACCTCTTATCTGGGCAGTCTTGAGCAAGTGACTTAAACTCTTTCAGTCTGTTTGTCGTCTACAGACTGGAGATAATTATAGACTCTCACAGGGTGATTGTCAGAATTAAGTGAGAAAATATACACGAAGCTCTTAGCATGGTATTTGGCAGATGGTTAAAGCCTTGTGTTTGAAAAACAGTAGGCACTTAATAAATATTCTCTTTCCCTCCTTCAAGGAGTTTACAGTTTAGTGGGGGAGATACTGCCATTAATACTGGGAGTAGTGGGAGTACTGGGAGTAGTGGGAGTAGGCGTAGGCATTATGGCATCGCTGGTGGCGCTGATGACAGCGTGATCCAGCAGGAACCGCAGAAGCAGCAACAGCAGAAGTGTTACGTGGAGTGTTCACTTCATGCCAGGCCGTCTAAGTCCTGTACCTTTACTTTGTCATTTAGTCTTCGCAAGAATCCCATGAAAAGGCATACTTTTCCCATTTTGCACAGAGACGGGCCAGTAGTGGTGTGCTGGGATGGCTCCTCGGCTCCCACCAGCTCTCCCGAGAGCTGATTTGCACGTTTCTCTGCAGCTCCTTAAACTGGCCATGATGTGAGTGTCGACACCACAGCTCTTGGCAAATGTGGTGGGAGAGTGAGCGGGAGAACTTCGATTCTGCCTTAGGAGCGACTACAGCATGCGTTTTGTATGTGACTGACTGTGACGCGGGTCTGTTTGTGATCTGGGCTGCCAGATCCCTGAAACCAGTGCTAGGCCAGGTCAGCGGAGGGGTAAATGACTTTTGTGAGGGAGGAAAAGTTTTTTTTTTTTTTCATATTTTTAATTTATTTGACAGACAGAGATCACAAGTAGGCAGAGAGATAGGCAGAGAGAGAGGGGGAAGCAGGTTCTCTGCTGAGCAGAAAGCTCGATGTGGGGCTCAATCCCAGGACCTTGAGACCATGACCTGAGCCAAAGGCAGAGGCTTAACCCACTGAGCCACCCAGGAGCCCCAAGGGAGGAAAAGTTTAAGGCAGCCTATGAACTAGACCTTGAAGGATGGAGAGAAGGGTATTCCCAGGGAAAGCAAATGTAAGTGCCAAGGTGCAGAGGAAGGATGCAGAGCTTGAAATTGGGTGTAGAATGGGGCCTGTTCAAGAGAGTAGTGAGGGGGCGCCTGGGGGGCTCAGTCTGCCTTCAGCTCAGGTCATGATCTCAGGGTCCTGGGATCAAGCCCCTCTTCAGGCTCCCTGCTCAGCAGGAAGTCTTCTTCCTTTCCCACTCTCCCTGCATGTGTTCCCTCCCTTGCTGCATCTCTGTCTGTCAAATAAATAAATAAAATCTTAAAAAAAGAGAGAGAGAGAGGGAGAGAGAGAGTAATGAGAGATGGGGCAGGGGAGACAGGCAAAAAACAGTAGCTAGGAGCATGAATGTTGCTGGATTTGAAGTGTTTTGAATCTGTAGTTGTTTCTAGTGAGCGTTTAAAGGTTTTTGAGCTTGCAAACGAGCCAGGGTGCGTCCCATCACTGTTCAGTAGTGTCGCTGGAGAGTGGTGGAGAGCTGGTGAGAGAGTCTGTTTAGAGTCCCGGGGAACCCCTAAGGAGAACTTCAGCCAGGAGTCCTGGGGTAGGAAGAGGATTGGGGAAGAGGCAGAGTTTCCATCCCTGGGAAACTGAATCCATGTGAAGGAACGTGGGTACGGGGGTTGAGGGGCTAATGAAACAATGATAGGAAGGTTCTGTGCTTAGGTTATGGCTGGAAATTGGGAGGAGGCATTCATTAGAGGCAAGGTAACAAATTTGGTTTTAGAGTTAGGGATAAAAAATTCATCCTTCTATGCCTGATTATTTAAAGAGGCAAGAACTTTCCTTCTCTTTTTAGTCCAAAACTTCAAAGCAGCTTTGGACATAAAGAATGTGAGCTCCTTCCTTTCCCTGAGAGTGGTTCTGGCTGCTTCCAGAGCACACATTGCCTGCACACCCCCTGCTGCTGACCCAGGGCTGGTCCTGCTCCAGGTGCCTTCCTGTGGCCGACTTGGTGAAGCTGATCTGGGGCTTCAGCTCAGCTAGGGACCTTTTGACCTGTCAGCTCCCAGATGTTTTTCTCTTTACACAATACCCACTCTGGGTAGAGTCATGCATATTTTATCTTTCATTTTTCTAATGGGTAAGGAGCATATTACATAGAGGACAACTAGATACTCTGTTCAAGGGAAAGAAAAACTCCCGGTAAAACAAACCCGCCAAAATCACACTGATATTTATTGTTTCTTCTGTGGTTTATCTTCTAATATCTGTTTTCAAAAACACCTCTCTTTTGGAAAATGGTGCATAATTTGGACTCAGGACATTCTGGCTTAAGACTCTAACTCTGCCCCTCGATGTGTGATGCTGGGTGTTTGCTTAACCTTGTTGAGGCTCAGATATCTTCTTTAAAGATTTTATTTATTTATTTGACAGAGAGTGATCATAAGTAGGCAGAGGCAGGCAGAGAGAGAGGAGGAAGCAGGCTCCCTGCGGAGCAGAGAGCCCGATGGGGAACTTGATTCCAGGACCCTGAGATCATGACCTGAGCCGAAGGCAGAGGCTTAACCCACTGAGCCACCCAGGTGCCCCAGATATCTTCTTTAAAGGGCTTAAAGGTTTAAAGGGTTGTCAAAGACTGTCGTGACCTCATACTATAGATCAAGTTCTGTTTTATTTTATTTTTTTACTTCCTCTGTGTTTCCCATCTTTTCTCTCTCCTCAAGAGTGCCTCATGCATTTCCCATTGGCTCTTCATTATTTGGTATTACAATTATTTACTTGCCTCTCTCTTCCCCATATTATAAGCTCCTTGAAGACGAAGATAGTGTCTTTTATCCCTAAACTGGATACCTAGTACAGCATTTGACACATCTCTGGTGTTTAGTAAATGTTAACTGAGTCCTGATATATTTTTATTTTATTTCTTTAAAGATTTTATTTATTTATTTGAGAGAGATAGAGAGAGAGACAGAGGTCATGAGCCGGGGGAGGTGCAGAGGCAGAAGCAAACTCTTTGCTGAGTGGGATCCCAATGCAGCACTTGATCCCAGGACCCTGGGGTCTTGACCTGAACCAAAGGCAGACACTTAAGTGACTGAGCCACCCAGGCACCCGCTGATGTGTTTTTAAGCTGTAAAAAAGTATTTAACAGTTTGATATTATTATTCTTTCTGCCTTCAGTCTTTTAAATTTATTTAATATTTTTTCATTCTTAATATCCGTTCTTACCACCAAGGTATTAAGAAGCATGTATAATCAGACAATATAAAGGAAAAAAGTCCAGAAAACAACGAATTTTTACATGTTATAGTTTTGTTCTTAGCGAATAAAATAAACCCTGATTAGTCAGAAGTGCTCTAGACCTTGGCATCATTTGTTGCAATATGAAGTTAAGGAATCCTTTGTAGAGATGCTAGGAAACCTGAGGAGGGAATTGGCATTTGAAAAATTACAGGGATCTAAAATTCTGGGATATTTTTTAGTTCTCTAGTTAAAGGGATATGACCACAAAGTTATCTCTGGTGGTTTAGCTTTTTATCTCTTTAATTCTGGGGAAAGGGGCTGATATGAGTGTCTTTTTTCTAGAATTGTTTTCAAGGTCAGTCTCTACCTGTTGCTTTGATAGTCCCTTCTTTCTTGAACTTAGACTCTCTATTGGTCCAGTCTTCACCATATGGCTATGTTTACATTTCCTTTAAAATGTTTTTATTCTGTCTAGTTTGGTTATGAATAGAAGTCTGTGATGATAATTGCTCCATTGTCTTCTAGAATTCGGTATTATCATTGAGAAATTTCATGTATTTTAGCAAAATGATAGAGAAAACTAAGAAAAAGACACGGGATCTTAGAGAAAGGAGATCCAACATAGAAGACTAGTGAGGAAAAGCCCTAGTATAACAATTATATACTAGGCCTGACACAGAAGCCAGACTAGGGGAGGGAGGGTACCAGGGGAAAAAAATGAAACTGACATGAAAGGGCTTGAGAAATTCTTACAGTTTTTGGAAAAATTACCAATAACCATGAAACAGATATTTTGAACACTTGAAAAAAATAATAGTGACACACACATAAAGAAGAGGAGAAAAGAAAATACTAGGCACTTGTTAAGCCAGAAAAAAAAGCTGTTCTAGAAAACAACAGGTTAGAATCTGAATGTACAACTTTGCTTGATAGGAAACAACATTCATTCATAAATTTTGACTGATTTAGTGAAAATTGAAATAGAACTGTGTTGAGAGAGTGAGAGAGGGGAGAATGAGTGGAAATGTGTTTAAAGAGGACTAAATCCTCAACTATCCTACTGGGAAGTCAACTGCAATCATCTAAAATAGCTATTTCATGGGGTGCCTGGGTGGCTCAGATGGTTAAGTGTCTGCTTTCAGCTCAGGTCATTATCTCTGGGTCCTGCCTGGGATAGAGCCCCACGTGGGGCTTTCCACTCAGCAGGGAGTCTGGTTCTCTCTCTCCCTCTCCCTCTGTGTTCTCTCTCTCTCAAATAAATAAATAAAATATTTAAAAAAATAAAATAAAATAAATATTTCAGGAATACACAATAGTGTTAACATATTACTTAGAAATATATGGGCAAGTACCTGAAGAAAGAACTTCTGGGGTTGCCTTTAGGAGTTGAGTTCTGGGGTGGGGCAAGGATCTGCCTTTTTTTTTTTTTTTTTTTTTTTAAATTATAAGGTTTCCAGTACTGTCTTGTTTTATTTTGTTTTTGACCAATGCAAATATTTTACTTTTAATAAAATAAAAACTGATTAAAATTTTAAAAGCATTTTAAAATAAACAAAATAAATATTGAAGAATTAAATAGAAAAGAGAGCCTCCAAACAGACCTAATGAATGTATTTTGTATTTTTTAGGACTTTTAAAAAACTTTTAAGTGTTTCTGAGATCAGAATGTATCTTATAACAATCACAGTTACTAGTATTTACATTATTAGCACTTATGTATTAATACCTTTCTTCCCCCAACCCAAACTTCCAACTGTTATATTTCTGGCACCTTTTGATTGTGTTTAGATCAAGGAAGTGGAAATCCTTTAGTATAGGATTTTTCAGAACTCTGTTCTTCTAGGCACGAGAAGTTCTGAAGCTTTTTCAAGGTGAAATTGGTAGGCCCTGGCTTCCTCTCCTTTCTCCTTTTATTTCTGTATCCTCTTTACTAAACTCCATCTTAATCTATATTATATATTTGGCAAGGCAGACTTCTTTAGTAAGTTGGTTAACTGTGGTACAGGAAAAGCTATCTCCTGTCCTTCACCAGCTACCGTCCACTCTTCATTTCATTGGAGAGCCAAATGTGAAAGATCAAACTATGCAGGTTAGTAGAACATATGAAAAAACAAAAAATACCAAGAGAAGATGTAGGTGAATATTGTTTTTATCAGTACTGGGTTGAAGAAGCCTTCCCAAAGTATCATCCAGGGTAATAAAGGGGATGATATTAATAGATTGAACCAAATAATTACTACATATTGGTACATTTTTAGTATAAAAATCAGGCACCATGCATGAGAAAACAGACTTAACTACCCTTACCACGTTAAAGAGTCTTTATGCTCATTGTTTAAAAATGATGATCGGAGCGCCTGGGTGGCTCAGTGGGTTAAAGCCTCTGCCTTCGGCTCAGGTCGTGATCCCAGGGTTCTGAGATCGAGCCCCGCATCGGGCTCTCTGCTCAGCAGGAGCCTGCTTCCCTCTCTCTCTCTCTGCCTGCCTCTCTGCTGACTTGTGATCTCTCTCTCTGTCAAATAAATAAATAAAATCTTTTAAAAAAATGATGATCAAATGACAGTGAGAGAAATTCATAGGAGAGGAAATAAATTGACCTAAAATATATGATAATCATTTTACTTTTGCAATTAGCTGAAGAAAATGAGTTATTTCTAGCCTATTAAATTGGAAAACATTGAAAAATAAGCTAACTCATATTGCGGAGAATGTGGAGAACTAGACATTTTCATATACTTTGGATAGAAGTGTAGGTTGACAAAAACTTTCTTGAAAGCATTTTGCAATGTGTCGTGTCTTTAAAATAAATATGTAATTGATCCTAAGGAAATAATATTGAGACATTTTATTTGAATTTAAATCTATTTATTTTTATTATTATATTCTTAGTGTAGCAAAAACCAGTATTAATCCAGATTTCTACTGATCCTCTATCATTTGACCTTGTACTGATCATTTTGGCACTAATTCCTGTTTTCTGGCTAGCTATTGCTATGAAACAAATCACCTCAAAATGTAGTAGCTTAAAACAGCAATTATTTTATTAATTTTTGTGGTTTCTGTGGGTCAGGAATTTGGATGTGTTTGGCTGGTTGATTGTGGCCTGGGGTTTCTTAGGCATCTGCAGTCAGATGGTGCCTGGACTGGGATGGCAGAGCTCTGGGGCCGCTGAAGCCCTCTGGGGTGTCTCTGTCCCTTCACGTAGTCTCATTTAGTACATTTACATGCAATTTTCACAGGGACTACTTTGGGCTTCCTCAGCAGGGTGGCTTCCATGAAAGCATTTGGACCATGTACGTGGTCAGGCCTCCCAGGTGAGCATGTCCGTTCTCAAAGCAGACAGTGCATTAGCTTTTCTGACTCAACCGCAGAACCCTCTCAGGCTTCGCTTCTGCTGTATTCTGTTGGTTATGAGCCACTTCCAAGTCCACATACTCCAGGGAAGGAACTTAGACTCTTGAAGGAGAGTGGCAAGGCTCCAGGAGAGCCTGTGAGATGGCACATATTATTGTGACCATCATTAGAAAATACACTTTGCTACACCTGGCCCATCAGTCAGGCTAACCCAGAGCCACTGAGTTCGGTGTGGAAGAACTTCTGTAATCTCAGATAAGTGAAGGCAAGTTTTTGTATTTGGAAGGGGATTTTGGGGTGAGGGTGGGGGATAGGCATTCTTTGATTAAAAAAAAACCCCAAACAATATAGAGAGCAACTTCTGTGTGAATGGCCTGATTTCCATATATGCTGCAATTGAGAGGGGTGTATGTAAAGGGTAGGTGTATCTATTTAAGCGATACCTGTGCAACTTTTGATTACACCTGCTCAGACATAACAAATCAAGAAATATGGTTCTCTTAGGAATTGTTACCAATGGATCATTTTCAACCTTAGTACAATGACAAGAAGTATTTTTAAAGGGGTGAGTTCTGTATCAGGTGTTTAATATTAATATTTAAAAGATAGCTAAAGTCATGATCACTAAGCATTGAGATTTTACCAAAGTGGAACAAAGTAAAATGATGGTGGGAAAGAATGTGGCTTGACTTTAAACATGCGGCTCTTTGATGAAGTATTAGAATATAAGCAGAGCAGTAACGAATAAAATAAAATCTAGTGATACCTAGAAATAAGAGCTCATTGAACAAATGTAAGGTTGGTGGGTCATAATGGATATCATTTCTTCCCAGTTTGTCTCCTAATTGTTTTCTCTGTTGGGTCTCTTGCTCTGCTTACTCTCACCATGGACAGACGGCACTTCCACCCATCAGAGTAGGAATCCAAAAGTTAATGTAAGATTCCTTCTGTCTCCAGTAACTTCCATACCTTCACCAAAGTAGCTGTCTCCTAAATAGTGTCCCTGTACTAATCTGTTCTCTTGTTAGCCAGAGAGATCTTACCAGGTCACTCACCTGCTGAAAGGTCTCTCAACAGCTTTGCTCCTCATTTCCTAACTGATAAAATCTGGGGTCCTTGACAAGGTTATGCTGGGACCTTCATGAACTGGCTCCTGCGTGCCCTTCTAGCCTCATTTCCTGTCCCCTTCTCCTCTCACATTTTTTTTTTTGTCCATTATAATAAACTCTAGGCCCTATATTTCAACACCTTCATGCTTTTGTTCAAACAGGAATGCTTTTTCCAGGCCCTCTGCTTAGCAACCTCTCTTCCAGGAAGCATTTGTTAGTTATAAGGCCTGTCTTCTGTGCCGCCATGCCACTCTGTCCATTACACTGGCCAGCCCACATGGTCTTCTTTCCCCACTAGCCTGTAAATTCTCTGAGGGCACTGACTATCACCCCCATGTCTTCAGAATTGGTACAGTGTCAGTACCAAGCAGGAATTATGATAAAACTTGGAATAGAATGAAATTAAACAAAAAGTGAACGATTCAGCAATATGACATTATCATTTCAGTGAGAACTGTGGTACTTGTGTAGCAATATTAACAGAGTAGACCTGAGGGTCTGCCAGGTGGGACCCGTGTTCCTCACCAGAACTCTCTCAGTTCTTGAGAGCTGCAACCCAAAGGGGGCTGCAAAATGAGGGTGGGAGCTTGCAGCAGGTTCAGAGGAGTCCTCAAGGCTCTAAAGATGAAACTACAGTGTCCAAGGAAGGAAATTTTTTTTTTTAAAGATTTTTTAAAAAAAAGATTACGTGAGAAAGAGAAAGAGAGTGCCCCAATGAGAGGTAGAGGGAGAAGCAGGCCCCCTGCTGAGCAGGGAGCCTGTTTCGTGACTTGATTCCAGGACCCTGAGATCATGACCTGAGCTGAAGACAGGTGCTTAACTGACTGAGGCACCCCGGTGCCCCTTAAAGTTTTTTTCTTCTTCTTATTTTTAAGTAATCTCTACATTCAGCGTGGGGCTTAAACTCACAATCCTGAGATCAAGAGTCTTAAGCTCTGCCGACTGAGCCAGCCAGGTGCCCCAGGAGATGATATCTTTCAGGCTAGAGGAGAAAAAGTCAAGGCGTAGCTTGATGATGGCATCCGAATTTTATAAAAATTCATCTTCACTGAAGATCGACATCTCCTAGGAATCAGGTGCAAGGACCATGGCCTTAATCAGTAGAGGAAGAGATTTAAACGACGATAACCAGACAGATTGCTTATGGAAATTAAGAAATCTGCCCTTTATTGGACAGGGCAAGACAGGGGCGGGAAACTATGGGGTGAGGAGCAGGGGAGGTTTCCACAGACTCAGGTAGGTTTGTCAAAGGTGGGAATGGAACCAAAGAGCCTTAAGGCCTTTTGCAAATCCTGTAAATCAGTGATATTTTCAAATGCTGACTTTGTATCATAGTACAACATTTACAACATTTCACTCATTTTTGCCTAGAAGAATAACTGAATTTATGAGCATACAGTGAAAAGAACCTTCTTTAAAGTGCAGTCAGTTGGTGATGATGCTTGATACTAGCTATTTCTACTTTTACTTGCTGCAAAGTATCTGTTAAAAAAAGGAAAAAACTAAAAAAAAAAAAAAAAGGAAAATTTTTTTTTTAATAACTTGCTGATTAATCTCAGGTAACACTTGTGGCAAGATAGGATCGTTAGCTCTGCTGTCTGGAAAAATTGTGTGTCTCTATTGCTTTTATGCCAGCACTTTCCCCCCTTCTGGTATTTAAATACCATATAGCAGGGCCACAGAGATGTTCGAAGTTACTAGTGGAAACCTCATTAGCAGTTAAAATTCCTGTATTATTTCTTTTCTATGTCGTTAAAGGAATTGGGTTTCTTTGGAATGGGAAATGCTCTTCTGTATCTTTTGCAAAATTTAATTTATTATTTCTTTGTCTTTTATTCCCTTTCATTTTTTTCCCTATATAGTAGAGTCATTAAAAGAAATGCATATAAACTCTACAAGGTTTTGTTCTTACACTGTAAGGCTAAGAATAGTTTAACCGGAACCAATCCACATGCTTTAATCCATATGAGGGAAGAAGATTTTGTAAATGTTTCTCTTCAAAGTACTAAAAGTAAATAAAGGTTAAAGGGGGAGGCTAAAAAGAAAGCCTTATTAATGGGAAATACATTCTGATAAATCAAACTGATTCCAATCTTAATAGTCAATTTAAATAATGGAATTGGTTAATAGTATCAAATTAGGATTAAAGAAAGGGATGAAAATCTATTTCCACAAGTTGTTTCGAAACAAGGCATTCACTGGCTGATGCCATATGATATCAATCTGATTATACTGTACACAATAAAGCATGCCCAACGATAAAATCCAGCTGGGAGATGTGTTTAATCAGATGCCTTTGATATTATTTGAGCCAAAGCTACTGTGGACTCAAAAGAATCAAAGAAAAAATCTTTAGCTCCCGCAATCAATCTCAACCCATTGTGGATGCTGGTGCTCTACATGTACCCTGTCCTAATCTACTCTCAAACATAAGCATGAGCTAACTGGTTGGGATTTCAGATTTGTCTTTTCAGAAGCCACAAACAAATTTGTTGTACTTAATAACCATGTTCTGCACTGACTGTTCATTCCTAAGCTTCTCACAAATCAAGTCAAGATAAAGATTTTCTCTTGGCAGGAATTTTAATGGATACTGGTGAGTACAATTAACAGCCATCCAGTAATAATTTAAAATTACTGTCTTAGCGTAGCTTTGTTTAGCTCCCACAGGAACTAAATCAACACTTGCGCTTCCCAAGACAATCGTTATACATCATTGACCAATTTTAAACCAGATTTTGTGAAGCTATGTCCTGGAAATAACAGATGACATGAAAAGTATTATAACTTACTTTTCTCCTTCTTCCACGTACTGCACTATTTTTGCATTTTCCTGAGCTTGTCACTTTAGTTGTGGAGTTCACGTCATGCTGCCAGCTCCCACTGTATGTCAGAACAACTGAGAGTGGTCCTCCCTCTGCCAGTTTGAAAGTGGTCTTTAAATTATAATCAGCTCTAAAGGAGGCTGCTGGAGGTAGGGAATTTAGTCCAGTAACTTTGAGGGGAGAAGGCTGCTCTCAGCTAAAGCTTTCTTTCCCCCTCTGCCAGTGCCATGGGGTTGGAAGGCGTCTCTTGGGGGAATAAGGCCCAGCCAGCCACAAGTTGCTGATGCAACCTAAAGCTACTTGGGAAGGGAAGGAGAACAAAAGGCATCACTTATGTTAGGTGATTAGCGGCAAATGATGTATGGGGGTGGGAGGAAGCCTGGCGTACACAGGGGAGGGGGGCTGACAGTTGTCCTTGTCTAGAAGGGGGAAGGACAAAGAATGCTGTCCCTGAGTACTGGAGGCCCTGGGGGATTTCTTAACAGAATCAAACGGCAGAGGACTATTAGCAGCCTGGTACAGTAAGAGCTCAAGTTCTTTGGACATGTTGGCCTCACAGACAACTGAAAATATCAAGTGGCGAATACCTATCAGCTACGTACATATTTCAGAAACGAAAGATAATGGGAAGGCGAACAAATTGCATGTCTTTTCCACTACCATTGCTCAGTGTTTCCAGTAAGTACATGCAGTGTCTCAGCTGAGCTGCTCTTTCAAATTATTGTTAATTAAATAATACTCCCTAAGAAATCTGTCATTACCGGCAGCCAGGAATGGGTTTGTTTAGTCTGCCTAAGGCTCTTAATGCTCCAACAAAGGGGCTCTTAATTGCCAGGTGAGGTAATTTCATTGAGGGTTGCAGTTCACTTTTCCCAACAATTTTATGGTATATTTTATGTCTTAAACTTTTCCTTTTTTTCCTCTAACTGGAATTGCATAAGGCCAGAGGGATCTCTCTCTAAGGATTCATCCATTGAATTAGCCAATCTCTGTAATGGAAAAAATGCACGTTATTGAATCTGTAATTTCTCCCCCTATTTCCATTATGACTAAAGAGAAGCAACTAATAACAGATTTTAAAATTAATTTAATTTCCCCCTGCTCATTTCATTACTTAAACTTTGAAATAAGTGACTTTTGCTGGGAGAAATGATTTGTGGGATGTCACAGATGCTACTCTGACATTCCTTCTTGTCAACTGTTTTCCTAGTAGACAGGAGTGTTGGACGGGTAGAACAATTATCATTAGACATAGTTGAAAAGGGGAAAGATGAGGGCGTTCTTATCCAGAGAAGAACATGTGCTGTGGCCTAGAATTTGAAGTGACCTTATCGTCAAACATTTTCTTTCCGTTCATAAGCAGAGAATAAGGACAAATATGAAAAAAAAGTCACCCTTTTTTCAGTGTTATAAAAGCCACCATATGCCATTTCAAAAAGAAGTGCTATTTCAGCCTTTTCTTAAATGACCTCTTTTTCATCATCATATAATCTATTTTTTTCACCTTTTGACCGGTACTTTGGTTTTCTAATAAAGCTACGTACTTGTTTCAGAGGAATTACACTTTAAAATACATCTTGGTGGTATTTCATCCAAAAATTTCATTTGGTTGAATTAATGTGCAGGAGAGAGAGAGAAGGAGAGAGAAAAGAGAGACAGACAGAGGGAGAATAGTAGAAATGAGAGTCACATAATCCAACCTCCAAGCGTAACTTTCTTCAGTTTCATATTTCAGTATCATTAGAAAAACCTTTATCTGGGATAAAAGCATCATTTAGCTGGATAGTACTAAAACGTATATATCCACACTTTATCAGTGATTTACTGTCCTGTGGTCAAAATAATTTCCTTTCTTCCTTTTTGCCAAGTTCACGTTTTTGTTGTCTGGTATCACTTGATAATCTTTCATTCTCCTTTTTTCCCCCCCTAGCTTCTTGTCTCTCTCTTTTTCCCATTAAGATATGAATGGGCAGGCATCTCAGCCAATATGTCTCTACATGGCTGAATACACTTGGTGAAAAGCAGGGACTCCTTTTGTCTGGACCCTGGATGGCTGCGTGTCATTCCACAGCAACGGGCAGGGCCTTCCTCACAGTAGGAACTTTGCAATAATTGCCTGAACAAATTGAGCTCAGGCTTATCAGTTCCTTTCCTTTTTCAGTTGGAAAATGGAGGGAATGGGAGAACAAGGCCATTTTTGACCAATGACAATACAGCGTAGAAATAGATTGGATACAGCTAGTGCCTGGTCGTGTTGTAGACAACAGTCATGGGATATATTGTGTACAGAGATGATAAGATGTGACCCCCACAGTCATCAAGCTAAGTGAGCCTTGTTTTCTCCCCACACGCTTTGGACATTCTGCTATGTACGATCTGCATGTACTGCAGCAGGGGAGGGAGTGGGACTTATATGCAGACAGTAGGCAGAGGCAAGCCAACATAGATGGGACTGGTTGGTCCTTGTGTTCTTTTTGCACACTGTATAGACCAATAGAGCTAATACTCAAGTTGTTTTATAGTAGGGAGGATTGAGAAAAAGTCTTTGGTAATAAAGCTGAATATAGGTGAAAGAAATTCATTTAAAAGTTGATATGGGGGCACCTGGGTGGCTCAGAGGGTTAAGCCTCTGCCTTGGGCTCAGGTCATGGTCTCAGGGTCCTGGGATCAAGCCCTGCATCGGGCTCTCTGCTCAGCGGGGAGCCTGCTTCCCCTCCTCTCTCTGCCTACTTGTGATCTCTCTCTCTCTGTCAAATAAATAACAATTTAAAAAAAATCTTTAAAAAAGTCGATATATATATTTTTCCTATACAAGTGTTTGTCAGAATCTCTATGAACTGTATATGGTATGTGATATTTTCACTGTATCTAGATTTGGTATGTGTTTATATATGTAGTGTTTGTGACGGCATGTTTTTATTCATTAATTCCACATATATGGATGTAGCTGGAAACTATAACATACATATGGAAATGTCAATGCAAACATGCAATAGCAGAGGTAATTTTCATTTTCTATATATATATGTAGAAAAATATATGTATAGTCATATTCCAGAGCTTGATTCTAAATCTACAAATAGCATGTATTCTCTTCTGGAAATCTTTCCACCTTAACAAGAGACTGCATTGGCCCTGAGGGTATCCTGTGCCCCTATGCCTCTGTACAGTGTTGTCACTACCGGTAGGTTGGGAGGTCTGGCCTTCGATAAACTGGGCCGCCAGACTTGTGTGGCAGAACTGCTAACGCAGCCAGGCCACCTGGCCGTGTGACAGCCCAGCCTATATTTTTAAAAATACTGCTGTTTAAATAACTGTGTGTGTGTGTGTGTGTGTGTGTGTGTGTGTGACAGAGAGAGCGACAGAGAAAGAGAATGAGAATCCCCATTCAATGGGGTTAAGCTTTGCTTAGCTGCTTCCAAAGCCACTGGAGGTAGACAAGACAAGGCGCCACAGCCAACTGAATGGCTTTCCATCTGCCCTCTGCTTTGCTTGGAAATAACCGGTCAGACCAACGGTTTTTTGCTTTGTTCGGCTTTTTTCTCTGGTCTGAAGCAGAGACTAACATGAAACGAGCATGGCATTTCCTTTTGAAAATTGGATCCTGAAATTGGCCTCATCTTTCCAGAAGCACAGTGCTATTGCAGTTTCTTCCCAGTTTTGTAAATGTCACAAACAGTTTGCATATAAATTTGGAGGCAGTTACCACATTAGGTTTTTGCGATTTTTTGGGGGGAGGTGTTTGATTTTTGGTCATTCTGAAGGGACACACTGTAGTATGATGCATGGAAGTGGTTTCCCCTGCACAGAGAGATGAAGAAAATGGGCTACCACATTAATAATAAAGAGCACGTTTGCCAGCCTTTTATTAGCAGTTTTAAAGGAGACACGGTAAAATGTGAAGTCATGCAAATGTGGTTTCTTGAAGAACTTCATTAGCATCACCCAGAGGCTATAGTTAACCATAAATGGCCACCGGGACCCCCATAGGTCATGGCTCCTGGCCAGCTCACTGCAATTGAAGTGATGCTTACTGTAAGGCGAGTCCCCTGGACACGATGTATGAGGTATGGATGACAGTACATTATCTAAGCCACTTGCACTGTAGTGATTTGAAATTGGAAGACTTTTAATGGAGCAAGGAGGGGGAAAAAAAGCTACTAGAGGAATGCAGTCCATTAAGGTCTCCTGGCAGAGACACCACATACACTTATCTTTAAAAGGAGAGGCAAGGAAAAGAACGTTTTCAGAAGAGAGTCACCAGTAGTCTTTAATACTGTGCTCTCCTCCTGCCCAAACACACACACACACACACACACACACACACGTATGTGCACGCACACGCACCTCTCCCCCCCAGAAGTGAAGATATTTCCCTCACCTGTAACACCTTTAGCATGTCTTGATGTCTTGAATCTTTAGGGATTATAAGGAAAAAGAGCAGTTTTAGGGTGGAACAAGGATTGGAGAATCCTGGTTACCAAGATTGTCATTTCTGTCCTCCACGCACGCAGTGAAAAGGCGAGCTATGCAATTTTAACTGTTTTACTTTGAACTTGTGATGGAATCATGGCTGCTCTCACAGACACAGTTAAGGCATATCGACTTAATAATGAGAGCAATCAGTAAGAAGGGCCACGTGCCTTCTACGGGATCGGATTCTCCGGAGGAGGCAGCTGGACGTGGCGTGCAGCTGGATCACCTGCGTGCTGGTCTCCACCCCACCATTGACAGGCTGTATGAATCTGGGCAAACACTGAACCTCTTTGTGTTTCCCCGTCCACGTGTCCAAAACGGAGCTGATGGTAGTAGCAAGTTTATCCATCTACTGCCTAAGTCATTGTAAGTGAAGTAAGGGAAAGGCCTGGGCACACTGTAAGTCCTCAATAAATACTGGCTATTAGTACTAGTGGGAGAAACACCATGGGCCATGGGATCAGGCAGAATCAGGTTTACATTTTTCACTGTGATTTTTCCCCCCCAAATTATTTCATCCTTCTCAGAGAGTTTTTCGCATCTATAGAGTTGCAGGGTTGCCGTAAGGATTAAATCACCTCCCGTCTGCAACATGCAAAGCTTAGTGAGTGTGTGAAATAAAACAGGTGCTCAGTAAAAGTTTAATTCTTTCCAAAAGCAGAAGAGACAACACTCCTGTGGTGTAAACTATAAAGCGTTTTCTCAAAGTTGTTTGCATCTTTTCCTGAGGTTTTTTTGGAGGGGGCAATTAATCTGCCCAACTTGAGGTTTCATATCACTTATTAGTCCGAGTGATGATTTCCCTAAAGGTATCGAAGTTGCACATCCTATATTTGGTGGATAGCAGAAATGGACACTTGTAGATGAGATGTAAAGTTCTACCTGGCTTGTCAAAAGGACACTCTATTCTTGACACTTTTTTTTTGGGGAAAAACAGACCAAAACACTGCAAATGTGCTTCTTCACTGTGACTTTGTAGAAATTGTCAGATTCTCAAGAGGAGATGAGGGAAAATTATGCCACAAAAGTTTCTCCAAATCTAGAAAAAATCTGAAACATATTTTCCAATGAAATAATTTGCATATAATTCTGACAGTAGAATCTGTTGGGACTATCTTAGCAATCATGTCTCCCAATGGCAGACTCGCCATTACGTATGGAGCCTCTTATTAGAGACTGCCCTGGATGCCTTTTGGGGTTCCTATATAGCCTATGTCTGTTTTGTATTAAGAACTTCCCCTGGGTCCCAAAGCCTGGGACCCTCCTGTGGCCTTGTGCATAGCAAAAGACTGTGTCCCTCTTCCAGGCTGAAACTGTTTGGCACAGGGTAGACATCTTGAGTCAAGATGGGTCATATAGTTTTTCTTTCCCGGGAGTGTGGACCTGGCATATGCAGGGATAGATAGGATGCTGTTTCTTGTAGAGGCTGTGCAAAGGAGGACTGGCAGAGAAATGAGAGACACAAGGGAGGCACAAGACCTCTCCCCTGTGGGAGGGCGAGCCGAACCTCCTGCCTTTAGATTCTTTGAGATACCTCTGTAACCATGCAGTCACTCATTTTACCCCTTTCCTTAAAACTAGCTTGAGGAAACCAGTTTTGGTTCTCTCAGACCAAAACTTTACTAGCAGGAGTTTTGTCTGTTTCATGGAACACTGGCCTCAAGTTGTGGGAAAAATAGTTCGAGATTTTCATAGAGTTAAACCTTTCTCCTGCCTGCTAGATTGTTCTGAGTGCCTTTATGACTAAGATGAGCTGCAGAAGGTAGAGTCATCGTAAGATGGCCTTGGAAGGAATGGTGGTGATGTCATGAGCTACATGTTCTGTAACTTTGCATGACTGGAACATCATGTCATGGAAGAACTTATGAATACTAATTTTTAAGAAATACACTATGATACAGCATTTAAATAAAATAGTAAGTTTCTATTGTATATGTTAGAAAATAAGTTTGAACATTTGTGAGATGACTAGGGTGGATTTTTTTTTGTAAAAAGGTGGGTAGACAATCACTCTCAGAGTTGTTTACCTGTTGTAGGTCTTGTATTTGTATTTATTACAAAAAGTGATTCATTACTCTTTACACGGTGAAAGAGCTGCTCGCTGCTTCTAGGGAATATGTCTTTATTCAGCTTTGTGTTGTTTAGGTGATGAGTACGCCTGCTTTTTAGGGCCGATCCTCATGTATGTGGGTGGGTTACTGAGATTTTCTGTAGAATTAGAGTATTGTAAAAAACAATAGTTTTTATTGACTTTGTGCTCACAGACATCGCCTTACATCTTTTTTTTGACTGCTTTGATCTACTATGCTGTTCAAACTTCTTGTTTCCTTTCAATGTTAATTTTTAAAATGAGCCATTAAAATTCACCTGAGTTGATGACAAAATTCCAGGCCATTAATTCTCTCTGAACATGAAGAATTGTTTTATTTCCAAAATATGAAAATTTAAAAATGTTTTGGAAATTGAATGTCAATTCAGCCTTGCAAACCTGGTAAATAAATGATCCAGGGTTCTTAATTGCCATTTCTGTTTTATTTTCTTTATTGTGATGGGAAATAATGTGTGTTACTAGTGAAAGGTCCACACAGTTAGAACGTGGGGATGGTGCTATTCTTTGTAGGAAGATGGCAGTTGTAACTGTCAGATGCAAAGTTATCGTTGAGAAAAGTCCGCGGGCTAGAGGATGAGTATGGCTAATAGATGTGGTGCTGTTCTTTGCTTTTGATGCCTTGCTTGTTAGTAGCTGTAGGAGTATACACGTGGAGAGTAGTGAGTGCCAGAGCCTGTTGACAATTTCCAGTTTCAACTTTAAAAAAATATCAGGTGATGTTCTTGGGCAACCAGGCCAGCGAGCCTCCTGATGAAATCTCTAGGATTTACATCGGGATTGAAGCTGTCTGCTATGACAAGGCTGATTTTGAAATGATTGATTCCATTTGTGGATATTACCATTTTCTATAGTTAGTTACAAATCAGAATTAGTGTGCTACAGTGGCAAATACTGTCGAGAATTTTCTAAATGGTTCCATAGACGTTGTAGTAAGAATAATTCACATTCAGTGATGGAGGTTCCGGCTGCTTTCACCTCAACCTCAACTTCAACTTCAGCTCTGTGCCTGGTTCATTAATGTCTGCTTGCAAGTTAGAGGGCTCTGGCTGTTTTTCACTCTGATGCCGCTGTTTCTTCCTAGTCCTGCATGCTGGTAAACCGGTGTGCTGGCTTTCAGCTCCTGTGGTGTCAAGTGACCGCCCACATTCATCCTCCACCAGTGTTTTGATCAGGGACCCGAGAGAGTGAGGATAGTTTTGACGGGTAACTTTCAGCTCCTGTTGTACGCGGTGCCCTGGCTGGTGTTACCAAACTGCTAGGGTTGAACAGCGTATGACTCGAAGCATCCAGAACACACACGCAAGAGGGGATGTTCCGAAGATTGCCTGGTCTTTGCTGCAGAGTAATGAGGACAGAGGGAGGGGGTGTTCTGTGGAGGTTGGTGGGGGCTATCGGGGTGAGGGGTGCGACTGGGTTAGCGGAGGAAGAACAATGAGGAAAGTGATACTTTACACTGCTGAAGATGTTTTAAACTTGTTTTTACCTTGTTCAGTCACTAAACTGTTCTTCCCTCAGATGTTCCTTTGCTTTTTTTTTTTTTTTGAAAGTTTGATATAGTTGACCATGCTGCATAAGCAGAAAACTCTGAGCTTATATAAAGCATATAATGATGTTATCAATAAAATTAAAAAAACGAAATTACCATAGTGGTACATATTTAATTACGCACGCTTCTCACTGTGCTGTATGGTAATAACGGCAAGCAAATCACATAAACAGTGTAGCTGGTGTTACTTTTAATAGGGAAGTGAACTAATATTTATTGAATTCCTAATATCTGCCGGGCTCCATGCTGGGTGCTTTACATATGTTATCTCATTTAATGTGTAGCTAAACAAGGCATTTCCAGAGTCCACTGTGGTTTGAGGAGGCAGAGGTTACACTTCTAGGCCCTTTGGAAGACCCAGGATTCTCTTTTCTTGGGCAGAGGCACTTATTTTCCCAGTGGCCTGGGGTCCTTTTGACTTCTCCCCCGTTTGGGAGTTTGGACTTCCTGGGCCCTGGAATCTTCCTTAGCTACAGTTGGAATCAGCAAGGATACAGCTCCTTCCTTCCATACCCTGTCTCACCTTCAAATCTCCCTGAAGGGCTGGGAGTTGTGCTCCAGCCTCCAGATTGCAATTCTGTTTGAATATAAGGAAGCAGAACCCAAAGCAACTTGTTCTCTGGGTTTGAGGGAATGTGAATAGGAAACATGCAGCATTCCCCAGCTCTGCTGTCCCTTCTCCCATGAATAGCCTCACAAAAGCGAAGGGAAGAAAGCCAAGTGGTGTGCTGGAAGAGGTGGCCTCTCTACCCCTACCCCTCCATTGCCCTTTGAAATGGATTTATTGACAGTATCTGATATTTTACTACTTAAAGTGTGCTATTTTACTACTTAAAGTAAAAGGATTAGGGAATTGTTTGAAAGAGTGATAACAGTCTTGACTCCACTTTCCAGAAAAATGTACCAATGTTTACACTTGAAGTGAAAACTACTTGATTTAGATGGTCATACAAACAGTCAAGGGGAACCTCTGGGAGGGTGAGAGGGGGCAGGGCAGTAGGGAGATTGCATCACCCATTCATTCTTTAGTAGGATTCTTTTATTCATTTGAGTACCTGGCATACGCTTAAGGCCACAGGAGCTGATGAGAGGAGGTGGATAGTAGTGGGAAAGGATCATTTTGAAAGTATGAGCCCTTGAGGGAGAAGGGAGGCCCAAACTGCGGATGGTGGTAGGACTTACAGTGAAGGCCTCGGAGGGCCGTCCATCAGGGTGTACAGCCTTGCTATGGTGTCCATGGGCCAATGGCTTGGTTATCACCCAGGAACTTGTTAGGAACGCAGGATGGCATGGATATGCCTTCCCCAGACATACTGAGTCAGAATCTGTATTTTAACAAGATCCCATGTTCAAGTTTGAGAAGCATGGGTGTATATCAAAGAGATAGGATAGGAATAGGGAAGTTAGAGGAAGATTAGAGGAAGCTAGCAAGCAGGATGGTGCTGAGAGGTGCCTGTGAAGGTGCTTCTGAGTGCCTGCAAGGAAGAGAAAAAGAGCTCACACAGGGGAAGAGACAATGGAAAGAGTCCTTGACTGCAAGGGGAAGGTGGGAATATTCAAAGTTTGGGGAAGAAAGTCATGTATTTAAATACTGTAACAACAAAAAGTCATTTACTACAATATGTTACATGATGAGTGGTACATCATAGCTTAGTGTGAATTATGTTTTCTGAACATTCAACAGATATCAGAAATTTGTCATGCTAAATTATTTATGGAATAAGTAACTTTAGGTAGCTTTCTATCTCTTCCCCTTGATGAATCTTTTGAACTTATCATTACTTTGTTTTCTTAAACCCTGTGCCACCCAGGGAGAGGAGTTTCTCGAAAATCTCAAGGACCTTAAGTCATCAGCTTCTGTCATTGGTGCAGCCATCCCTGACATGCTTTAGCTGCCCTTTTCTCTTTTCTATGAGAACCTTTATCAAATACTTGTTGGACATATTACATTAGTAACTGTTGCTTGATTTCTGACTGTTCCTTTGTTTTGTGAAGGCATGTGAAAAGAAGTTATAATTTTTGAAGCAGAGAGAGAGTAATACCATGATTTTAGTAAAATTTAGAGGCTATATTCCATCCCTGAGAAAATGCTAGCCACATTTATGGGTTGAATTGTGTCCCTCTCCAAAAAATATGTTCAAGTCCTAAGCCTGGTACCGGTGAATGTGCCCTTATTTGGACTTATGGCTTCTAGAATTATGAGACAATAAATTTCTGTTGTTTTAAGGCATCTAGTTTGTTATGGCAGCCTAGGAAGCTAATAGAGCACGCTTAACTATTTTTCTATAACTAGTAATCATTTTGATCTAATTCTGAATGAGGTCATTAGTTTTGTGTATTGCTATTTGAGATGGAATAGTCATTATAGTCATTAAACTAAAACATTTTCCTAATTCATAGTAAATTCAAATCCCCTACTTGTATAGGCTAAGCACTTGTATAATTTTTATATAATCTGTATATGCTGTGGTTCAAATTTACCTTTTTATGAAATGGCAAAACTGCTATTTTTCTTTTAGAATTAAAAAACTCATTTGTGTGTCTTAGTGGAAAAAAAAATATAAGTAACAATGTCCTAAACCTCGTTAGCACTTACTACCTGAGATATTCTAAATAATTTTGATTAAAAAATACTGAAAGATACATTTACTCCTAAATCAATAAATTATTTGAAAAAAAATGAAAAACAAGTACTTAAATATTGTCTGATGTTAGCAGCTGATGGTGTATAAGATATCATAACTTATTGAAAGAAGTGGCAAAACATGAGAAAAACACCAATGGCTAAGGAAAAAGGAACCTCAGCAACACAGCTAATGCAAGCATAGACTATATGGTCAAGGGCTGTGAAAAATCTCAGACTTACTTTGAGACCAGAGGCAGTGTGACCCTACAGGTTACCTTTCAGGGAAGGCTGCTGTTGCTGCCCACGTCACTCCCATGGATGGCCGTCAAGTATGAAGGCCAGGACTGGGTCCGACTCAGAGGGCAGCCAATTCGGAGACACTATTAGCTAGATTAGCACAGCCTTCGTGGTGGCGGCAACCAGCTCACTTTAGGACCTACCTGTGCTGCAGGAGTTTTCTGAGACTGGCTCCTCCCTTTCAGTTAGATGCATTCCTGGCCCTACTTCACCTCCGGCTTTTGGTCATTTGTCTGAATGAAACTCAGGGTAAGTCTGTTGTTTTGAACTCAGTGCCAGGAAGACCAGTTACAAAGGTATCCTGAGGAGTTTATTCCAAGATGGCTCTGAGATGGGACTGTGATTGCAGAATTATGTCAAGGTCATTCATATTTATTCTCTTCCCCAGCAGTTTCTTGACTTTAAAATGCCTTTGGAATTTCCAACTCAAAATTCTAATCCCTTTCAATGAGCTCAGTCTCTATGCAAAACTTGCTTCCCGCCTGCCAAATTGAAAGCATCTGGATGGAATACTGAATTTAGGTCATTTTTTTCCCCCCAATTTGTCCTTCTCTAGAAGAAAGGAAATCAAATCCAATAACTTCATGCAGAGAGGAGGGTAAAATAGTTCCAACAAGAGCTTTTTCTTTCAGGAGTTGGTTGGACTTAAGTGTGTGACACTTTCCCGCTTCCCTGTCTCTACCTCTCCCACCACCAGATTTCAGTGGCTGATTTGATTTTTAAAGAGTTGCAGCTTTTTACTTTCCATTGTCTCTGTAGCACCATTGTCTGCTGAGGGGAATGACTAGAATATTCCTAGTTAATGCTGAGGCTAGTCAGTGTGGATTTTTCCATCTCTTCCCTGGAGGTGCTGGGCCAGGTATGGACAAAGGACAAGATGAGGCTTCTCAGACTCGCAAGTACATAGACGTGTAGGGTCTGGTTGGGTGTGGACAAGACGAGGCTTCTCAGACTCGCAAGTACATAGTCCTGTAGGGTCTGGTTGGGTGTGGATGTTATTAGGGCAGCCTGGGGTGGATTCTGAGCTTTTACATTGCTGAAAAGCTTGTAGATATAAACGTGCTAACTGGTGGGCTACATCTAGAGTAGCAAGGGGCTGTCCCCTTTGGGGAATCTCTAACTTTACTTGGCCCTGTCTCTCTCAGAACTTAGTCATTTCTGGGCTTGATATGTTAAAAGCACTAGGATTTAGCACATGGATGTACTTCCATTTCCCCTTTCTCCATTTTATTTTTCTCCCCCACTAAGTGCACAAATTGAGTTCAAAAATCAGTGCACACAGAAACTTGCCATTACAGAGAAAACATTTTTAACTGCAGAGAGAGAGGGAAAACAAGAAAAGATATCTGTCTTCAGTGAACTTGTATTCCACCATGAAAGATTCAGAATATAATTGAATCAGTGGTGATAGAGTTTCATTAGTATTTACTTAGCACTAAGGTGAGTAATAGAATGATAGCAGATTGAGGCATATTTAATTTTTAGCTTTCCAAGTGCTCTAAATAAAAGAGATTATAATAATATGACCGAAGCTATTATAGCCACACCAGCACTTAAGACTGATAGATATAACGTTCCACTTAGGAGCTATCATGGTACAATTAACTGGATGGTATTAAAAAGAAGTTTCTTAAAACACCTAAAGTTGTAAAGCAATTCCGAAATAGATCTGTACTTCTCTAGTAAATACAAATAAGGACTGGAGTCATTTTCGTGGGTAATAAAAGAAATCAACAAGCCCAATTCTGGCTCCCTGTGGATGAGATTTAAAGCAACAAATCTATGCTACTTTATGCAATTAACATGAAATATACTTGAATTTGGAAGATTTACTCTGCCATCACCTTCCCACACAACAAACACAAATCCCGGGCTAATTTGCCTTCATTAATTCACATACCATTGCAGGGCTGACTTCTGCTCTCAGATGTTTATGCACAATCTACCTTCAAGTTAAGTTACCGCATATAGGCCCTTTGGCTTCTGTTCAGGTCCTGAAGGAATCACAGGTTACAGACACCATGAGCCTCTCAGTCTGATTCTCCAAGCCCTAGGGAGGCTCTGCTGATGTATGTAGAATCAAAGAGGTTTGTGGAGAACAATTTTTTGCCTTTCGTCTGGCAGAGTTCAGACCCAGATGCTTTGCTCTGAAAGGGAAGGGGCTCTGGCAGGCCTCATGTGGGAAGAGATAATGTCCAAGATGTTTCTTTGACAGACTACTTTCCTGGTTCCCCCTTCCGCAAATATTGCAGGAATGGGCCTAATAAGTCAGGATCAAGGGCTAAATAAATCATTGACAACCTAAGGTATTTTGGAATTCTTTTTGAAAATGAATATTTAGAATATTTCATTATTCTCCTCAAGTAAGGAGAACCCTATTCTGAAATAGAGTAAATAATAGGTAATATGTTGGTTCGGTATTCTAACATAGTAAACTGAGAGCATGGGGTGGGGGTGGGTGCGGACAACAAAGGGAGGAGATTTTAGAGAACGAGAAGGCAACCAGATGGAGAGGGTCTCATATCAACAACAGGGCAGACAAAAGGAAAGAGAAACAGACACGGAAAGAAGACACAAAGAGGCAGAGCAGAAAGACATTCTGTTGTGTTTGTTTGAATGCTTGTGTTATGTTCTATGTGTGTTTTCTTTAAAAGTGTTCGAAGGAAGTGTAGTTTCTTTGATCACAAAAAGAGTTGACTGAGAACCCAGATCATTCTTCAGAGAATCTGCATTTTAAAATTAGATCTGTTGTATGGAAGAGAGGCATCAGTGTGAGGCCAACCAGGAAATGGCAGTGGATTCCTATGCAGTGGGAGCTCCAGGCCTGACCGGATGGAAAGGAGGAAGGAGACAAAGGGACTGAAGAATCCTCAGCTTCCTGTTTTCATTGTTCCTTTGGCTCTAGAAGGCACTCAATTTCTATCCAAGTAGTCAAGATCTTGCCACATATGTTATATATTCTATATTCAGTATTTTTTGTAACAGCCCCAAAGAAGAAAAAGAAAAACCCAAACACATTGCTTTGCCAATGATATTTGATCCTTCCAACAAGTCTGTGAAGTAGATGGTACAGGCATTAATTCTGAAGCCATCTAGTCAAAAGGCGGATAAGGAAATAGACTGGGAATTTAATTACTTGGGGAAAGTGACCTCATGGGGAAGGAATATGAGTAGTATTCATAGTGGCTGAACACAGGGTAGCCCTTCCTCTGTAGTATTTTGGGCAAGTAATTTAACTTTTCTGTGCCCAAATTTCCTATTCCATAAAAGGGGAAGGATAATAAGAGTACCTGACTTTTGTTGTCGAGATGAAAGAAAATAGTACAACAAGCACTCAGAACAGTGTCTGGCAAAACTCTCTAAGTGCAAGGTAAATGCTAGCTATCATTATTATAGTTATTAATGCTGGATAAGCTATTCAGACCAAGTTTTCTGGATTCGTATCTACTGCTCATTTCAGTAAGCTATGGTTATGCAACCAGTGAAGCATCAGTGGATAATCAGAGGTCACCACCTCTTTTTAGATTCTGGGAATCTTCACAGACAAGACTGATGTTCTACAGTGGAAGCAAGAACAGAGTTTCAGGGAGAGCAAGGATCCATTTAGGAGAATCTCTAATTGGAAGATGTTCTACCAGAAATGGCTTTATTAATCAAGGGGTATCTTTTAAATTAAAAAAAATTTTTAATTAAAAATCTTTTTTTGAATATTTTGTTTATTTAGAGAGAACACATACAGTCAAGTAGGGGGAGGGGCATAAGGAGAGGGAGAGGTCATCTTAAGCAGACTTTTCGCTGAACACGGAGCCCAGTGTAGGGCTTCATCTCATCATCCTGAGATTATGACCTGAGCTGAAATCAAGAGTCAAATGCTTAACTGATTCAGCCACCCAGGTACACCTCAAAGGGCTCTTTTTAAAAAATTTATTTATGTATTTATTTAACAGACAGAAATCACAAGTAGGCAGAGAGGCAGGCAGAAAGAGAGGAAGGGAAGCAGGGTCCCTGCTGAGCAGAGCCTGATGCGAGGCTCGATCCCAGGACCCTGAGATCATGACCTGAGCCGAAAGCAGAGGCTTTAACCCACTGAGCCACCCAGGCGCCCCAAAGGGGTCTTTTTTAAATGAAATAAAGTATTCCCATTGTAAAATATCTCCCACCCAAACCTTGTAGCTAACATTGTCTGGCTTTCAAGACATGTCCTCCCCAACCTTGGTTTTGTTTTTTAAATGTTATGTAATTACATAACTCTGTTTAGACATGAATAGCTTTTATATTTGAAACATAAAAACAGCTCTATTAAAATAGATTAGAAGTCCTTTAAGCTTTGAAAGAACTACCAAACATGAAAAGTGCATCATCTAGTGGTATTACCCATGAACAACAAATAAAGACAGTAATAGGTCTGGGAATACCTCAGAGAGGTATTCCTCAAATCCTATGGAGAACACAGAATACCAAGGCCAAGTCATCCTTTGCATCTGATGACCTGAAAGAAGAGAAGAGATAGTTCAGGTCTGCTACCAAAATTTATTATCTTGAAAAACTACTTAGTTTCCACACCCACCTTCAAGCAAATAAGAGGAATGGGGCCACACAAGCTATAGGATAGAGGATTGAGGTTAGCAACCTACCGTGGAATGGGGCCAGTCCAAGCTATAAGCTTATTAAGTGATGGGGTCATAGAAATTCATTTTTTAGAACTCTGTGGGGATAAATTCTATAATGAAGAGGTGTCCAGCATTTAAACTCATGTCAGTCTGTTTAAACACTTTCCAGTAATTCATTAAAAACTCTTCCTAAGGGATACTCATCATTGAGATGATGTTAACTGCCCAAATTATTTAACAGATACTAATTTGAGATAAAAATAAAATTAAATGGCATCTTAAAGGTAAAATTATGGGGTTGGTTAGTTTGCTTTTCTAACTCAAGTTCTCATAACCACATTCCCACATTTGACAAATAATTGTATGCTTGTAGAATCTTCTAGAGGATGACTATGTGGCCAGAAGAATTTTAAGAATATAATGTAACCTTTCATTAATTTTATAATTAGGCATATCGAAGAAACCCAAAACATGGAATAAATTACTCAAAAGCTGTATCATGTTAAGATTATTTAAATATGCATATTCACATTTAAAAAGAAGGGTTGACCTCTTTTCGAAAAAATAATTCCATTAATGGCTCCAGAACCTTTATCTTGTGAACTGTCCTATTAAAACTTTTCCCCATCAATCATACTTTTTAATTAACTACAGACTTTATTTAGGTTTCCTCAGTTTTCCCCAATAATGTCCATTTTCTATTCCAGGATTTAGTCCCGGATCCTACATTGCATTTAATTATCATGTCTCTTTAGACTCCTCCATTCTGTGACAGTTTCCTGAGCTTGCTTTGGCTTTCATGATACACTTTTTGAAGAGTACTGCTTACGTATTTTTGTAGAAGGCCCATCAGTTTGGGTTTGCATGATGTTTTCTCAAAATTTCACCTTTTAGTGAAATTCTCATACTTTTCTAGTGGCAATTATAGAATTAGGACCTGGAAGCAGCTTTAGGAACCATGTTATTGATTAATCCAAATTCCTGATTTCATTGGCATCTAAAGCTTATCCTCTGTGGTTTAAATGACTTCCTCCAGATCAGTTATAGTGCCTAGCTTAGTACTCAGTTGTCTTACCACACACTAATCCTTTTTCAGGGCACCGTGATGCTTCTAAATGATGCCTCTATCTTTGCCCAATCAACACCTTAACACATGGAGACCAACAAACCCTGGTGATGCTGTTTATGCTCCCGGGAGTGTTCACATAGTATGGATTTACGCAGTTCTGGTGATACTTACATGTCTACCTGGACTATTTATAAGATGATTTAAGGTTGCTTAAAATAAAAGAACAGGAAAAAATATGAGATCCTACAGAATTGTTATTTGGATATAATGTGATTGGCAAATGGTCCTAGTGTTCTACCCAGATACTGTTTTCAGAGTCGGTTGCTGAAGGGCAGATATTTTTACCTTTTTAAAAAATTTTTTAAAAAATATTTTATTTATTTGACAGAGAGAGAGAGAGAGAGAGAGAGAACAAGCAGGTAGAGAGGCAGACAGAGGGAGAGAGAGAAGCAGGCTCCCCGCCAAGCAAGGAGCCCGATGTGGGACTCGATCCCAGGACGCTGGGATCATGACCCGAGCTGAAGGCAGCCGCTTAACCGACTGAGCCACCCAGTTGTCCCAGATATTTTTATCTTTTGAAGGGATGAGGTGGGAAGTGACTCCTTTCACTTAGGACTTTCTCATTTCAGTGTACAGTGTATGTTGTTTTTTTCAGCAATCATTTTCTTTCCTACATGTCTAATAAATGAAAATACATTTTTCTTCCTCCCCCTCCAGTGTCCCCCTCTTCCCCCTCCGCCCCCCGCTCTCCCCCACACATACTGGAAGGCTGAATGAAATTTACTGATTTGCATTAATCTTACAATTCACAACTCTACGTTTTATGTAATAGAATTTTTTGGATTTCCACATACTATGGGTTTGTTTTATAGTTACCAAAACAAAAGACAAGCCAGTAGAGTGGAGAATTGATTTTTTAAACCACATCTCTGACAAAGGACCAGTATCTAGCATACATAAAGAATTCTTAAACCAAGATAGTAAAGAAGGCAAATAGTTAAATCAGAACGTGGGTGGGACGCCTGGGTGGCTCAGTGGGTTAAAGCCTCTGCCTTTGGCACGGGTCATGATCCCAGGGTCCTGGGATTGAGCCCCACATCGCGATCTCTGCTCGGCGGGGAGCCTGCTTCCTCCTCTCTCTCTGCCTGCTTCTCTGCCTACTTGTGATCTCTGTCAAATAAATAAATAAAATCTTAAAAAAAAAAGGGTAAAAGACATGAAGAAACATTTGACCAATGTGGCAGATGGCAGATAAGCACTTTTATATGAAAAGATGTTCAACATCAGTATCAATTAGAGAAATGCAAATTAAAATCACAATATGGTAGTACTATATGCCATTCAGAATGGCTAAAATAAAAAAATTCTGGCAACACAATACTGCTGAAGATGTGGAGATACTGGATTACTCATGCATTGCTGGTGGGATTGTAAAATGGTAAAACCATTCTGGTAAACTCTTTGGCAGTTTCTTAAAAAAAAAAAAAGTGAACATTCAACTATCATACTGTCCAGCACTTGTACCTCAGGGCCTTTCTCCCAGAGAAATGAAGACTTATGTTCACACAAAAACCTGTACACAAATGTGTATAGTAGGTTTATTCATAATAATTTTCCAATGTCCTTCAGTGGGTGAATGGTTAAACAAACTGGCATATCTATACCATAGCGTAACACTCAGTGATGAGAGAAAACCAGTGATATACGCAGTACCCTGGATGACTCTCCCGAGAGTTCTGCTGAGTCAAAGAAGCCAATCCAAAAGGTTACACACTGTATGAATCAATTAATATAGCATTCTTGAAATGCCAGAATTACAGACCTGGAGACTGGACTAATGGTTGTCAGGGGTTAAGGAATGGGTGGAGGCAGGAGGGAAGTGGATGTGCTATAAGAGGGCAACATACAGGGTCCCTGTGGGGATGGAAATGGTCTGTACTTTGTTTCAACTTGAATACCTGGCTTGAGATCTTGAACTATAGTTACCCAGAAGTTACCATGGGGGAATGATGGCGGGGGAACTGAGTGATACAAGATGTCTCTGAACTATTTCTTACTACTTTATGTGAAACTATATTTAGCTCAAAGTAAGAAGTTTAATTTAAAATTGGACATAGACGTTAAAGAAGGAAAGTGTGTCTCTGTCTCCAAAATATTTTTGTTTGAATTTTTTAATCAGTAGATATTCATGCATTATTAGTACATTAAAAATTACCAAAAGAGACCCTGAGGGAAGGAGAATGTAAAATAGTGCGTGCATCTTAACTAAGAAACTGTTTGGACAGAAAACTTGGCTTTGCACTGCCTTTCAGTCACAGCCAAGAGGGAAACATGTTAAGTAGAAGAAAAATACAAGAAAATCAAGTGCTAGTACATTTGTAGGGGTAATATTATTTTCATATTCTACAATATAGAAAGGGTGAGTATTAGAGATGGCATATATGTACATGTTAGTAAATGACCATTCCTGGTGCAGATAAAACATCCATGCTTTAATTGGTATTACGGGTTTTGGTTGGCATTCTAGAACTCTCTTTCTCACAACTCACACGTTTCTTTCTATAAGAAAGGAATTTTATTTTATTTTATTTTTAAAAGATTTTATTTATGGGACGCCTGGGTGGCTCAGTTGGTTAAGCGGCTGCCTTCAGCTCAGGTCATGATCCCAGCGTCATGGGATCGAGTCCCCCATCGGGCTCCTTTGCTCGGCAGGGAGCCTGCTTCTCCCTCTGCCTCTGCCTGCCACTCTGTCTGCCTATGCTCGCTCGCTCTGTCTTCCTCTCTCTCTGACAAATAAATAATTAAAAAAAAAAGATTTTATTTATTTATTTGACAGACAGAGATCACAAGTAGGCAGAGAGGCAGGCAGAGAGAGAGGGGGAAGCAGGCTCCCCGCTGAGCAGAGAGCTTGATGCGGGACTTGATCCTAGGAATCTGGGATCATGACCTGAGCCGAAAGCAGAGGCTTTAAACCACTGAGCCACCCAGGCGCCCCAAGAAAGGAATTTTAAAGAAATAACCATAACCAGTTTCTGGGTGGAAAAATTGAGAATTACTGGAAGGATAGTAAAAAAATAACAATGACCCAGCTATCATCCTGTTGGAATTGGTTTGTGACACAGTTGTTTTTTTGTGGAGGAGTTTTGCAGTCATTCTAACTAGTGGTATAACATCTGTGATAAATAACTTTTTATTTCCATGTATTTTTTATCCATGTATGTGTCATTAACATACAATATTACATTAGTTTCTGGTATACAATATAGTGATTTCAACAGTTCTGTACAATACTGTGTGCTTATGTGATAAATGCAAAAATATAAAAATCCCACGTATGAAGTACCTAAAAACCAAAGGCATAAAATATATTAATTTATGAAGACTAGAAATGTATAAGGTATATATGAAGCAAATGATAAGATTCTAATAATGAATATGAAATAAGAGTTGAATGAAAGGAGATATCGCGGATGCACTATTGGAAGTTACTGTTGGAAAGTTTTTTTAAAGTTCATCTCATATAGACGGGGTGGGGAAAGTCGTGAGTGGATTTGCACTTCTAGGTACTTAATGCATTTTATCTATTTTTATTATTTTTTTAATTGAAGTATAGTTAACACAATATTTTATTAGTTTCAGGTACACAACATAGTCTAAATACATTTTAAAGCTATGACTTAATCATTACAATACTAAAACCGTAAATACAGAAAGATCAATAAAACAACCCAAATTTCAGGAATAGCCATCTCCATATAGGAACTTAGAGAAAAGTACACGTGGTATTTCAGTTTTTATAAGAGGAAAGCTTCTCAGTATATGAACCTAAACTGTAATGTGCTGTTAAATATTTAACAACCAGCTCTTTCAAAAAAAGTATGTATATATATGTACACGTGCTTATTATAGATTTTACTAATATAAAGGATTCATAGCACACAACTTACAAATAAAAACTCACTATTCTCTTTATTATAAATAAAGTGTAATTCCATATAGCCAATTGTTTTTCTCACAATGTCTTTCTTGATTTTTTTCCTAACTTTAAATCTGCAGTCATATTCCACCATGATTTGACCAAGGGAGTTGTATCTCAATCTGCTCTTTTCCCAATAGATTTATTGCCCTTAAATCTGATATGTGGCTTATTGTTAAACTTCCTCTCGCCCTCATATAAATTTTTAATTAAACTAAAAACTCTTTCAGCTTCAACACTAAATCAAGCCCTGCTTTATAGCACGTACTGATTTCCAAGGTAAATAACTCCTATCATGACCAATTTCAAGCTACCAACATAAAGTCATTGAACATGGATTTGGAAAGAGATCAGAGTAGTGCACCCCACTATATGTTATTTCCACCCTCTAGATATTGTGAAATATGAAGTAAAATGAAGTCACTTATGTCAGGGGGTTTTTAAAATGGAGCTGAGAGGAGGTGGGCTTTATGCATGTCCTCACTGGGTGAAACCATGAACTTCTGAACTGGACCCAGCATTCCAAGGACTCTGTAAGAACATCTGCAACTTGCTACAGTAACAGGCTTTTGCTTAGTGATAGTTTTAGCAATCAATTATATTTAGCCAATATTAGTTTTCTGCCTCCAACACCAATCAAAATTCTTTGTAAACAACGTACAAGCATTCCCTTTTGTGTTTAAAAAAAAAAAAAAAGCCCCCGACTTTTGCTCCCTAGTGGGGCACAATTTAGGTTGCTACCTAAACCTGTGCTCCCTCAATTTAATTCTGAGACCCTAAATGAATGCTTTTTAAAAATTTCAGTTCTGCCTCTTTTCTTGGTTGATAATACAATACTTATTCATAACTTTGAGAGCATAGATAATAGTAAAATACAGAAAAATAATTAGGAGGTAGTGCAGTTTTATTTTTTATTTTTTTAAAAGATTTTATTATTTATTTGTAAGAGAAAGAGTACAAGCAGGGGGAGCAGCCGGCAGAGGGAGAGGGAGAGGTAGGCTCCCTACCAAGTGAGGAGCCTGATGTGGGACTTGATCCCAGGACCCTGAGATGATGACTTGAGCCAAAGGCAGATACTTAATGGACTGAGCCATCCAGGTGTCCCACCTCTATTTTAAATATATATTATTTCATTTTAAGTTTACATAGTTTTAAAATAATGGTTACATTTTATAACTGATTCTCAGAATTTCCGAAAATTCACCATTGACTTTCACTAGGTGTTGGGCTCTCCTACACATCACTGTCCCTAAGACAGAACCACACAGTAGAAGATTTGAAACTTCCTGAAATATTTAAACCATAAGCAAAGTTAAAACAATAAGAAATAATAAGATGTATTAATTGCCTTTCTAGAAGGTAATTTAGCTATACATATCAAAATAGAAGATTTACCAGCTCTTTGACCAAACCATTTTGCTCTTCATCCATTAATTCAGCAAACTTATTGAGAACCTATTATGTGCCAGGAGCTTCTAAGAATTAATTTTACAAGCATAGAAGAATGTATAAGATAGGAAGTTTGCCACAATATTTTTATTGTAACAAAACATTGAATAAAACATAAATGTTCATCAACAAAGGATTGGTTAAGTAAATGATGGTTCATTGATACAGTGGAGTACAATGTAAACATTAAGAATGAAGCTGTAGATAAATGTTTATTGAAATGGAAATATGCCCATTGTACATTTAAAGAGCAAAATTAGTAGGTTTTAGGAGTATACATAGTATGATTCCATCTTGTAAAAAATAGTTGTATCTCTGTACATGTGTGTGTATGAATAAAGTCTAGAAGGATTTGCATAGCTATTAATAGAGGCAAGCTTTTCTAAATGAATGTTTTTTGTCTTTTTAATCTCTTATTTTTTAGAATTTTATTGATACATAATTAACATACAGTATTACATGTTTCATGTGTACAATATAATGATTCAACAATTCTATACATTACTTAGGGCTCATCATGATCAGTGTACTTTTGATGCCCTTTATCTGTTTCACACATGTCCCCCTCCCCCACCTCCCCTATGGCAACCACTAATCTGTTCTCTGTATTAAGAGTCCATTTTTTTGTCTTTTTTTAGTTGTTTGATTGTTTCTTAAATTCCATATATGAGCGAAATCATATGGTATTTGCCTTTCTCTTTCTGACTTATTTCACTTATCATTATACCACCAGATGCATCCATGTTATAGCAGATGGCGAGATTTCATTCTTTCTTATGGCTGAGTAACATTCCATTGTGTCTACATACATAAAAATATATGTGTGCATATATAATATATATATGTACATATCTCACATCTTTTTTATCCATTTATCCACTGATGAACCCCTGTTATTTTCTACAGTAGCTGTACAGTTTGCATTCCCACCAACAGTACACAAGGTTTCCTTTTTCTCCACATCTTCACTAACACTTGTTATTTCTTGTCTTTTTCAATGAATGGCTTTGTAGTGAACATGTATTACCTTTATTTTTCAAATTTTATTCTACTTTTTCAGTGTTCCAAGATTATATATTACCCTTAAAATTAAAAATAGCAGTGAAATTCTTTCTATTAAAAAGTGCTGCGATAAATACTTCTATTGCACAGATGAGAAATGTTCTAAGAAAAAAAAGGGCTTTAGACTTGGAACTAAAATTCTTGTTTGCAGTTCCTAATACCATTCTCTCTAGTTGAATGTCTATTTCAATATCCCCATAATAAAAAGTTAAAAAAAAGAGGGGTTTGAATTTTAGTTTGATTTCATTTCTGACTTTGATTGCGATAGTTGTCTAGTCAGCCTTATTTTCCTTATTGAGAGGCAGAATCAACTGTATTCACTGGTGATTTTTGAGCCAGTCACTTAGCTGTTCTGTTGTTTGGTTTCCCAATCTGAAAAATAGGGACGATGATGATGATACTAAAATAAATTTTGAAGGTTTGTTGTGGGCATTAAATAAAATACTTTTCACCTAGTAAGTGTTCACCAGATGTGGGTTGCATCTGCACTGGAAGTGATTCAACAAAAACACAGCCTGAGCTAAGTTTTCTTTGAGAGACTAGCCAATATAATTTGTCCCCTTTCGTATCTGGAAATGAGATAATGGAGGATTGAATGCAAGACTCTTGATTTTGACTCATTGAAGAAAATATCTCTTCTGTGTTCAATTGTCTAACATATTTTCCTGTTTGAAAATTTGGGCTGTCATATTAAACAACACAAATATTTCTATATAATTTTATTTCCAGAAATCTCCTTTGGATTATCGGTAATTCTTTATTATTCCATTAACTCAAAACACGTTGTACTGCCTTGCTTGATATTCTCTGTAAATGTAGCTGATGCAATTATGCTATTTTAAGTAATTTAAGGACCGTGTTTCCTACTACCTATCCATTTGTATGGTATATTATTCCGTATGCATGGCTATCGGATGCCAACACACTGCCTGGTCTTTTAATAGAGAGCCATTAACCATGTGAGGATCAGAAGCAATGTATATATTAATGATATATTTTAATTTAACACATGACAGCAAGGGAAGGCTGAGTGACAGATCATATTTAGTTACAAATAAGGTAGAACTCATTGCTTAGGAGTGTTCAAGTCACAGGCGAATAGCAAAAGGTTTTTATTCCTTCCCTGACAGAATAAATTTATCTCCTTAAAAGTCACCTTTATGCTTTCTACTTATCATCAGGAAGCCTGCATTCTGTATTTCAATTTTATGTGGACAAGACATTAATTTTAAGTGAAAGACATTGTTCTGTGCTGGAATTAAATGAGGTCGTTATTGGTTTGAGTGGTAAAGGTGGGTGGTTCAGGCTCATGTTTGGCTTTAATGAGAAAAGTGCTATGTGAATATGGTCCTCTTGACTTTTTTGGCACCGAAAGCAAAATATAAATGGAGCAGTGGAATTGAAAGCCATCAGTAACCTCTCTAAGTACCTGGCATCAGGGTGCCCATCTTGATACCATCAGAAAGGGAGTATAGGGTAAGAACATATCAGTCTTTCTCAGTGAAGAGATTGGTAAGGCTACTTAGAATTGATTTTAGATAGAGGAATTGATTTTAGATAGATAGTTAATGCTCGAAAAGCATTAACTTCTGCTGTTGAGAAAGGGACTTCAGAGGTCACCTGGTTTAAACCAAAGTTTAATCCTTTCAGCAATAACGTCTGTCTGTTTCTTAAACACCTCTAGAGAGAGATTTAGCCACTCCTCCTGATATAGAAATGTCATCAAATTGGCAGGATAGAGAGACAGAGAGAGCGGGTGATTAGAAAAGGATGAATATTTAAAACAACCTTAACTGGTTCCATATCCGAGGAAACTGAATGAGATTTTGCTCAAATAAGGCCAAGAAGACCAATTTGGCTCTATTCAGGAAAGATTCAGGTGATTGTAGAGGAGCACAAGCTAATTAAAATTCAAGAGTGCCCAGGTCTCCTGCCTGCTATGGCCACCTTCCTGAAAGCCAAGTTTATATAACTTTCATTTTCTCACTTCCCATTCACTTTGCAACTTAGTGATATCTGGCTTTGCCTTCCCTAATCAATTGAATTGGCTTTTGAAACTCACCCAAGGTGTTCTTGCCCAGTTGGCGGACACTTTTCAAGCTTATATGATTTGACCTCTCGTATTTGAGAGAGGAGGAAGGTTCTCACAAGTATTCCAAAATACACGGTTTTCTATTACCTCTTAAATGTTTGTGATGGGGGAGGGCTGGGCTTTCTGTAGCTTCCCCTCTAAATCAAGGGAGGGTGAACTGTGCTAACCACATCTTTGGTATTCTTTTCCCTTTTTGTTTTGATTTAATGAACATTCAGCTAAGCATTGTGTCCTATGCTTTATATACATTATCTGACTTAATGCCCTCTGACATCAACAGGAGGGAGGTAGCATCACGTTCAGTTTACAGAGGAGAAAAGCAGAGTTCATAGAGGAGGTTAAGTGCTTGCTCAGAGTTACATAGCTAGTGAGTGGTGGAGCCTGGATTTAAACTGGCACAGGGCCCTTGTCAGGTCCAGAGTAATGGAGGACCCTGAGAAGGTACTCACCCGGGCAGGAGTTGGCTGCTCAGGACCTGCGTTACAGTGGGAGGTGTAAGCTGAGGTGGCGGAAATGTCACTGGGATGGACAGGTGGGCGTACGTACCTGTGACAGTTGGTGAGGTGGCTTCACACTGGCTGTGTAGGGAAACGGAGGGCGGGAATAGAGTTCTTCCCAAAAGAGAATGGTTGGTTTAGTTTGTCACATTCATAATAACTAATTAAATATCTGTTCACCCCCCTAGGTCATGGACTTTCCTCACCTTTTTTACTGCTGAATCTTCAACCCGTAAGACAAAGGCAATTATTGAATATTTATTGAATGTTACAAACCACTTTCTTTTTGAAATTCTCTGACATCTATGAAAACCACTCTCTGTAGGTTTTTCCCTCAACTCATCAGCTGCTCCTCACGGGTCTCTTCGTGTGTTCTACTTTCTCTTGACCTTCTGTTGTTTCCCAGGAGTCTACTCATAACATACATGTCAGTCTACCGTATTTATGTTTGGGGGGTTATGAACTCCATCCAGTGGCATCAACTAGCCTGTATTTACTGCCTCCAGAATCTCTAGTTTAGTTTGAATTTTTTTCCTGAGCATGTAACTCTGTGTCCAACTGTTTCCTAGTAAAATCCACTTTGGAGTCCCACGGGCACTTCAAATTCAATAAATTTCACATGCGCCAAATGAACGCACTAAGTCTTCTTATTCAAACATTTGTGTGTCTCTCCCTAGCTATTTCTGGTCTAGAGAGAAGGTCTGGAGCTTTCATCAGACAATTTAAAAGTTCCATGGCTCAAGAAAAGCTTAGAGCTACTGTGCATTCCTCCGTAAGATAGACCTCTTTCCTGTGAATCATGATCCCGACGGTTGGGGCAGATAGTTCTGTGCAGACTTACAAATCCCGGCCATTGTAGTATTTCTCATCTCATCTCATGCCCCCTGGTGAGAATAACACAGTCACTTGGTTTACACATGTGGCAGCTTGCTCTGCTGGGCTAGCATTCATCAGATGCTTACCCTCAGATCTGCTTTTAGGACTGGCCTTCCTGTTAGGGTTTGGGCTCCTCTCTTACACTGAAATGAATTGAGGCAAGGCAGATGTATCCCAGGTTACAAAAAATGGGAAAAACTTAAAGACAACTGTATCAGATGATGCAGAAATGGGAAGAAAAATGAGAGAAGAGAGCAGGTAATTAGGGGGATTAGGAGGTAATTGGTAACTTCTGAGTAAATAATTTGAGAGGAATTGTGGGAAAGGAAGATGACCAGGTGGTGGAAAGGGTGTAGGTAATGAAGGGGATGTGAAGCATTACAAGATGCTAGCAGGGGCAAGCAGTGGAATTTCTGACTTTGGAGCCCAAACTGAGAGATGAAGGAATTGAAAGGGATTAGAGTTCTTGATGGAGAAGGTTAAGTTCAGGAGCAGTAAGGTGGTGAAAAAGAGAGGTAAGAACAGGAAACACTTTAAGGGGTTGAGCCCTAGAGTCAGAGTCTCGTGCTTGACGCCTTCCTTGGCGATGCTGAGGTGGTTGAAGTGCGTTGTTTTCACGGCTAGCAGAACAGAGATGAAACGGGTGAGAGGGTGTGGGGCAGTGTGTGTGACGATTTTAAAATGTGTGCCTATTCTGTGATGTTCTTCTCATAAGAGACACCGTCAAATACTATGCTCTGAGGAAGCCCAGGTCACATGGAGAGATCTACGGGGAGAGGCACTGACAGTGTGAACCAGCTCTCAGCCTGGGCTGAGCTTGAAGCTAAAATCCAGCAGCACTCTGGCAGTCCCAGAAGGAACCCTCTGGAAAGCTTATCCTCAAGCCTTTGGTTGCACTATCTGTGCTCATGCCATGTGGAGCAGAGAGGAGCCTTTCCTGCTGAGCCCTGCCCAAATTGTGGATTTGTGAGGAAAATATGATGATTACTGTTTTATTTAAGCCACTAAATCTGGGTGGTTTGTATGCAGCAAGAGAAAATGGGAGTAGGGTTTCAGCAAGGTAATCAACAGAGAGCTATTTCTGTATGTCAGTGTGGTCTGTCCAAAGAGCAAAAAGTTGGACACGGGGTGATCCTGAGTTCAGATCTTTGACCACCTGTGTGATTTGGAATATTTCTGAGCTCCCTTTGTCCTCTCTTGAAAGTGGGGATGATGTGTAGCTCAGGGATTACTGTGTAATTTAGAAATAATAGGTATAAAGTCAGTCACTGTCCTGTGATAGTCATTAACAAACGGTAGCTCTTCTTTTTATTGTTGGGGAAGCCTGGGAGAGCTTGGGCTGTGGCGTCGGTTATATGTGTGTTTACCTTCTGGTTCCATTGCTAACGAAGTGTGTGGCTTTGGGCAAGTTACGGAACTGGTCTGAATCGTGCATTCTTCTTGTGTAAATGGAGGATAAAATCTACCTTGCAGGGTTGTTGGAGGTTAGAATCTGTAAGACAGATTAGCAGTAGCATAGTGACTGACTGGCTAATGGTAGGTACTCAACAAGTAGTAGCGTACTAATTATATCTGTGATAATTAGCATGATATCCCTGAACTTATTATGGCTACTGGTAGGAGTAGGGCAGACTAGAAAATTCTGAGATAAGCACTGAAGCCCTGGATGCAGTTAGAGGAAGGTTCTAGTAGAGATGGTGATAAAGTGTCAGGAAGGATGGTTTTAATAATTAATAATAGTTTCAATAGAAGAAAGTTTTGAATGATGAGAGTAAGATAAAGACTTCAAAAAAGCATTTAGAGCAACCCCCTTCTTCTACTAGTACTGAGAATAGGAGGAAATAGGCTTAGGAGATTAGAAAAATAATGAGTTTCTCAATATTAGAAAAGGCCACAAAACACCATAATGGATTTGAAGTTGTGAGAGAACAAGGAAGGTCAAGAGACTGGAAGGAAAGGAATATGATTGATAAGCAGGATTAGTTTCAGGAGTTGCACCAAAGAAGGGAGAGATGTAAATATCTCCATCATTCACATTAGCCACACCCTTCGGTTTGCACAGGACTTGAGGTCCTCTACTGGTCCTCCTCTTTGGGCTGAATCTCTCTCAAACTTCCTTAGATAGGAAGTTATTCTTTCCTGAAAAGATTGTCAGTCAGTAATTTACTAGCTCAATGTCTGGAAACCCACATCCTGAATTCTTCCCATTATCTACCAACTTCAGTCTTTTCAAGGATTTTGCCTGTTAAACATGTCCCATTCCATAGTTAATGGCTATTGAACATCTCTTTTGGTCTGGACATAATAACATGGTATATACTTAACAGTTCCTGAGAACTGTTATGTTATGAGAACCTATGTCAGCCTCTGGAAACATTTTTTTTTTCAATTGTTTTACCTATCTAATTAGCATGATGTGTTCACCTGTCTTCTATACCCTTGCTATGACATCATTCATTCATTTGCTATTTACTGAGTATCTACTATACTAGCCAGTGGTCTAGACTCCCTGTCTTCCTGGAGCTTGTAATCTGTATTGGGGCCTGGGGAAGAGGTGGCAGTGATGAGGAGACAGACAACAAATAAATAGACAAGTCCCAGTAGAAAGAACATTCATGATATACAGTATGTCTTGAGTAGCTACAAGTGCAAAACTCTTGCATGCCTAAGAGAGTGCAGGTGTTGGGTATGTTAAGAGAGGGGAAGGGGCATCTGGGAGGCTCAGTCAGTTAAGTGTCCGACTCTTGGTTTCGGCTCAGATCATGATCTCAAGGCTGTGACCTCAAGCCCCACATTGGACTCCACACTCAGTTCAGAGTTGACTTGAGATTCCCTACCTCTCCCTCTCGCCCGACCCCTCCCCCTGCTCCTGCTCTCTCTCTCAAATAAATAAATAAATAAATAAAATCTTTTAAAAAAAAGGGTGGGGGAGAGAGAGAGAGACACACAGAGAGGGAAAAGCATAAATGGCCTGGAAGGCTGACCGCCATCCTGCCTGCCCACACTATGTACTCAGCTCCACTGGAGGACAGGGAGGTCCAACTTGCCTGGCTTAGACTTGGACCATCCACAAGTGACTCCTTAGACTCTACTGGAGTTCTCGTCTTCCTTTCCCCTTTCTGTCCCTTACAGGGTACTGGGCTTAAAGGAGCCAAGGTATGGGTCCATTCAAGTCCAGCCAAGGTATGGGTCCATTTGAGACAGCACTGTGATAAAGGTCCGTGAAAGTTTCTCTAGAGAGTAATGTTACCCACAGTGCCACCTGCAGTGAGGTAGGTAGCTTGAACTGGAATAGAAACCAGTGCTCTGTGTCTCCTATAAAGAAAATCTCACCATGGAAAAGACATCAGCTGAACTATATAGTTTTCTTAGTGATTTACTTGATTTACATTCTAGTGTTGGCTCCCTGTCTTGTCATAGATTGAGAACAAATAGTTCGTGGAGAGGTCTGTGGGTCATACTTTGAGTATCTTGCTGTAAAGCGTAAATTGCAAAGTATAGAACCATCTTACTGTATCCAGCCTGCAGATATGTTTTATTTGGCTTGTGCACTCTTGTCACCATTTTAAGTGGAAAGATTTTGCATAGAATTCTACATTTCCAATGCCCCTAATCATGCCTTTGTTTTTTGTTCCTTCAATGTCTGATGACTTGAGGTCCCATAGTTCTACATGGCAACACTCAGAGGAAACTGAGAAGTGACTATCCGTTTTATATTGGGCATATGCCATCAGGGAACCCAAGGGATCCATTGGGCCTACTTTATCTATGTGCTGGGTGCCTAGAGGCGTTTGATTTGGTATCCCCTAAGAATCATGGGGGTTACTGAACAAGCATGATTGTAGCTCAGCCCAGGAGATCCCAGGAGGGAGAAGGACTGGGCTGGGGTGTGATTGAGAATGCTCCTCCTTTTCTTTCCTTTATTCTTCTATCCATTCATGGAGTCTTCTCTTATATCCTCTCCATCTTATAAAATCACTCAAAACTTGTTGTGTTGAACCTGCTGAGTAATGGGATTGGGAGAGGAGAGTGGAGGAAAGGTGAATATGCGTAAATCCTTCCATGCACAGCAAAGCCACAGCGCCAATCTGTCGGGCACTGTTTTTCCAGGAACCTGGGAGCCATTAAAATCTATAGACCCGAGAACAAACCAGTGAGGGGATAGAGGGTGTCTCAGAGGCCCAGCCCTGTGTACCACTGCTAACTGCTCAGAGATGAATTACTGTTAACCTTTTTGAGAGAGGAGGTTTTATCAAAGTCCTGCTTTAGAAACTGCCTTTTGGTTTTCTAATGGTTCAATGATCTTCTTGTTACAAAGATTCTCATTTCACTGCTCCCTCTAATCCTTACATATTTTGCAAAATGGTTTTGATCTGACTTCTCTGAAAGCACACAGTAGTGTCCAATTTTAGTCAGATTTCTCGATGCCAGGTTTTCATTGGTTTAAAGCCTTGAATATATTTTCTTGTGCTGTACTAAATACGCTAATTGAAATTGGGAATTATAAGAGAGTACTTGTGATGTGTCAGACTTAGTTTTTAGTAAGCCTTCAGTTAGCCAGACTTGGGTAAAGTTCTGGAAACCACTGTGATGTTCTAGAACAGAAACCCTGCCTGGTCAGTTCCCATGACCACATAACCAGCCCTTTGCGTGGTGCCTTCTGTGCTTTGTTTGCATTTTGTTTTATTTTTACTTATTAATTTAGTCTAAAATAGCATAAGATCTTATGGCTCCTGAGCTGAAAGAGATGGGATGCTGGGGTCCTTACTTCTTCAGTCTAAAAGTCGGTTGAATTTAGAATTTTAAGCGAGGCATAATGGGTGAGAGAATATAAGAAGAATGTAAGTATATAAATGAAAAATAAGGCATTTTCACTAAATGTAAAATATTCTTTTTTTTTTTCAAAGATTTTATTTATTTATTTGTCAGAAGGATAGAGACTGAGCACAGGCAGACAGAGTGGCAGGCAGAGACAGAGAGAGAAGCAGGTTCCCTGCCGAGCAAGGGGCCCGATGTGGGACTCGATCCCAGGACGCTAGGATCATGACCTGAGCCGAAGGCAGCCGCTTAACCAACTAAGCCACCCAGGCGTCCCTAAATGTAAAATATTCTACAGTATAAATAGAATATAAGAATGTTGATGAGACACATAATAAAGGCAGAATCAAAGTTGGGTATTATTAAATACTTAAAAGACGGTGGCTTTACTGAAGATAATAGGTCCCATTGCTGTCTGCATGACCATATTTTATGGGCACAAAGACTGTGCAGTGTTTCTTTGTCTCACCAACATCAGTGCATTTTATTGAACACCTTCTGTGTGCAGAGTTTAAATTTATTTCTTCTTTGGTTCACCTACTAAAAAGGACAGATAGTACCTGGATGAGCCCCAGCCCTTAGTTTGGTTCTTTCTGAAGTCCCACCCTTTCCTATATCCATATCTTCTGTAATGTGACTGTAGCTCTGCCCATTAAGAGGTGTAATTGTCTTTCTCTACTTGGAATCCAGGTGACCTTATGATCTGCTTTGGTCAGTAGAAAGCAGGCAGAAGTGACAGTGGCCTCAAGCAGAAGTTCAAAGGATAGGCCTAGTATGCTTCCTTTTTCTCTCTGAACTCAACTATACCATGAGAATAAGCCTGGTCAGTTGGAGGGTGAGAGGACTTGTGGGGTGAAGCTGAGTAAGCCCATCTGGGCAGCGAAGCTCCCAGATCAGCTGAAGAGTCTAGCCAAGATCAGAAAATGTTCCTCGCTGGCGTGAAGCTGACTACAGATGCATGAGTGAATTTCATTGAACGCAGCTGAGGCTGGAACCATCCAGCTGATGTTAGTCTTATGAATAATAACAAGTGGTTGTTGTTTTCTGTGTTTTGTGTTGTTTTGTTACAGAGCACAGTTGTGGCAATGGAAAAGTGATACAAAGGCTGTGTATTAGCCAGCTTTGGCTACAATAAAGCTGTATAACAAACAACTCCCAACTCTTACTGGTTTACAATATTTCTTTTTTGTTTTTATTTCCCTCACAGATACAGGGTTGGCTTCTTCAAGCTGAGGGTAGGATTCAGGTCTGTTCCATGTGTCCCTCATCTAGGGTTAAGGGCTACCCTGGTCAGGGTTTTCTCACTACAGATGGCAGAAACACAAGAGTCAAGCTAAAATATGTGAGCAGATTTAAAGTCTTTGTTCACATCCTGTCCACCAACATTCTATTCAGTGAAGGAAGTCGCATGGCCAAGCCACAAGTCAGTGTGGTGGTGTGTAGTTTACCTCTACTGTGGGAGGCCCAGCAGAGTCCGAAGGCAAGGGAATGATGTGTAGTCCTATTACAGGAAGGAAATGAAGAACTAGGAATAATATTTGACCACAGGGAGAGTTATTTAGAAGGCAAAATGGGGGAAACTCTTTTTCTGAAATACTTGATGAAACTCATTAATGCAGTAAAGAGTTTGTTGCCAAAAAAAAAGCCAAAACAGCCTATTAAAGACTTGTGGCAATTGATATGCTGGCATGAATATGGAGTTACTCTTCTTGGAACCTGTATTATTTGGAATAGGCATATGCCACAAATGTTCTCATTTTTTTGTTCAACTCACCTGTCAGTTCCTCTTTATGTTCACTACGTTTGGAGGTTATATGATATTTCTCCTCCTCTTGGTTTTATAACTTTATCTACTTCCCTTTTAGTAAGGTTCCCTTGGGTTTACAGTGTTGTAGAAATAGGAAAAAACATTATAGAAATGGTTTTTAGTTTGAGCTGTAAAATGAGTTGAAACAAATAAAAAAGAGAATAAATTCATGTTATTATAGAAATGTAGGACTCTGCCTTGCCCATAATAGGTGACACAGAACAGTGCTTGAAATGCCCTGTTATATATGGTATGTCACCTGTATTATATATGTCATACTCTTCTCTGAGAGTTTTAGAATCTAGACATTGTTTTTTTGTGGTTGACTGTTAACATAGCTTCTTTCTTTGATAGGTCTTCCTTTGAATGCTGCCACTTTATTATTTAGGAAGTATGACAGCCACAAAATACTTTTTCTTTGTTAAAAATGATCATATACCACTATCTCAGTATCTACAAGCATTTATCAGAAAAATTGATTTGAAATAATATACTAAAAAAGTGTGAAGTATGGTGCTATTTTTGGTTGGTTTGCCCTGTGGATTTTTCTTTTAAAGGTGACCTCTGCCTGTCTGTCTGTCTTCCTGTGTCAAGTGTGTTGAAGTCCCTCAAGCAGGAGCACTGTGGTCAGGAGAGGGCCAGGGCCCTTTCCAGAATAATTCTCCACCTCCCTGTCTTCTCTGAATCAGCCCCTCTTTCCTGTCTCCATCCTCACATCTGAGCATGTATGATGCCAGGGAAGAAATCTGTTGTGTCCCTCCAGAGCAATCAGTGTCAGTGGAGTCCAGGGAAAAGAAAGCAGGAGATCCAGGCAGAAAGGCACTCAGGGATGGGCCAGTAGTTCAGAGACCAGCACCCAAGGAAGATGGAAGCAGGTCCAGGCAAGTTTGAAAGTGGAGGAGCTAGAGACCTGCCCGCGGAGCTGAAATGCTCCTGTTGAGATCCCGCCGATGGGACTTTCTAGCTTCAGAATACTCATTTTTGGTCATCCACCATACCTCACTGTCCTGCCCCATCTTCTGTGCTTGGTTGGGCATGTGTGCCAAATGAAAGCACTTCAGGCAGTTCTACCTTGAGATTCTTTGTGTTTAATGTTTCATCAACCCTGCCCCTCAAACACATTGTGGATGAAATGAAGAGAGAATCCACTGAAGGGAGAAAAGAGTAGTAGAAGCAAATTCTCCACTGAATATTTCCATGGAGTTAAAGAATTCCAGAGCTAAAAGGAACCTCGAAACTGTACTAGCCAGCCTCTCATTTTGTAGATGAGACCGAGGTCTGAAGAAGTAAAGTGACTGGCTCTAGGTAATTTGAATGCCAGAGCCAGTAGTGAACCCGGGCGCTTGTCCCCAGGGCTGGTGCTCCTGATCTCAAACTTCCTTTCTGCCTGGCCCCCTTGAACCAGTTAACAAGGGTTTCTGTGCAAGGGGAAATCAGGGAAATGTCACAGTTACTTTCTGTGGCGTCAGCAGGGTTAACGAATCCTTTCAACATGCAGTCGTTTTACTGTGCCTATCCAGCTCTTCATTTAACAATATTTAATAATGTCTATTGTAAGTTCCGTATATTATACAGTAAGCACACAGGGCCAATAATATTTTATGCATTCTCATCAAGAGTGAAATTGTAAGGGCCATAAATGGCCTGATGGAAGAGGATGATGAGCATGGCGACTCACAAATCACGTTTACTTGGCTGAAAGAGCTGAGTGACTGTGGACATGAATTCTTCCTGTCTGACAGGCCCACAGGGAGCCACCTGCCAGCTGGGCAGAACATATGAAGACATCTACCATTCATGTTTTGTTCGGGTCAGAGGATGATGGTAGCGAAGGAATGGTTGCCCTTGCTGCACTTTAATCTTTATTGCTCGCACGTTTGGAGTATTAATAGTAAACGTTGAATACTTTCTGAGTGCAGGACACTGTGCTGAGTACTTTTCATTAATTAACTCAGTCATTCATTCCATTTTATCCACTGATTCATTCACTCATTCATGCATTCAGCCATTGTTTTTTGAGTGCCTACTGTGTGCCAGGTCCTGTTATTTTATTCCTCACAGTAACCTTAGGATGTAGGTACAGATGTGTATTCCTCATTTCCATCCAGCGAAGGCAGCAGTCTTAGAGAGATTAAGTAAAATGTCCCTAAGTCACACAGCTGTGTAGTGTGTAAGTCAGGATTTAAACCAAACAGGCTGAGCTTTTAACCCCTAGCTATGCAGCCTCCCCCACCATCAGAAAGTCTCTAAACATAACACAGAAAGGAAAAGCCTGATTATACTTTGTTTAGCCAAGGCTAGTCTTGGGTATGAGTAGAGTTAGGAGTTACCCATTGTGGTATAATTTATAATTCTTATGAGAATCCCATGTTCATATAGTTTGCACTTAATACCATAGTGCCTGAATCCCACAAATAAAAATGCTTTATTTTACAGTATTACACTGATGACTTCCAAGAGTAAATACAGTATCTATCCTCAATTCTGACTTTTTACTAAACTTATAGCTGCATTTCCAGAATTTTCTAGATGTTTCATAGGCATCTCGCACTCAAGGTGTCTAAAACCAAACCTCCTCACTCACTTATGAGTGCAAATGAAAACAATGAGATAGATAGCACTTCAGATCTACCAGGATGTCTAGAATAAAAAAGTCAGACAATAACAAGTGTTGGTGAGGATATGGAAAAATTAGAACCCCCGTACATTGCTGGGGGATGGAAAATGCTGCAGCTACTTTGGAAATGAGTATGGCATTTCCTCAAAAGGTTAAATGTAGAGTTGTTCTATACCCCAACAATTCCACTCCTGGACATAGTCTCTAGAGAATTTAAAACTTATGTCCACACAAAAACCTGTCCTGAATGTTCATGCGCAGAACAGTATTATTCAGAATAGCCCATAGGTGGAAACAACTCAACTGTTGGTCAACTGATGGTGGGGAAAACTGTTATATATCCATATAATGGAATGTTATTCAGCAGTAACATGGTGGGAAGTACAAATCCAGGCTACAACAGGGGTGAACCTTGAAAACATTATGCTAAGTGAAAGAAGGGAGACACAAAAGACTATATATTCCATTTATATGAAGTGTCCAGTATAGGCAAGTCTACACATACAGAAGGTAGATTAGCAACTGTTCAGGCTGGTGTCTGAGGTGTGTGAGGATGGGGAGTCTTGTCTAATGTGTATGGAGTCTCTTTTGGGGTGTTTAAAATGTCCCAGAATTCACTGTGGTGATGGTTGCACAGCTCTGTGAATACGTTAAAAACCACTGAACTGTCCACTTTAAATGGGTGAATTATATGGTATCTGAATGTATCTCAATAAAGCTGTTATACCGATCTTAAAAAACTGAGCTTGTTCCACCTGCCCACTCCTCATGGCAGGGTAATAGCATCCCTGCTGCTTTCCCGAGCTCCACTGTGGATTCTTTGCAACGGCGAGCTTCCTGTTCATACTTGTCCACCTGCATCCAGTGTCACGCCTCGGCCAGATCTGACCTACTTTACTGGTGAATTATCCTGGGGAGGGCAGTAGCATTTTCCTGCATGCCAAGGAGAACCTGGACAGGCGGAGACCCCTGGGAACCTAGGAGAAATGGGGATATTGAAAGGAGGGAAAAGAGCAGACTTTGGACTAATAGGAGGTACTGAAGTCATCCTGTCCGCATCTCAGTCTTGTCTGTGGTTGGCCCGGATGTGGCACACAGTAGGACCACGAGAGGCTGCACGGTATCTTGGGCAGAGTGACAGCTTTGCTCAAGGTCCTAGAGATAGTAAATGCTGAGGCCAGGCTGTGAACCCAGCTGGGGGGTTTGAATAATTACCTACCCTCTGTGAGTCTCTCAATTTCCTGATCTGTAGAAAAAAGATAGTAACGCTTCTAAGAATTGTGAATATATAATGAGAATGTATATAAAGTTGTCTGTAATATGGTGAGAGGGCTTTGTTGTTGTTTCTATATTATTTGACTTTTAGTCCTGTCCTCAGGCCCTCTCTCAGTAAAGGGGTAAACATAGGACTTCAGTTTTTTCTTTCTCATTCCTTATTGTGGACACCTAAGAGAAAGTATTAGTGAAAGAACTGTGGGATATACAAACACTGGGATGAATTCAGTAACTGGTTACTTTATGGGTCAAAATGTCTTCAGATGTCATGATTTTCATTTGTGTCCTCAATCCTTTTCATCAGTCTTAGCTCAGTAATGAGTGAGCTGCGGGAGGAAACTGCATGACACCGAAGACTGAGAAGGCAGGGTCTGATCCTGGTGCTTGGGCTGCCCAGTGATTGTCCCCAGACAGTGCCAGGCCAAGTCCCGACGCAAGTGGCTGAGGGTGGGGCTTTCATGCCAGTCTGCCACCTGCTAGTGTGTGGGCTCTCGGTTGGTGATGTTAACTTCTCCAGGCCTCAGTGTCCCTGTGTGTGAGACTCAGGCTATAATAGTAGCCCCCATCATAGGTGTCTGGGAGATGAAGTGAGGACTCTTCGTGTGGGGATGATATGAAACACCTCGAACAGTCTGGTGCCTAGTAAGCCCTTCATAGATGTGCGTCATGCTGAGGGATCCTTTGAAGACCCTTTCTCCACATAACTTGTAACTGAATATAGAGTGTCATACCACATTTTTTAGTAATTTACCTTCAAATCAGTTCAGCAGGTCTTTATCATTGCCTAGAACGTCGGGGACTATGCTAGCTCTCCCTGTTGGGGACTTCTTCTAACAGATGAAGTGAACCAGTTAACTGACAGGAAGATTTCTATCATTGAGGCTCCTTTCATGGGTTCACACACATGGTTTTTTAATACACAGAATGCGATGTGAAAATATATTCAGAAACATGCAGCCTACTTATGAAATGTATTGTACTCATAGTGCAGAGGGCTGTTAACTATTATGTTGGAACCCTGGAAGAGCACACATACATACCTGTGTCCCCAAATAATTACCCTGCCCAGACTCTAATTTAAGGAAAATCTGGTCAGATACTAAGGAACTCAATACCTTCTCTTTGTGCTATATCGATTCCACTCCTGAATTTGTTTCAAGGTTCCATTTTCTAAGAGTAAACAGAAATTACATTTCTCTACTGTTTTCTGATTTCTTGTCTCTCCATTGTGATAGCCAACATAGGCCGAACCACTGCTCTTGGACAACACAAACAACAACTTGCCAGGGCACCAAAAAAACCATATTCCCCCAGATAGAACAGAAAAGCAAAAAGGTAATTCTTCAAATCAGATTATAGAAAGACCATCCTAAATTCTTACTTTGGTGATCAGTACTAGCGCAGGTTGTTCTTTGGAGCTCATTTGGCCTCTGGCTCAGTCCTGGCCCCAAAGCTGCATCTGGTTTGATGGGCTGAAGCTCACGAGAGTGAGGGGCTACCAAGGATACCACTGGCCCTGCCTTTCTACCATGTGAAGTGGCCCTGTTTTCCTGTAAAAGAATTGTGATAATCCATGGGGAAATGATAATCATCAGGGAGATTCTAAAGTAATGGTAATATGTTCAATAATTATTTTTTAACGTATACTTTTCCTCATTATATTTCACTTATTTACTTGTTTTAGAGAGAGAGAGAGAGAGAGCACACACATGAACATGGGCAGGGGTGGGGAGGGCCTGGGTAGAGGGAGAGGGAGAATCTCAAGTAGACTCCCTGCTGAGCTGAGCACAGAGCTCAATGCAGGACTCGATCTCTTGACCCTGAGATCATGACCTGAGCCCAAACCAAGAGTCAGGCTGGCTCTAAGCCCCCTGGGTGCCTCCCTCATTATATTTCAAAATAAAATGCAGCACAAAGAAATAAATACCTAAAATGAGAACATAGGCCTATATTTAGTCACAGATTTCCATGTTCTGTTGACCCAAACTCCAGGGTACCAAATTTGGAATGTTGGTATGATCTCATGTTTGACTAAACATGTATTATTAGTAAAACCTACCATTTATTCAGCACCTGTTCTATTTCTGGCACTGTTTTAAGTGACTTACATATATTGTCTTTTCTCCTGACATTAATAATAATATGTATTTTAATATTAAATAATATACTCTTTATCTTAATTTTACAGATGTGGAAACTGAGGCTTAGGTTAATTAAGTTATACAAGGTCACATGGCCAATACGTGTGAGAGCTGGGATGCTCTTGACTTTAACAGTGCTTTTGCACATGGTAGATTTCCCCTAACAGATATAGGCAAACATACATAAAAATGTTAGTAATTGTTATCTATGGATGTGGAATTTTTTTTCTTTCTTATTTGTATTTTCTGATTTTCTTCAGTGGGCTTATTTGCATAACAAAGGGGGAAAAGAAATTGAACCATAAACAACTTCCTTTTTTGTCAAAATGAAATAAGGAGATGGTGGGAGAAAGGAAAGAAGGGAAAGTAATAAGAGAAGAAAGGAAGAAAAATGGAAGAGAGAGGAAGGCAGGAGGGGGGAATAAAGGAAGAAAGGAAGGAGGGATGAGAAGAAAGGATGTCTTCCTAAGGCGGCTCAAGAGATGTGTGTCCACAGCTCTTTTACCCCCATGCGTCATTTTGGGCATGGCATGAATGCAGTCCAGCACGGAGGACAGGAGCAGAAGAAACGGTCCTTCAAAACACAAGAGTGTGGGAAAGAGACCTGCACGCCAGAGAACAGTGTTCTTGCCAGCATGGAAAGTTGGGGCTTGCACTATGAAATGAGTTTTAACTTATATTGAGATCATATCTTTCATAAAGTGTAGTTGAAGTAGAAGACTATTAGCTACCAAAAACTTGACCCATTTAATTGTCAAGGTATATTTTGGACACCAGCAGCAGGGGATGAGTAAGGATTAGCAGCGGAGTGGTAGCAATTAGTGGGAGAACACAACGTGAGGGCAGCAGTGGTACGTAGGAGGGTGACCATACCGTTTATCTTTCGAAATTAAAAATGTTCCTATTAATCATTAGCTGAGATAGCAGACATAAATTGTTCCCTGACAAACTGGGAAGTTTGATCACCCCAGAGAGTACAGATAAATCAGAAGAATCAAGAAGCTACAAAAACCAGATAAAGGACATGACTATGAAAAGCAAAGACAAACGTTTTTGCAAGGCCAGCCTCATTAGTAATCAAAGAAATTAAAATTACAACAACAAAAATGTTTTCTTTCACTTTGCAAGATGGCAAAAATCATTTAGAAAAAATAGAGCTACTATTTATTGAACTCCATGTACTTTCTATGCCTTTTCCCCCCTAAATTTAATAAAGTTTTTTATTTTAAAATAGGTTCATATTTATAGAAAAGTTGTAGGAATATTACAGACGGTTCTCATATACCCTGTGTTCAGTTTCCTTTTACATGACGTGGAACATTTGTCACAGCTTAATGAACCAGTATTGATACATTATTTTTAACTGAAGTCTGTACTTTCTTTGGGTTTCCTTAGTTTTTTTTTTTTTTTTTAAAGATTTTATTTATTTTTGACAGACAGAGATCACAAGTAGGCAGAGAGGCAGGCAGAGAGAGAGAGGAGGAAGCAGGCTCCCCGCTGAGCAGCGAGCCCGATGTGGGGCTCGATCCCAGGACCCTGGGATCATGACCTGAGCTGAAGGCAGAGGCTTTAACCCACTGAGCCACCCAGGCGCCCCGGGTTTCCTTAGTTTTTACCTAGTGTCCTTTTCCATTCATGCTGACACATTACATATAGTCAGCATGTCTCCTTAGTTTTTCACACTTCATTGTTTTTGATGACGCTGACAATTTTGATTCCTGGTGAGGTATTTCGTAGAATGTTCTTCAATTTGGGTTTGTCTGATGTTTTCCTTATGGTTAGACAAGAGTTAGGGGCTTTAGGGAAGAAGACTATAGAGTTTAAGGTAGCACTCTCATCGCATATCCAGGATGCCTACGACCAACGTGGTTTATCCCTGTTGATGTCAGCCTGGGTCAGTTGGTAGAATTGTCAGGTTTCTCCATTGTAAATAACTCTTTCCCTCCCCTTTCCATACTCTACTATTTGGAAGGAAGTTACTGTGCAGCCCACACTGAAGTAGTGGGAAATTACGTCCCACCTCATTGAGGGTGGTGAATCTACATAATTATTTGGAGGTCTGCACAGAGAACTGTCTCTTCTCCCTCATTTAATTATTTATTTAAGCATTGATTTATGTTAGTATGGACTTACGGATATTTATGTTATACTTTAAGATACTTTGTTATAATCCAGTATTACCTTATTTATTTTGTCAGCCAGATTGTCCCAGCTTTCTTTCAGGTTGGCGCCTATGACTCTGGCAGGTTCCCATTGTTTGTTTGTGTGCTTTTTTTTTTTTTAAGATTTATTTATTTGTTTATTTGACACAGAGACCACAAGTAGGCAGAGACGCAAGCTGAGAGAGGGGGAAGCAGGCTCCCCGCTGAGCAGAGAGCCCAATATGGGGCTCAATCCCAGGAACCTGGGATCATGACCCAAGCCGAAGGCAGAGGCTTAACCCAGTGAGCCACCCAGGTGCGCCTCCCCCAACCCCTTTACTTGTATTTTTAGCACGCTGACTTTCTGGCGCTGTTAAGATGATCCTTGCTCAACTTGTATATTCAGTGCCCCAGTCCCAGAATCAGCCATTTTTCCAAGAAGCCCTGGTTCCTTTTCCTGGAGAATGGTATTAGAAACCAAGATCTGGGCTCTGGGTGTGCTTGTTGCTACTAGGTGATGTTACTTCTAGGCCCTCTTAGGGAACAGTGCCAGGAAATATTATATATATGTACTACCACACTTGTACCTGTATATTGATACTGTTTTTCTGCCTGTATCCGTGTCTGTATTAACATGAGCTCATCCTTATGACTGCTCCTCATCCAGTACTGCATGGTTCATTCTAGCTTCTTACTTTGCTTATCTGAAACCTGTCATCCCAATGGTGAGAGGTTTCCACCACCTACCATACATTTCCTTATACTCAGTTTTGGTGAGAGTGCTGGAAAATTGACACTGTTGATGCTATTGGTAGGAGTGTTGGTACATCCTTTGTGGAAAGCACTCAGGGAGAATAAGTCAAAAACCCTAAAAGTATCAGCGGGTCAAAGGTCAGAGTATCAGTTCAGCTGCCGATCAAGAAGGACAAAGGCAAGGAAAGTAGGAGCAGATTCCCCAGGTGGGAGGAGGGTGGAAACACCGGGAGGCAGAACACAGACTCAAATCTATAGGCTTCCTTCCCCATGCACACAGGTGAGAGCCTACATTTCTTATCATCCTACAGATCTGCCTTCAGATCTGTAGCTGATGGTAACGGGGAAGCGGAATATTTGATGGGTGAATGCAGCAAATTCAGTTCTTCCTCAGGGATGTTTTCAAAAGGGATTTGTTCATGGTTTACCTTTATGAGTTGCTGGCTGGTAGTTGTTGAGAACCCTTTTTATATACCCAACACTATTGAGAATTAAAAATAAAACGATATACGACTATTCACAGAGTTTACAACCTAGATACTGTGAGATTATTTTATTTTATCTTACCTTATTTAATTTGATTTTTTTTTTTATTTGAGAGGGAGAAAGAAGGGAGGGAAGGACAGAGGGAGAGAGAATCTTAAGCAGTCTCCATGCCCAGTGAGGGTGCCAACTTGGGACTTGATCTCACGACCCTGAAATCACAACCTGATCTGAAATCAAGAGTCAGATGCTTAAAAACCGACTGAGCACCCAGGTGCCCAGATACTGTGAGATTTATGTCTTTGTGATCAACCTGAAAAACAACTCAGGAATTTTTGTTAAAAGAAAAAGAAAAAAAAAAAGACATTTGGGGGTAAACCTAGAGCCAAATGTTCTACCATTACTGAACCCTTCCTGGTGCCCTCTGTTGTCACATCCTCTGTGCTGGTCACCTCTGAGGTGGCAGCTTCCTCACAGTTACACGTGTGGTATGTGACCCAAACACAGACACCAGAGCAGAGGACTCTATAGGCTGTTTTTCAGGATATCAACTACAAAGGGACAGAAGTCTGTTGAAGAGAGAGAAGGGTAATTCCAAATAGGAAATAATAACTGTAAACTATCATTGCTTAACTGAGAAGGGATTGGTGAGGAATTACTTCTCAGAATGAACTCCCCAAGCCTCTCTCTGCTCTCTTAATTTGATAGGCACATCTTGAAGACCGAAGAATTGCTGTGATGGTCAACTCTTCAGTGCTAGGGAGAATGGGTGGGGGGGTGGGGTTGGTGGAGAGACTGTCCAGGTGCATTGGAGAGAAGAGGAGGGAAGAGCACTTTGAGCTTCTTCCAGGTGGTTTGGGGAAGATAAGTCAAATTTGGAGAAAGCTATAAAAAATTTAATTAAGTTGTGGCTGCATTGGAAGAACAGGATTTCCCTTCAAAGCGGAAGTCGCAGGAGATGTTCAGTTGGCTGGCTCTTTATTCGAACAACAAGCATACTAACTGTAATTATTTGGAGGCTATAAACAGCTGAAAGGGCATCTGAAAGCCAGTTTTAGCTGAAGTAGAACCACTGAGAGAGGGAATACGGGTCTAAGGTATAGAAGGTATCCTGCAGAATCCCCAGACGTCGTCCCAGTCTCACCGTCCAGTCATGGTTTGTGTTTGGAAGGAGAACAGTGAGCAACACAAGTAAAAAACATATGAATTAGCATTTAAAAAAATGTGGTGCATTATGTTTTCCAGAAAGTTCCCTTGTTTGCCCATGTGTTGGAAAGAAGTCACTCACTCATGATTCTCTGCACCCCTCCATACCTCCCAGAGATTCAGATAAAACCCCCATCACTACCTAGATTCCTATATGACACTCTCCACTGATGCCTGCACCAGGATAGCATTACTAGGTGTGGGGTTCTGCAGGCTTGCTGAAGTTGAGAATCCTGTGGCACAGACAAGTGGTGATCATTTAAAGAAAAGGGGAGGGGCTTACTGTTGAGCCACAGGCATATTCTTGAACAGGTATTCTAGCTTAAACCTGCATCAGCCATGTCTGGAGGACGGGTGGATGGTGCCTTTATGGGTCATGTTACTGGAAAGAACTAAGGGAAATGTGATGATTTCATCCTGCAGGGAGAGGTGAAATGCGGATCTCAGCCTTGGGCTAGTGTCTAAGAGGTGTGGTGATTCTGTGTAGAATTCCTCAGTGTCCTTCCAACCACAGCCGTTTTAACTAAGGCCCACGTTCCGGGCAAGGGAAAGGAGGCAAGCACAATGGAAGAACAGTGGAAGTTAGGAGATTTGAGATATTGAGATGGAAGGCATCAGCCCTGATGGTGTTCATCTTTGGTGAAGGGCCTACCTCTAGACCCTACCCTATAGCAGGACCTCAGTATTGAGTGCAGGAGACTCTAGTGGCCATCGGTTGCTGAGCTATCACTTACTTACATGCAATGCACAAGGCATCATCATAGCAAACCAGATCTGGGTCGTAGGGAGAAAAAGGCCCATGATATGCCAGGGTGTCAGGAGGATTAGCTACAGGGTACTCATGGATATCTGGGGCCTTGCAGACCTCGTTGGTAGTAGTGTTAAGGAGAGAGAGCCAGAGTTGTTGTAGTATGGAGAAGGCTGGAGCCAACTGATGCTCGTACTGGATTGGAAATTCCATTTTTATGTCACCCTGACACCTCCCCATCCTAAACTCACCTGGTAAAAAGGATGACTTGAGAAGGGAAGCTCTTACAGTTTTAAACGTCTTCAACACTTGGGGCAGTCTTGTATCACCTGGGGTATGTTTTTTTGTCTTCCCTTCTAGAGTCTAAGTTCACGGAGGGGTTGTATCTTTACCCTTATGTCCTCCACATCTGAATGAACACCAGAAACAAAGCACAGGCTCAGCAATTGCTTGTAAATGAATGGAAGATATCTAACCTAAAGCAGGCACCGTGTTCAGTGCTTTGTTAAGGTTGAATTTTAACCTCTAGTGAAATCAAGTTTTTGTAGAGAAGGGGGATACCTGGACAGCTTTGCAAAATTTGCCTTTCACAACCACAGAGCTGGAGTTTAGAGACCATCAGTCTAAGATTACACACAGTGTGGTCGATGGACAGATCCTGTGTTGTGGATTGTTCCTCATTTTGCAGTAAGTACAGAGGTGGAAAGCGTTTAGAAACCTTTACGGTATTTGATATTGCAGAAACATCTAGGCCTGGGATCATTTTTCTAGTACTTCCTATTTGTAACAGTATTATGATAGTATTGGTTTATGAAGGGTTGGAAATGAAAGAAACCGAAAGGTCTGTCTTTTTTTCCCATCTGAAATTATACATTTATAGTTTGGTTCTCTACCTTTTCAGAGAGGCAAGGTGATATAAACATGGGCCCTGGAGGTAGGCGACCCAGGTGGGAATCTGGTTCTTCTGCTTTCTGGATGGGTGACCTTGGGCAGATTACTTAATCTCTGTTCCTCAGTTTCTTCTTCTGTAAAAATGGGCTACTATGATGATGGAATTTTTTATACCTATGTCCTGAGGTGGTTGGGACCGTAAAGAGTCCACACACATAGAGCAGACAGAACAGGACCTGCCATATGTGAATATTGCATGGTTACTGACCACTGCTGTTCTTAAAGGTGAAAAGCAGACCTGGAGAAGTGGTGAGAATTGCTTGTGGTTACAAGGCTACTCCGAGAGAGACCTGGATCCCCAGATATCTCAACAGATTCTATGTTCTCACTCTTTCCTCTTTTTATCCCAAATCTCTCCTTCCCAACAATGATCATACTCTGAATTCTTGTGTGCTTGTCTCCTACTCTGCTCTGACCCCTCATTTGCTCTGTGCCCTCTTCACACTGTTTACTGTAAGACAGGTGTCCGTCATTGTGGTCTCATTCAGGTCCCTACCTCCTTGACCATGACAGAATCACTGCTCTTCTGTGTTCTGGGACTTTAGTGTCTCTGTTGGAGCCATCACAGAGATGATCTGGGCTGGCCGATGTCCTGACAGAGCACCAACTCTGCTGCTTAACACAACGAAGCCATGTCACAGGAACACTGCAGCAGAGGTGAGAGGTGACTGCAGATGTTTATGAAAATGATGACTGATTTTCCTGCAAAGAAAATGAATCACATAAAATGCTCCTGATGCAGGCCATTAAGTCAGTCCTTGTGGGACAACCAATATTGACCTGTCGTGGAAAGCACAGTGGGTGACAGTGGAAGAGATGTTTTAATTCGCATCAGACTCTGCCCATATGAAGGAACTGATTTACTAAGACTGGAGTTAGTCTTACTTATGTTTTGTCAAAAAACAAAACAAGAAAATAAAAAAAATGTGCTCCCTTGGCTATCTGCCAGGCTTACTAAAAAGTTCTGTATTCTGAGAAGATAAGGAACACTGTTCTCCTCTTATAATGCCTCCTCCCTCAAGGCTTTAAAAACCCATTTTCGAACCCTTTCTAAATTTCATGTCCTTGGACCTCTTTACGCCATATTGCATTTCTTAAAAAATGATTTAGCGAGGATTTATTACGTGCTGAGCCCTTTTCTAAGAGCTTTATGTATGTTAACTCATTTGATTCTCTCAACCACCCTGGGAAATACATTCTCTTTATCCCCATTTTAAGTTGGGGCAAAGAGAGACGCAGGGACTGGCAGGGCGAATGTGTTTGTGGCAGGTGTCTACAGGGTCACCTGTTCAACCCTGCATGAGGAGCAGTGAGGGAGATGCCATTCTTGCCTCTGCCCCTCAGCCGCCCTTCATGCCCCTTCTCCTTCCTTCTGACCTTTCCCCTTACCTGAGAGCACAGTGTTCTACTTTCTGTTTTGTAGGGCAATGACAGGGTCATCTCTAGAAGTTCCCACCACTTCCTGTCCATCTTCCTCTGCTTGAGAACAAATCTGAACAATGAAGTTGGGGAACTTGTAATACAGACCCTACAGTCTGATGCAAGCCTCCTTAGGACTTGGGCTTTCTCCTCATTTTTGTCTTGAGTTTTCAGTAAGATGTTTTTAGGAGGGAGGGAGAGAAAAAGAGAAAGGGACTGTGGAGTAATGGGAGATATTTTAGAAGCTCTGGAATCTAATTGTTAACCCCATCATTGATTAGCTTTTCATTGCTTGAATAGAAATTGGGGTGAGAATATTGAGGAATTCCCCCAAATGGTTTGTGGCCAAGGGCCAGATTCTTTTTCTTTTTCTTTTTTTAAAGATTGATTTATTTAGCAGAGAGAGAGAGACAGCATGAGCATGAGCAGGGGGGTGGGTAGAGGGAGAAGGAGAGAGAATCTGAAGCAGACTCTGTGCTGAGTGTGGAGCCTGACACAGCGCTCAATCTCACGACCTTGATATTGTGACCTTAGCTGAAACCAAGAGTCAGGTGCTTAATCAACTGCACCACACAGACACCCCCAAGGGCCAGATTCTTATACTATTTCTTTTACCCTTAGAAAGCAAAAATACTGACGGAAGAAGAAAAAATATGTGATTTAAAATTACATTAGCAGCAAGTAGGTTCTTATATCAGATTGGACTCCAGTAGTATTCCAGTGATCTTAAGAAGGCTACCTCGGGGCACCTGGGTGGCTCAGTGGGTTAAGGCCTCTGCTTTCGGCTCAGGTCATGGTCCTCGGGGTTCTGGGATTGAGCCCCGCATTGGGCTCTCTGCTCAGCAGGGATCCTGCTTCCTCTTCTCTCTCTCTCTGCCTGCCTCTCTGCCTGCTTGTGATCTCTGTCAAATAAATAAATAAAATCTTAAAGAAAAAAAGAAGGCTACCTCAAAGCAAATGGCAAACAAAACAAAAAACAAAACAAAACAAGCATTCAAAGACTAGATTGACTAATTTTAAACCAATACTTTTTGACGTTAAATAAATTGAGTACATACAAAAGTCTAGATGGATGAGATCTCAGTAAGATCTCTGTATATTTTACAAGATTCCATAGTGTGATGTACACTGTATTGATTGGTAAGGGCATCTTCTCTTCCTAGAGCACATTAAGTCTGATCTGGGCACAAATAATAATCAGTGCTAATACTGCCATGCTGCCCAATGCCCAGGGAAATAAGATATTTAGTCAATGTTGTATAAGATGGCAGGTAAGACTTCTCTGTCTCTAGCACACTTGTAAACATGAGTTGAAAGACCCGGGCATGTACTCGAGTTTGCTTTAGAGTTCTGGAGCTTGTCTTGCCTGCTATTTTTTGTCGAGTATGGGAAGACTAGGCTAAAAAGGGTATACTTGCCAGAAAATAAGAGAAAGATAAATTGGAAAAAACTACAAACTTTTAGAAATGATCAGAATCTTTGAAAGTGAGATCATTATCTTGTACATATGTTATATTCCTTAATTAATTTTGGTACTTTAGGAAACAATAAAGAATTGTCAGCTTGAAAGAATTTAATGTAGCATCTAGAAATGAAACATAGACAACCCATTTTCTAGCTTTGAAAGTGAAATATAGACAATTTATGTTAAGTAGAAGAATTTTACAGGACTTCAGGTTTATAGAACCAGATCGCAGAGCCTTGAATTTAAGGATTTTTATGGGAAGAAAGGTAGAAAAGAACAGGGACTGGGAAGTCTAAGACACATCATGATTAAACAATGGCTCTTACTGGCTAGATGTTATAGTATAGCACAGATCTATTAAGCTAGAAAGAAAAAGAAGTTTCCAGAGAGAATCAGTGTGGACTTAGTAGATCCTCAGATTCGTCAATTCAGGGGAGTCAGTGTATAGGGAAGACAGGGCCTTGGCCCTGATGGGTAAAGCAGAGAACATAGAGATATGTACACATAGATTATCTCTGGTGGGACTGTACTCTCCGAAGTCACAGAATAGTGAATTCTCCACACTGACGAGTGAGTCCTCAGACCCACTGAGAGAAGCTCAAAATGGAAGATCTGGGCTGTGTGCTCTGAGTGAGGAAGATCTGAGTCTTCTGATGAAGACTGTCTTGGCAGGGCCGACAAGAGGGACATTGAGGAGGCAGGGGATTCCCAAAACCATTCTCCCCGTGCTCCAGATACCTTCTTCCTCTGTTGCTCTGATGCTGACCCGAGCCTGTTGACCGCATCTTTCGTGGTCCACTCTTCAGGTGATGCTTGGCAGGCTCAGGATTTGCCCCTGTACCTACTTCTCTGTGCGTAGCCATTGCGTATCCTCTGTGGTTGCTGATTCAGTTTGAACAGCTGCCGGCCTTACTAATCATTGGCTTACCATTTTCCAAAGTAAAATCATGATTGTCAGTTTCATAATTTTACTTAAGATGGATGCTGTGGGTAACCATTGTGTGTAGTAGTCATGCTGATTGTGGTGTTAGATAAAAAGAAATAGCAGGAAGCAATAAAACCAAATGATAATTATACAGTTGTGTATTTAGTTAGTAAGCCAGCTTTCTACCCATAAGATTTATCCCAAGTTACAAAATTAACCATTGTATTTTTCCTCTCTTTTTCTCCTGCTACTTCGAGAAAGTTAACTTGCCTAGAAGAAGGTAAAGAAGAGTTGTGAATGTTTCAGAATCACAGAAAATATTTCTTCCTTTGCTAATTGTTAATGTTAAAGACTCAGGACAAAATAAATAAGCAAAAGTAATAGAGAAACTCATTGCTCTCTGTACGAAAGAATTAACATCTGAATGTAGTCAAAGGCAAAATATTATAACTGTTGGAACATATTTTCCCTACTGTTTCATAGAGTTAGTTTTATGTTAAATAGATGAGTCATGGGCAGTTTTACTTATGAGTTCTGTGCTCTTTCACATTTACTAGTAATGTCTATAAAATATGGACATTTATATAAATTTTAGAAATATATTCACATTTGATATATATTTATCAATACATAAGTATTTACACATTTACTATATATTATAAAATATAACATTTAACAAATAATGTATTTTTGTTCTCATAATGTATGCTACAAATAATTTCTGTTAAATCTCATGTAATCAAAAACTCACAGTGTGATGATCTTTTGTGTAGAATCTTGGCTTCCATGCTGGGTAATATTATTTCTCCGAGATGTACAAATAGTTTCAGTTTTTTAAAAATGTAATTTGCAGCTATGTAGTTTTCATCTAATAACAGCTTCTCTCAAAAACACAGAGCAGGGGTCAACAAAAATTCCTGGCTAACTAAAAAGGAATTAGAGAAATCCTCATTAATTTGACTATTTAATTTTTGTTTTTACTTGTAGCAACATTATTTTCCCCAGTAAAACACCAATTTCTAATTCAAGAAATGATCTCAAGACAGAGGAGGATGAGGTAGAGAGACAAAAAGAGAGTTTGAAAAGCCATAAAGTAGCTTATAAAAAACCGATAGTTTTTCTTTTGACGGGCAGCTGTCAGCTGCTTTCCCTGCAGCTGTATCAGACATGGTCAAAAGAATATTCTTGAAAGAGAAATGAAATATATGTTTAATTATGTCTTTAAGCTTATGTAGGAAATCACTTTTCTATCCTGCAGAACTAAAGAACTACTTGTGTTAATTTAACATTGTACTTCATGAATTATTTTTATATTACCATGCTGATTAAGATCATGAGTGCTTGGGCCTAAAACCATGTTAATCCCAAATCAATATGCCTCTTTTGTTACTTTAGATATTAGGCATAGTAAGCATGGTAGTGTATAGATTTTTGAAAAGTGGCTTGGAAAATGAGCTCATTTTATGATGTGGACTATTGAAAATGGAATTTGTGACTATTCAGATGAAAACTACTTTAAAAAAAAAACCAACTTGTTGACGCTAAACAAATCGAACTCGATTTTTCCAGTGGAATTGTCAGTTCTACAAAACCATGTGCCCTTTTGATAGACTACGTGATTCAGCAGTGGCAGACATTTTCAGCCTGATTGCCAGAGACTCATATTTACCCTTTTGGAATATGCAAATGGGATTTATGCCTCTGGTGATAATAGTGAATTTGCAAAGATAATAAGAGAGAATAATATGAATTTCATTAAGTGAAATTTATCTTCATGTTCAGTAGATTAGATTATACTACTTTTTAATGTTCTGAGTTTGCTGCAATCTTCTTGATGGCCTCTATTTTTCTGCTCTGCTTCCTTTACTAACAAAAAAAAATTTCTTGAATGTTGTCTTAGGCACCATTTTGGTAGTCTCAGCACTGTTATTGTTGATCAGATAATGCCAAACTTAATCACCAGATAGCTATTTAAGTTTGGAAAGGGCAAGTAATACTCCTAACCCTTTGTTTTTTATAGTCGGCACAGTATTAGCATGGATTACCCAATAGAAGTTTCTGGACACTCGGCAAGGTGTGTGGTCATGACATGGAGCCAGCATGAGCTTTGTGGTCCGTCACTAGACTTCAGGCTCTGTAAGGGGGGGGCATCATTTTGTTGTGTGCACCACTGCCATTCCAACCCTAGGACAGTACTTCTCACCTAGAATATGTTCCATAAATCTTTTGAAAGAATGAATAAAACAAATCAGGGCAATGCAAACTAATATCAATTCGTTTTTTGATGTTTATGTTACTAATTTGGTAGACTAGGGATACTACCCATAAAGTGTGTGTGGATGTCAGCAAGATATTTATCAATTTGTACATGACATCTTTCAGGGGAAAGTAAGTGTGTGTTTGGTCGCAGTTTAGTCACTTCAGAGCCTGGCCAGTGGTCACTCAAAAAATACCTGTTGAAAAAAAAAGAAGCCTCTGGAGAGTAGCTGTATGGCATGCTGTGCTGCTTCTACTTGGTGCTTCTACTTAACATCTTTTTCATGGAGATGGATGAAGACATTCATAAATTAGGTGACAGCGGACTTCACAAAGAACACAGTGGGCTGATAGAGTAGGTAGGAAGTAAAAAGATGAAACATCAAAAGAATAATGCAAATGCTTATTAGTACCTAGGTTCAAAAAAGTATAAAAAATATAGGCTGACAGAGATGTAATTTTCTAGTAGTTAAATATATAATGTGAATTACATTTGAGATTTAGTTTGATTGCAAACTCAGTGTGAAACAACAATAATCTGATATGGTCTCTAATGTAAATATGATTTGGGGCTGCATTAATATGTATTTAACCTTGGATCTGTGGTTCATGAAACCTCTGATATTGTATGCATCTTGTACCCTATGTGTTGTTGTTGTTGTTGTTCTTTTTTAGGAGAAAATGTTCGTACCTTTTACTAAGTTCTTAATGAGAACAGTGACTTATAAAGTGTTAAGATCTAAGTTTAGAAGATCAGTAATAGTCCTGTTGGTATACAGGTCAGGTCAAAGTATAGTTGTACCATTGTAATCAGTTCTTAGAAGTACATTTTAAGAGTAATAATGATAAATTGAAGCATCTCTAGGAGAAGTGAAAGGTCTGAAAATCATGACCTATGCAAGTAGGATTGAAGGAACTGGAGGGCTAGGCTTGGAAAGAAAAGATCGCAAAGATACTGCATGACTTAAAAAAAAAAGTTTTTGGGGGCACCTGGGTGGCTCAGTGGGTTAAAGCCTCTGCCTTTGCCTCAGGTCATGATCCCAGGGTCCTGGGATCGAGCGCCGCATCGGTCTCTCTGCTCAGCAGGGAGCCTGGTTCCTCCTCTCTCTCTGCCTGCTTCTCTGCCTACTTGTGACCTCCATCTGTCAAATAAATAAATAAAATCTTAAAAAAAAATTTTTTTTCTGACTGGGAAAAGCTATAAATACTGACAGTATCTATTACTGCTGAGAATGTAAGGAAGTGGAGAGTCTCATAATCTGTTAATGGATGTGAAATGCTGTGGTTGTGTTGCATGGCAGTTTGGCATGATTGATTAAATGAATGTTTATTGATAGGTAATTTAGAGAAATTTTGTGCACAGGCGCATATATGCAAAAGTACATATACAAAGACATTTATAAGGGTATTTAGAAGTTTTATTAATTGCCCCGAATTGGAAATATTCAAAGGTTTTATCATAGTTAGGTTATATCCTTGATACAACTATGGAATACCATGCAGCAATGAAAACGAAAGATGCAGATCTATAGGTTTTGATATGCAGAATATCATCAAGATTTATAAAGTGGAAAAAATAGCATGCTGAATATAATATGTATGTATTATAATTTCATTTCCCTATGTGCATAAAGAGATAAAGATCTGGAATAATTCATAATAAGCTGATAATAATGCTTCCCTCTTTGGGATTCAGGGAGAGTCAGGGGGCTCTGTATTTGCATAAATTGTATTTTTTCCATAAAAATGTATTCAAGTGGTTTAAAAAACCACTCATTCCTAGAGTAATAAGTGGAAGTTATAAATGAAAAAAGTGAATAAATACAATTTTAGAGGATTTATACATGGAGAAACGGTTACATTCCGTTTTCTATATAGTTCCAGAGAGGAATTAGGGGTTAGCTACATTAGGTTTATTTTAATTCTGTCTGTAGATATGTTTTAAAATGGAATTGGTTGTCAATTATTGGCTCCATTCTCATTGGAAGGGTTGAGACAGAGCTTAGATAACTATTATTGACTATTCGCAAGATGTTCTAAAAAGAATCATCCTATTCAATGGGGAAAGATTAATAACATAATTTTCAATTTTATGAGTTTATGACTCTGTGGCTACCTCATATCTAAGTGCCCTTTGCTCATATATTCCACCATTCTCGTTTAGAGTTCTTGACTCAGCATCCCATCTTTTATAATCTTACTTACTTTAATTATTTCTTTGATGCCCAACCTTTCCCAACGTGTGGGATGCATACCAGTGGCTCGAGAGGTGGTTGTTAGTGCTGACATAAATATGACATAAATACTGATCACAGAATTCTCAAATTAGTGGGGGAAAATAGTTTTTGCCCTTCTCAGTGCTTTCGGTTGGAATCAAGGAGAAAATTGTTAACATTTTTCTAGTACTTGATACCGTTCCCTTTATAACGAAGTGGAAGAAGCTTTTGAGCTTTGAACTTAAGAAGTTATCAACCAATACCATATATATAGCTAAATAATATTTTGTTTTTCTTGAATGTGTTGTGGTTACTATCTGTTTTTGGTGGCTGTAGCATGAACTGCTCATTACCTACTAAATATACATCACTTCCTTCTTCTTTATTAAAGGAATCTCTTTGTTATTGATAGTGGCAATGTGTCAGCTAAAGGCCTAGCTTTTTTCACACCTAGGTGTGGTCATGTGTCTTCGTTCTGGCCAGTGAGATAAGCAGAAATGCCCTGTGTGATATCCAGGAAAGATGCTTAAAGAGTGCTTATTCATCTGAGAATTGCACACTGTGTACCCTAGCCCCATTCTTCCTTTCTGCTTCTCATATAGATGAGATGGCTGGAGGAGCAGCAGCTGAACTGGACCATTAAGCAATCTTGAGAACAATGGACTCATACTAAGAAAGACAAAGCAGAAAGATAGGATACTGTTCCCTAATTATTACTGTGATGCTGCCATAGCTAAGATTGGATTTCCTATGTCTTGACTACTTTTGAATGAGAGAGTTATCTGTTTAAGCTGTTATTTTAGGTGGGTATATGAAGGAACCCAATCCAGACGGATACAGCAAATATTATTGGTTTTTCAAATTATGTCAGTAATTCAAAATTTACTTATACAACAAATTTATTTGACTGATATGCAATGGATTCAATCTAATTTTGGAGTTTATTTTTTGAATAGGTTTAACTGTTTGTGACGTCTGATACTTCACGATTTTTATTCTTTCTTCAGAGTCTTCCAAAGAGCAAAGAGAAATTTGCTATTTCTCTGTGTTTTCAAAAAATATTTACTTATTTATTTTAGAGAGAGGGCATGCACCCATGTGCGAGACTGAGTGAGGGTAGGGGTAGAGGGAGAGAGTCTTCAGGCAGACTCCCTGCTGAGCATGGAACCCTACACAGGGCTTGATCTCATGATTCATGAGATCATGACCTGGGCCAAAACCACGAATCCGACTTAGCCACCCAGACGCCCCTACTATTTCTCTTAAAAAGAACAACACATTCAATCTGCAGTCACTATATGGGTCCATCAAATCCTTTTGTAAATCTAAGAAACATTATGAGATCTTAGTGACCTTGTTGTTATCACTGTTTTTTAGATCTTAGAACATGGTGCTAATTCATCGTGTGAGGGATTATTTAATTATTATTTATCAGTTATTAACTAGGCCAAAGTAGGCTAATTAGGACAAACAAGACTGAAATAATAAGAAAATATAAGAATGATAGAACTCCCTAAATTTGAGGCCCTCAAAAGAATGATGTAATGAGTAAAATCACCATTCTTCCGCTTTCTTATTATGTTGTCCAAAGTATTGCATCGTATTTCTTTCTTGTTTTGTTGAGGTATAATTGGCTTATGACATGGTATTAGTTTCAAATGTGTAGCATAATGATTTAATACATATATATAGTGAATATATGTAGTGAAATGATTACCAAAATAAATTTGAGAATTTAGATTTTTACATTTTCTTTCCAAAATGGTAAGGGATGAAATAGAGGAAGCTGGTTCAAAACATAAGATGAATCCAAAGATAAATGCAAAGAGGCAAAGAGCAGCATTCTGGTCTTGAGTGATGATGGTGAAATTGATCATATAAGCCACATTTGAGATTATGAGTTTTCAAATGGAGATGTCTATCTTGATTTTTTCAAACTTGAAAAGCTAGTTTGATGAGAGAACAAGATATTTCTAAGGATACATGAAAAAATATGGCACTCTTACTCAGTTTGTCGTTCAACCAGGAAGGACTTCGATATACTGAGATTTTGTGATAAGACTCATAAAAAGTATGTGTTCTGGTACTATTTCAACATTTATGATGCTTGTGCACCAAAATTCACTTGTTTGAGGTTTGCTGTGTTTAAATTTTTATGAAATTTTAAATCAAGTTTTTCATTATCTCTTTATTATTAAGTTTTTTGTAAAATGACTTAAAATATAAAATATTAAAAGGCCGATTTGACTCAGATGATAAATGCCACTATTTTTCCTGGTGTGCTGAGGGTTAAGTAGAAATAGGTAGTTAGATGATAAATACTAAGTTCATAAAAATACAAGTTAATCAAAATGCTTGAATATAGCAAAAAATCACAAAAGAGATTGTTATATACATAGTTTGGGAAACATCACATCAAAACGATTTTCTTTATTCAGATTTGACTTGTTAAATGATGTTTTTGTATACTTGTTGATATTTTTCCTTTACTAAAATTTTTATACAGTGAAAAGTTACTGTTTAATGAGTATGGAGTTTCAGTTTGGGTTCTGGAGATGGAAGGTGGTCATATTTGCCCAACAGTGTTAATGTATCTAATGCTGCTGAGGGGTAGGTATAGAGATGGTTAAAATGTGTTACTTAAATTAAAAAACTAAAACTTAAATTAAAAATTTTAATTAAATTAAAACACAAATTGCCTTCAGCAGAATGCTCTCCCTAATGACTGCTTTCGTTCTTACTCATGCCTTTATTTTGGGTGTTCTACATGTTTTTGGACAGAATTGTTTTTCTATGGATATTGTACTAGATGGATATGCTCCTAAAGAAAGCAGATAGAGCATACAGAATCCTAAATCACTCATTTGACACTTTTATACAATGGAGCCTATATCAATTCAAGCACAGTATGTTATGTTATTTTCAATTAATACCAATCTATAATTAATATCTAACTAAGCTAGCAAATGATTAAATACTCTGATTCCCAGAGTTCATTTAGAGCTACTATTTTGTATAATGTGAGAGTCATACGTAGACCCACAACGTGAAGGTCATATATAGGGCTGCGATGAATTGATTTCATGGGGGCCTTCCTTTGTGTTTCTCCAGTTTCTGAGTCAAGCTGCATGTAACAAGATTCTGAATTCTTACACTTGAATGTTCAGTATCCAAGACCCACTGGGGTCCCAGAGTTGCATCAGTTCCTTACTTGTCTGTTTTCCCACTGGTTTAATTGCTTTCCACACTATCCATATTACCATTCACACCTACCTCTGATAATGTTTTATTTTTCAGTTTCCAGAATTCAATGGAGGGACCATGAAGTCCACAAGAATGCTCATTTATAAGAATTCAAATAAAGACAGATTTTATTGTCTCATGTCAGGAGGTATGAGAACAATAGAGCCCAGGGGGAGATAAAACCATGTCTACATCAAAACTAAGTTTCTCTTGATCTGCTGAGGTTTATTATGAGAAAGTTTCCTGATAAACTGATTTTCTTAAATATACGGCATTATGCTAAGATGTATGGAGTTTGCATAATGAAATGTGACACAGGAAAAGTGTTTTATATGTTCCCTTTGAAATTTCTATTTGTATGCTTAATGTTACTGTCACATTTCTAAGTAGACTGTAGTTTTTCCTAGGAAATTGAGATGCTTTTGTGCTCTATTCGTTGCAGGGATTTTCCTGCAATTTTTTAAAAAAACATTTCCACCAATGGGGCCCTTTCAGAACACCTACAGAGGATATAAAAAATATATTGTAGTGCATTGTATTGATGTCAACAGAACTGTGTGTTTTCACCCTGGTGTGATGTCAGAACAATGCAGTGCATCTTTCACTGTGCCAACTCACTGGAATAAAAGACCCATTCAGAGAGAAACCCTTGGATGGTCACAGTTTTTAGGAGTTTTTATGCATGGCCACACAAGCTTATAACTTTAAATTTTTCTTACAATGCATTATATTATCTTCCCATCGCAGCTGAGCTTTCATACTGAAATGTGAATATTTTTATATATAGCAGCTGAAAATGTATCCATTCTTTGGTTAAAAAAATAAAAAATAAACACTTTTGTGGAAGGATTCTATCCCAAGGCCAGCGTTAGCACATTTTATTCATGCTACTTTCTAAAACCCCTGGTGTTAAGACTGACAGCAGAATGTGGAGTTCATAGATCTCACCATACAAATTCCCAAACCCCCTGTAAAAGGGATTGACAGATGTGAGCGTGGATGGTACTATGGATCCTTTGGAGATGAAATTAGAACATTTTGTATTTAGATGGAGAGAATAAGTATAAAAAATTTTATTTTAGGTAGTTAGGATTTGGAGAAAAAGAGAAAAAGAAAGCACTGTGCCTTACTTCTGGAATTCTTCTCCTGACTCTTCATTTTGTTGTTTTAGTTAAACTTTTATTCCCCCAAATACAAAATTCGATTGTTAATGGTGAGGAAATTGGAAAGTACAATAAAAAGAATAAATTAAGCCACTTTGGAATGCCCTTTGTTGTCTCACCCAGAAATGTCCATTGTTGGTATGTTGGTGTGTGTCCTTGCTTTGGTGTGTATGTTGCAAAAATGGGTCATACTGAACTAGTGATATTGTAACCTCATTCTATTCCATAGATAATGAACCCTTTCCTATTACTGCCTGAGTAAATATTCTAAAGCATCATTTTTAATGACTATAAAGTATTTCTTTATAGAGGAACCATTTGTTTTAAAGCAATAGCTTGGTTATGACATGTTATTTTTATTTATTTTTGTTTATTATTATTTAAAAGTTTTTTGATTATACTACAGGCGGAGTCACTATATACCCTTATTCCTCACCTGACGGGCTCTCGGGCTATCCCTGTTTGTTTGTTTTCCTATTATAAACAAAACTACTGTTACCATCTTGGACGCATATCTTTGTATAGGTATTAAGTATGTTACATAGTATAGCTTTCTGTAAGAGAGATATCCTAATATAGGATGTGTGGCTTTTAAAGTTTTAATATATATTGCCAAAGTATTATTTAAAAAGTTGTACCAGTTTACACCCGGAACAAATGTCGATTTCCATTTTTCCACATCCTCTTGAGCATTATAAATAACAAAATTTTGCCAGTCTTACATGCAAAAAATTCATATATAACTTAATTTTTATTGCTTCAATAATTAAAAAACTTTTTGATGTGTGTCGATGTGTTCCCATTTCAGTGAATTACTTTCTGTTTGAATCATATGTGTATATTTCTATTAAATTATGTCTCTTTTCATTGATTTACAGAAACTTTTAGCCCCTTTTTAAAATATGTCTGGCAAATGTGTTCTTTCAATCTTCATTTATCTTTTTTCAAAAAGATTTCTTTATTTATTTTAGAGAGTTGTTGGGGGGGGGGAACAGGAGAGGTCAGGAGACTCTCAAGCAGACTCCACGCTGAGCACAGAGTCACACATGGGGCTCCATCTCACAACCCTGAGATCATGACCTGACCTGAAACCAAGAGTCTGATGTTTAACTGAATGTGCCACCCAGGTGGCCCCTGTCTTCATTTATCTTTGAATTTTACTTGTGGGTTTTTTTTTCTATACAAATATTTTTCATTGTCTAAATTTTAGTCCTCTTATGTATGACTTCTAGGTTTTATATCTTTGCTAAGAAACACCTTCTTCTCTCAAAGCTTACAAAATAGTTTTCTGCTAGGGCTTTTATGTTTAGGTATTTAATCCATTTGAAATTTGTTTTTGCTTAATGGTATGAGGAAGGAATCTAACTTTTTGCTTTTCTTAAAACATATCCACTTGTTTCCAAACCATTTCTTTTCTGTACCATCTTCTGTCACTCATTTCAAGTGCCAGCTTGATATAAATTGTTATATCTATTTGAATCTCTTTCTCTGTTCCTAGTTCAAATAATATCTGTTTTTCATTATTGTAGCCTTATCGTATGTTTTGCATCAAGAAGGATGCAAAAACTTCATTTGTTTCATCAAATGAAATTGTTGGGTATAATTTCTACTCATGGTTTGAGAGGGTTCAGAAAAGCTGTACCAGTTTACACTCCCACTAGCGGCATATGTGTTTCCCTGCACCTTATCAATGCTTGTATACATTTGTATTGTGTAGGTTTACGTATATTTTTTAAGTTGCCAGTTTGATAGATGAAAATTAATATCTGGAAACTTTATTGTGCATATCCTTGGTTCCTAGTAAGGCTGAACTCTTTTCCTATAGTTAATTCAGTTTTGCGGTTATTTTTCAATATTTTTGGGTCAGTTAAATGTACTCATGTTTCAATAACAGCTTGCCTTAACTACCGAGAGCACAGTGGTTGATCCAGGAGCAGTGTGACTTCAGAGTCCAAATGTTTCCACCAGAGGGTCTCCTGAGTTTGCTGTAATTTCCCTAGGACAGCCATGGGCACTTGCTGAAGAAGTCTGCCCCAGAGTCAGCACAGCAAAGACAGAAAGAGTTGCCTGTCCCTTTAAAAGTCAGGGTCTTAAAGTCTTTGGAAAAGGGGAGGTAGGGAGGCTGCCTCAGATGCACCCTGGGGATTCACTTTTTTTTTTTTTTAAGATTTTATTTATTTATTGGACAGAGAGAGAGATCACAAGTAGGCAGAGAGAGAGGGAGAAGCAGGCTCCCCGCTGAGCAGAGAGCCCGACGTGGGACTCGATCACAGGACCCTGAGATCATGACCTGAGCCGAAGGCAGAGGCTCAAGCCACTGAGCCACCCAGGTGCCCCGGGATTCACTTTTCTGCAGTGAAAACTCTGAGATAGACTCACATTGTTTTTGGTGACAGAAATCTTGTATAATGAAACCATTTCTACGTAACCATTTTAAAATGTTGAGAATGCTGTGGAGGCATAGCATAAGCGTCCTATGAAAAGTAGTAACATACTCGGTCTCTGTGAAAAGCCATCCTCATCTGGAAGGGGAAGATTGTAATTACTTATTTATTTATTTTTTTAAATGCAGAATAAGAATGTTACTGCTTTATCTGATTTAATTGCCTTGACTTTTAAACTTGTGATGTGGATGAAGAGCTGATACTAGAATTAGAAATGTTAGTTCTGTCATTTTCTTTTCTTTTTTTTTTTTAAGATTTTTAAAATTTTTATTTATTTGTCAGAGAGAGAGAGAGCAAGAGAGCGAGCACAGGCAGGCAGAGGCAGAGGGAGAAGCAGGCTCCCTGCCGAGCAAGGAGCCCGATGTGGGACTCGATCCCAGGACTCTGGGATCATGACCTGAGCCGAAGGCAGCCGCTTAACCGACTGAGCCACCCAGGCGTCCCAGTTCTGTCATTTTCTTACGTGAATTCTCTTTTATCCACATTTAATGATTGTGTGAAGTTTAGTTAAAATTACTTAAATTTTAACTGATGCAGTAATGACTATTTAAATAAAAAAATAGGCAGGTGGCAGTTTTCTTTTGGCTTCCACAGTTGGCTAAATTAAGAGGAAGAAGGCTTCATTGGGGTTTTGGTTACCTCTGTTTTCTTACTAGATTGCTATCTAATGGGTTGGAGGGGTAGTGGAGGGAAAGGAAGCAAATCTAAAACCAAATATTAGTAAGAAACAAGTCTTACATGTGCAGGTTGTGCTATGTCCATGGGTCTAAACTAGGGTTAGAAGTATCTGTAGCTACCTGTATGAGTAGTAATATTAGAATCATATATTTATTATTATAACATTGATCAGTGCCCTCTCCTTGTTCAGAGGGAGCTGGATTTATGAGATGACCTCTTGAGGAGAGGTTGGAACCACAGATCATCTTGCCAGAACCCTGGGTCTCCCTTAGTTTTATCTGAGCAAATGACATACTCCAAATAGTTACTTACACCAGACTCCTAGAAATAAGCCCTGTCCTTCACTTCTTACACTGAGTAGATCTCCACATACTGTCAATTTTGTCTTAAAAATACATCTTCATTCCTAATTTTCTCCTTCTTTGTTGATATCATCTCCAAACTACTATCTCTACCTGGACTTTCTTTCATTAGCCTTCTAACTGGGCTCAGCACTTCTATCCCCAGCACTCCTCCCCCCAGTCAATTTTTCAGTAGTCTAAATGATCTGTTAATTTTTTTTAAATGTTAATTGTGAAATAATTGTAGACCTATAGAAAGGTACAAAAATAGTGCAGAGCATTCCTCTGAATCCTTTACCCAGCTTGGAAAGCCAGAAAATTAACACTGATACAATACTATTAACTAAGCTAACACACCTTATTCAAATTTTACCAGTTTTCCTACTACTGTGTCTGGTCCAAGGGTCCAGTACAGGACCTCACATTACGTTTCATTGTCCTATCACTTTAGCCTCTTGCAATTTATGATGGATTCTCAGTCTTTGTCTCTTATGACCTTGACATTTTTGAAAAAGTACTTGTCAGTTCTTTGGGAGGATGTTCCTCAGTTTAGGTTTGTCTGTTGTTCTCTACAATTCAATTGAGGTTATGCATTTTTTGGTGAGAGTCATCACCAAAGTCATGTTGTGTTCTTCACAGGACATCATGTCAGAGGGGTTAAATGTCTTGTAAGAGGTACTAGATCCTGTCTCAAACCTTCAGTGGGATTCCATCTCTCCGAGATGAAATACACACTGTTTTCAGAACCTGCATAATCTAGTCCCTGTGTACTTTAATTCATGCCTCGTGGAATGGTGAAAACAAATGAAAAAATGAGGGGCTTATTTCTCAGTGTTGAAAATAAGGGAAGAGACTTCCTTCCCTTCCCTAATCTTAGAACGCTTACTTTAAAAAACTTGTAAGTTCTTTCACTGTCTGTTTGAAATGTATGTAAATCTTTGTAAGAGCTAAAATAAACTCTTGCCAGCTTTAGGACCCAGGACCCTGTTTCTCAAGGCCCCGGGAAGCATCTCTTTGAAATGTCCTCATTAAGGAAGATAGAGCCCCTACCTACCTCCCAGTTTCTGTGGGAGGATAGAACCTGACTGCAGCGGGTGCCTTATTCCAAGTTACGAAACTGCTTGTCATAAAGAGAAGTTTATTTTTCCTTTGAATAAAGCCAATTAGCTAACACAGATGGTCACCGCACTACTAAGTAAATTTAGGAGCAACTGTGTGACAAATGGTGCTGTCGAGTCTTCTTACTTGACTAGTTGTTTATCCTCAGAATATGTATGTAATGGGTTGTATCGACTTGGCCACGTAAAGGGGTGCGATGGCTTTCGGTCTCTGGAATCAGTGGATTGCTTGTGATGAGTGTCACATTCTGGCTTAATGCTTATTCAGTAATAAAACTTTTCTTTCTTATCTACATTTGTGGAGAGGTTTCCTGGATTGGGAGAAGATTTTGTTTTTAATTCTATTTTCCCAGCACTCTTCTCCATTAACTCACTGTGGCTTTCTTTCGTTTCTTGAAAAACCCCAAGCTGTTACTTGCTCTGATTTCTGCCGGAAATCCTTCACCCCCCTCTACCTCTTTTTCTTGACTGAGCTCCTATAACATGTCCCTGAAGAGGCCCTTTTCGACTACCCTAAGGAAGCCACTCCTTACACAGACCATCACATTGTCCTGTGTGGATCTTACAGAGTACTTAACACAATCTGTACTTACGGTATGTATTGATTTGTTGACTGTTTTGCAGTGTTCTTCCCTTCACTAGAGTACAAGCTCCAGGAGGAGGAGATTCTCCTCTACTCGCAACTAGTCCTGTTATTCGCAACTAGTCCTGTTATTCACAGCTGAATCCCCTGTACCTACCTAGAACGGTGCCTGGCAACTGTTGGGTGCCTGATGACTATTAGTGGAATAGAATGAGTATCAGCAGATTAGGGTGGTTATACAATGAAGATGGACATCTGGTTTTCTGGTATTTCTTTTCAACTTGTAGAGAACTTAACAGACTAGTTTTAGCAGTGTTTGTATTTGATGAGCACATAACATTATATAGAGGAAGGAGCACATGAACACACCTTCGTACTTGAATAAAAATAGGCCCAAATCCTTGTTTTTCAAATAGGAAAATCTCCAATGTTTTTTAAAAAAAAAAAACCCACTCAAATATTTTAGGAAAGCTTTCATGTTAATTTTGGCTCCAGCTGGGGCTATTTGAATTGTAACATTGACTAATTGGCCAGTGTGAACATCAATTAGTCCTGAATAAAGAGCAGGAGAGGAATGCCAAGAGGGAGGAAGTGGGGATTCAGATCCTTTAGCAAGTCTACTAGGAATCTTACATCCTCATGGAGGAAGCCTTAGGGGTTATGCTGACATTTGAAGGAAGGCTTAAAATAGTGTTTCTCAAACTTGAGCACGTATTGGAAGGCTTTTTAAACACTGGTTGCTGGGCCCCACCCTTCAGGTTTCTCATTCGGTAGGCCTGGAATGGGGCCCAAGAATTTGCATTTCTAACAAGTTTTCAAGTGCTGCTGTTGCTGGCCCAGGCCCTGTATTTTGAGAGTCATTGCTTTAAAGTGTTGCTTGACTAGAAGTTGATGGGGCTTGTTTATAACAATCTTTGGGGGAGTGATAATGCCTTAAAAAAAATTAAATGTTATGGGGCGCCTTGGTGACTCAGTGGGTTAAAAGCCTCTGCCTTCGGCTCAGGTCATGATCTCAGGTTCCTGGGATGGAGCCCCGCATCGGGCTCTCTGCTTCGCGGAGAGCCTGCTTCCTCCTCTCTCTCCCTGCCTGCCTCTCTTGCCTACTTGTAATCTCTGTCTGTCAAATAAATAAATAAAATCTTAAAAAAAAATTAAATGTTACATTCTTTTTAATTGCCAAGAAAAAGGATCTGTTTTTGCATGCTTCTCTTTTTAGGCCCCCATGTCTCTATTTTGGCTCTTACTTATTGAGTATGTCCTAGTTACATGCATCTTTTCAATTAATTCTTATAGTTATTACCAAGTTAAATATTATTATCTCCATTTTACCCAGGAAGAATTTAAGCTTCAGGATGGTTTGATTGCTGCCCAGCTGTTCAAACCTAGTCAGCGATAAAGCTAGAATTTCAACAGGGCTATCTGGCTTGAGGATTAAGCCTCTTTTTACTGTGCTGCTTCTCAGCTGGAAAAATTTAGACTAATTTTAATTTCAGACTAATTGGTAACACCTTGAGGTTTATACGTCTAAGGAGGAAATTACTCATTTGCTGGAGGTGAGCCTGCTCTGATATAGAAGGTTGGTTAAGATTAAAAAAAAAAAAAAAAAAAAGTCCCAACGAGAAGTATAGCATCTAGGTGTGTTACTCAAGAAAGATGGCAGACTTGCATACCAAGAGGGTTGGAGTATCTTAAAGTTAACTCTAGCAAAACAGTCATTTTCAGTATGCATATGAGTAATTTATCTAAGTTGCAAAAACAAATTGACCTTTTTTGGTTTAATTGTCTACATGAGTCAATGAATTTTTTTTTATCAAGAGACACTGAAACCAAAGCGGTTTTCCTTAATATTCTAGGAATGCATGGATCACCTTGAAAATCTCTGAAAAACTAATAACAAGAAGCAAACGACTGAGTTCATAATTGTTTCCCTTTCTCTAAGCCAAAATTGATGGCCAGTAGGAAGGCATTGAAACCCAGTGCACACTGACACTATTTATAAGGTCTTGATATTTTAGACTTGTAGTGCACCATTCATCCTAGGATCATAAAAGTGGTTGTTAAAATTTATACCATATTAGTCTGATTAACACTCAGATGGGTAAAAATAAAGAATTGAGGAGAAATATTTATTTCACAAGGGTTAGGGACTTTAATATACAGAAAGCTGCATAAATCTGCAGATGTTCTAATTAGATTCAGCTGAACTGCTTCAGAATGCAGGATAACATGGATTTACTCTGCCAACAACTAAGAATAACTTTTCTGATGCAAAAAATGTTCAAGTTTCAATATTGAAACATAAAATACCCCAGCCCAGGGGATAGATTCTTTTCACATCAATTTCTTCCCTGGCTCAGATTCCTCCAGCAGTTAAGTTACTTCTTTATTGTAAGTCTTAAACAGAATCTGCTAAATGGTACCCTAATGGTACTCTTCCCAGGCCATAGTACCTGGAATCCTATTTTCTGTTAATAGTTAAACATTAACCTGAGATCACTAGAATACTGTCAAGCAAGTTATCCACATGGTGTTTAATTTACAATCAGGGAGTAGTTTAGGCGGTGAGAAAATCTGGCTCTTAAAGCGGATGACATTAAGGAATCAAGGGATGTATTTCATGGGGTATTTTTGTCAGTTGATTTCCATTTTTTTCTTGAATATATGTCATTTTTTAATCTCAGGAAGTTATTTCTGTGTGCTGGCAGGGTAAATCTATGTCGTCCCGCATTTAGAAGTAGTTTGGCAAATCTATCAGAGAATTTGTTGGGGCCCAAGTTATAGGCAGGGTGGGGCATGAACCCTTCTCTAGCATGGGCATCCTCCTGGATCTGCAAAGGCCTGGAAATCCCTTTGGTGTCTACCTTCACAAAGTTCCTTCAGCATCCAAAGGCTTTTTTATACTTCCAGAGAACCTAGCTGTCAGATCCAGCCGGGCATTTTGATTTAACTGTTTCAGGTCTTGGAAGGCCAAGTAAAAGAGAATGTTCCTTTTCAAAGGACATCAAGGGGGGACCGGAGAGAGGCTGTGTCTAGAACCTCATGTTCCATCAATTGTCTTTTAGACAAACCAACGTTTGGTCAATATTCTCTCAATTATATTTGATAAGCCAACCTATTCTCCTTAATTAAAATTTTGGCAGGCAGTCTTCATGTGAATTTATGCCAAGGATTTGTTATAATCTTGTTTTGCGGTTTCTCATTTTTAATAGTGGAAGAATAATTTCACAAACCCTTCTGAAGGAGAGTCTCTGTAAACAACAGTTTTATCTCCTGCATAATCTTTTTAGATCTCTGCATATTTGTGTGGAACAGGAAAAATAACATTGCCCAAATATACTGTGTTTTAATTTATTAATATAGACAATATAGTTATAAAAGGCACTTGCAGGAAGTTGATTTGAAATAGATGATACCATGGCATAAGCATTAGTTTGCAACATTAGAAATGATGAACTTAGAAAATCAACATTATTTATAGACTTACCAACTACCTACTACCGTAAAATCTGAGTCAAGAATATTGTAAAATGTGGAGTCCCATGGCCCACATTTACATTTAACCCTTGGCTGTCCAGTACCAAAGCAACATGACTTTGTTTCCCTGTTAATCCTACACATAAACTGATATTTAAAAAAACCCCAAAAAACAAAAAAACTGCCAGTGATGTAAAAAAAACCAAAACCCAAACCCAATACTGGTCACTGATGTAAACAAAACAAAACAAAACAGTGCCTATGACATAAAAGGAACTTGATACGTTTGAGTTCCCACAGCCTACTCTACTCCCCCTTCTCATTTCTTAGGCATTTCTTTTCTCTCCTCTCTTCTATCAAAGGGTAAGTTGGGAATAGAAAGGATGGAATTGGAATAAGCTTATTAGAATGCTTAGCAGTGCATCATACAGGGAAATATTGGCAGATGAGTTTCAACATGGGTAAAATGAGTACAAGAATGATTAGTGCCTCTTCTCATTCCAAGACAGCTTTCTCTGTTAGCATGAATACTGGAGATGCAGCTGCACGGGTGGCAGACTCTTATATGCCAGAGCGAGGAGGAATTCCAGGGAGAGCCAGCTCCTCACCACCCATCAGATATTCTCAGCCCAAGAAGGACAGTCCCTCAACTCTGGGGATACATCTGAATGGCAGCCACTTCCTCTTCCCATGACTCAGGCCCTGGTCATCTGGGTTTCCAAGCTATAATAACTGTTCAGTCTTTATTTACTCTAAAAGTTCATAATAGAAAGTCACTGGAACATCAAAGACTGACCTTAGGTCATCCCTAGATTCTCAATTCCAAGATTTATTCACCAAACTGTGTTTCTGTTGGGACACTGTCCTAGCTGAAAATGCATAATTTTGCCTTTGTCTGTATGCTCTAAGATAAATAACTCACTCATTACTCATTATCATTTGATACTTCTAGACAAGAGCATCTGGCCCCGGTGAATTGAACCTTACAAGTAAAAGTGTGTTGATATCAGAGTGATGTGTATCCTTGAATCTGGCAGAAGCACTTAAGAAATAGCCAACATCCTCAAGGGAAGAGAGAGGAGTAAAGGTTGTCTTCCTTTTGCGTCTTCTGAATTACAGGCATTACATCACAGTAGTGGGATATCCTTCACGTCTAGGTTCTCCACTCACACCATCTTCCTTTGTTCATTTTTACTTGCATGTAACCTCAGTTATGTGGTACATATCAGAGAGTCCAGCTCTTGCCTTGAAATCTTCCACAAGCTAACCAAAGAGAAGAGTGAATTTTTAGATTATTATCTTGCTAACTATATCTACCCCCATGTTAAACAGTATCTACTTCACTTGGTACCATCCTGACCTGACAGTCTGGACAGAGTTAATGCTCATTAGCAGGCTGGAAAGGTCCTGGATCTTCTCTGGTGGGCAGTGTGATGTCACAGTTTCCCTCTTGCAATACAATTTGGAAAGAGGTTGAGAACAGAGTTCGGGGAGAGGGACATGCAACAGGAAGCAGCCCTATTGTCCCCTCACTTGGTAACAGTCTCACAGTACAACACATTCAGCTCCCAGGATAAAAGCAGGTGTTTTGCTTTAATTAAGACCAACAAAGACTATTCTGTTCTCAATAGGCTTATATTTTTAGACACTAAGGTAAGGAGGAAGAAAACATTATCCCATTCTGTGCATAAAAATAAAGATTCAGCATGAACTGCATAATTAAGAACTGAAAGGGGGAAAATGCAATTCAATTAAAACTGACAGAATAATACACGGAATCAATGGCTTTATTTGGTGCTTAATGATGATACTGTTTTCATTTCATTATACATGAGTCATAACCAGCTTTGCCTTAGTTTAATTGTATTCCTTACAGAGTAAACTGAAGTATGCAATTTGCAATAGACTCATCAATTAGAAAGAGGCTTATTTAAGATTATCATAAATTGATCCCCGAGACTGAAACCAAGTTTTTTCCATTCCAGTATATCACTTTATTGGAATGGTGAGCAATTTAGGAAGGAATGGAGAGAGCTGTTGGTAGGGGAGATGAGGAACAGTGTGCAAAGGGTAAAGCATGATTTCCATGGAAAAAAAATGATAGTAAGTATGTTTTCCAGTGGAGAAAATGATATGGCAATATATTTTTGATCCAGTGAGCTGAACAAAACACGATGAGATTTTAGGCTGGAGAGGAAATGCTAGATTGAGCTGCCTGTATAAAATGAATCATGGTATTGGCACAAAATCAAGTGTAACAGGGAGAAGGTGTTCCTATATGTGGCCTTATAGCCATAGAGATTTTAAAATTGGGGCATGAGACCCAAGGAAAGCAGAAAAGAGAGGTAAGTATTATAAGTTTAGGCTACTTGACTACATCTTGGAATTAGTGGTAGAATATAGAACATTTGCTGTTAGGCACATGAATCACAGAAAACGTCTCAGATGTTCCACTCAGTAGAGTTTCATACCACTGCCAGTGCTCTGTGAATACAGCTGGGGACTCAACGTGAATTAGCAGCGAATACTGAATGTTTCTAGGTTCAGAATCTGACAGGTGGGTCCTAATGAAATGTGTCTATCTTATGTCTTTATTTCATTAGTTGTATGGATAAAAGTTGCATGCTTGACTACATTTCAAGCATATTGTATAAACAAACAGATTAATGGGCTCTCCTTTATCCATAACAGCTCTGCTGTCAAGAACTGATAATGGATTGGTCTGGGGAAATAGTAATTTTTCCACTAGTCAGAGAGTCAAGGGGACTGTCCTGTTCTTAGATGATGAGTGCTAGCTCCCCAGAACATGCATAGGCTGGATCGTGTCATAGGAAGCTTAGCCTTCTAACTCATTTCTACTTTCTAATATGAGAATTCTCTTTACAACTAGGCAGTGTTAGACCCACTCTCATGCCAGTGATTCCTTTCTAATGACCCGAAATGGACAGCAGGAAATCAAAAGAAAGAGAAAAGTCCATGTGCAAGAGCCTACAAGCCCACAAAGCAAATAAAACAGGAACATTCGCACATGCTGGATGTGGTAGACAATCTTAAATGCATAGTAAGGACTCCTCTTTAAGGATCATTTCTGTATCTTCTGATATACTTCTGGTTTTCCTTTCCTTTTTTGTTTTGTTTTGGATATTGAAAACAAATGTCAACACATGAATCAGCAGAAGGGTTTTCCGATCTTGCATGGACTGTTCTTTGAGTCAAATACTTGACTCAGATTTTGATTACATAGCCATATATAGAGTTAAATATGCACCTCTAGATATATTAACGTTATGCATATGTAAATAATCCTAAGGAGACTGGAATTAAATTGCTGTTACTCTTTTCAGCTTCTAGGATTATTGTCGGTAAAGTGGTAGTTTTCATAGGGTGATTAAACACAAGAGCTAGCATTTATGTGAGGCTACAGTGACTAGGACATGTCCTGGGTATGATTTTTATGCTAACTGTGACAAGCAAACATTGACCCATTCAGACTTTCTTACTCATTCTAGCCGAAGACAGTATTATTCAGTTGCTGGACAACTACACAGGTTTAGAAATGTACTCAGTTGCTAGGGAACAATAAACTTTGCTTCCCTTTTTAGGATTCAAGCAAATGACCTTGGTCTTCTTACACTGTGGTTCAGCTAGTAGAGCACATGAATTACAGACGGTATGTTTGGCCCTGCGGCATTCATTCATTCATTTTTTCCCCCTTTTATTCCTACATTCAGTAGACATGTTTTGAGCATCCCATATGACTTAGGCATTATGCCAAGTGTTAGGTATTTGTTCTAATAAATATTTGATAGCACTTACTGTGGGCCCGTTATTGACTCATTTAATTGTCATAACTTTATAAGGCATGCGTCCCTCATTTTACAAAAGAGGAAACTGAGTCACAGGTTGAATGACTTGTCCAGGGTCACACAGCTAATAAGCACAGAGCTGAGATTAGGACCTAGACAGGCTGGCTCCAAAGCCCATGCATATGCTCCTAGCCCCAAGTCTCTTCTCTCCTGGAACTTAAAGTCCAGAGGGGGCACAGAGAACAAACAGGTAAACAAAAGAGAAACAAAAATTAATGAGTTGTGATAGGTCTACGGGAACAATGGTAATGGAGAATAATGGGTAGCAGCTTAGTGTGATTAGGGGAGGTTTCACTGACTAGGGGATAAACTGAGGCTGGAAGGGTGAGAAGGAGGCAGCCAAGTGGAGGGTTGAGAGAGTATTTGGGCCAAGGAAAGGTCAAGTGTTCAAGGAACTCAACAAGGGCTGGGTGCCAGAGCAGCCAGGAGAGCCCTTGTTGCCTCAGGGGGAGAGTGAGTCAGAATAGGGTTTGAGACAAAATGCCTGGAAGAAACTATATGAGACAGAGAAAACTATTTGCTTAGATGAGAAAAATATTTCTTGGAATATGGGAAGTTTGGATGGAGATGGGGAAGTATATGGAGGGAAAGAGGAGAAGTAAGGAAGGACAAGAGTATAGGTGAGTCCCATGGAAAGTCTTAGAGGTTTGGCCAACCACCAAGAAACTCGGAGATGCTGAGATTGGGGTGATCTGTTCCTGTGTCCTGGGTTGATGCCCACGGAAGCAACAGTCCCTTTCTCAATCAGAGGAATCTAAGCATGAGGTCATGAGTAGCATCAGAGAGGCTCTGGTGTCCCAGTATGGCACCAAAGCTAAAACAGTTCCCCAGTCTTCAGGAACACAGATAGTGAAGAGAACAGCGGGGATTGAAGGAATCATGCGGACAGCTACCAGGGATGTCTCAGGAGACTTTGTTTAGGTGAATGGGAAATGCCATCACCAATGTCTTGCTACCATGAAAACTCTCCCTTCTCCCCAGAAAGTTAGGCTGATCCAAGGAGAAGGAGGTTTGCTGAATGCCAGAGATGAACTCCCAGCCACCCGTACAGAATGGAGATTCAGAACAGAAGTGGAATAATGGAAAAACAGATCTGATCTTTTGTACATTTGAGTTTGTGGAGTTAGGCTCTTACTTGCTTCACATGGAGGTATCTTAGGTTTGATAAAAATTCACCTGCAGCAAACATTCACACTGCAGGTTAATTACAAACCCCAGAATTAAAGCCAAGTTGCTCGGAGGCAACATGTGTAAACTGTGGGAGAATTGTCAAGCAGAGAGGAGGTCAACTTTCAGAAATCACTGCGGATTTTGGAAATAACTGGTTTGTCATGAGGTAGAGCTTGAAAAAGCACAAGAGAACCTTCTGGGGTTTTAAGCTCTCTGGGCAGATAAAAAAGGAGTCTTCAGAAGAAAGAATGGGGGAAAGTACTCAGGTTTAAAAATAATAAAATTTTAGTAAAATTACTGGTTTTAAGAAGAATACCTAGAAAAGGTGAGTTCTGAAAATGATTTTTATGGCTTCTAACTTGGACTGTGAATTTTCTAAATGAACTAATCCTTATTCTTTTAGCAGAGCCAGCTAAAGTGAGAATACTGTTGTCTAGTCTAAGAAATGGCCATCAAGGTAAAAGTGAATTGAATACCCCCTCAGTGGTGTGTGCTCCTCATTTTCCAGTGATGCCTGCGACTGTGTACACACGCACACACGCACGCACGCACGCACAGGCATGGGTAGAGATACTCTGCCTGGGGAGAGAGTTGGGAACCAGGCTTCACTGCAGGGCTGGTGCACAGTCTTAGAGGGGGATGGGTAGTTTCTAAGACTATTGGAAAAATACCTGTTCTTCTTCTGAAAAAAATGTCTTGCTTTGCTTTTATGAAAAGAAATGAACACTTTTGCATAGAATATCCCCATAACTAGATCCCACATCCAGCAGTAAAGACATAAAGAGGTTGTTTGGGAGGAATGGGAGTCTCAGGAAAGAACTTGGGAATGGCAGTTAGGCTTGGAGGGTTCCCATTTGCTTCTTGAAACGGCCATCCATTATCGAGATTAATGATTATTGACTAGGGTTGTACTGGGAACCAGCAGCCAGAGACAGCTGCTCATGCATCCAGTTGTGTGAGAGTCAACAGAGTCTTGCCTATCAGCATATTTAAAAGGAACAGTCTTACTGTTGTATGGATAACTAATGGAAGGAAGGGAAATATTTCAAAGTACCAAAACCCACTGCACCAGTTTAAATGGTTCTATAATTTTCTTTAGCAATATTCACTTGGTTGAGTACCAGCATGGAGAGGAAGAATGTAGAGGCTAACGAAGACGGAGGAGACTGATGAATACTGAGAATGGCATCTCTGGGTTGCCATGGGAGGTGGTAGATTTTTTATAGTGAGAGCACTTACACAAGTAAGCAGACAGATTGGAGGTTGTGATCAGAGAATGGGGTGTTTTTAATTTCAGAAGTTCAAGGTGGTACACATTTTGGAGTTGATGAGGTTGGAACATGATCAGGGTCATCAGTGGCTCAGATAATGTGAAGGAGAAAGTCACTGGAAGGAAGGAGATCAAGGAATTGAAAGCCAAAGTTGGGATGGGTCATCCCCATGAATGTGGAAGGCACCAAGAAAGAAGACAATCAGTAAGGTAGAGATAAAGAGGACAACTCAGACCTAGAAACTGATGTAATAGTAGCTCATACTTATTTGGTGCTTACCACTGTTCTAAGAGCTTTATATATTATCATTGCTCCATTTTATAGATGAGCAAAATGAGGCGCACAGAAGTTGATGGACTTGCCCAAGTGACATTGCTAGCAAGTGTCAGCACTGGTTCTCTGATGAGGGCAGTCTGGCTCCAGCACCTCCATTCTTAACCACCTTGCTCTGCTGTATCAGTGAATGGTAAAGGTAATACAGCAGCTAACGGAGCCAGTGGGCACAGTGTGAAACTTCCAGAAGCAGGAGGGTTTGCAAAGGGAAGAGGAAGTAGTAGTTTCGGGCAACTCAGACTCTTGGCTTGGAGTTTCTAAGAAGCTCAAATGACAAGCCATCTTCCAATTAAAAAAGTGGCAAGTTCCAGACAGCAGGTCCTCTTGGGGGGAGCACAGGTTTCCATTAAGGCAAGGAAGTGGAAGGAGCATTCTCTGGAAGGGGAAAGCATATTGGAAGTCTCCCAGGCCCAGTGGAGGGGGTATAGATGGGCAGGATAAGGGGGTGGTCAGATGTACAGATGGTGGAGATGAGGATTTGGTGAGACTGGCCAAGAGGACTTGGGTTTCTAGCAGCAGCTGTGGCTTTTCACCTGTGGAGGCTCTAAGGGTTCATTTTTGCAACTGCCAGTGAGGCAGCTGTTGGTAATGTAGTGCGCGTACCCTTTGCTAGGGCTGACATCATAAAGAACCACAAACTGGATGGCTTAAACAACAGATATTTATTGTCTTATAGTTCTGTATGCTGGAAGTTCAAGGTCATGGTGCTGGCAAAGTTGGTTCCTGCTGGGGGCTCTGAGGGAGAATCTGTTCATGCCTCTCTCCTAACCTCTGGTAGTTTGCTAACAAACTTTGGTGTTTTCTGACTTGTAAGAACATCACGGTGATCTCTGCTTTCATCTTTGCATGCTGTTCTCTGTGTTTGTGTCTATGTCCAAATTTCCCCTTTTTATAAGGATATCAGCCATATTGGATTGGGGCCCAGCCTGTTCATTTTAACTGATTCTATCTGCAACGACCCTAGTTCCAAACACAGTCATATTCTGAGGTACCGGAGATTAGGACTTCAACATAGGAATTTTTTGGGGGGGGGGAACAGTGGGTGTCAGGGGAATTGCTCACTTTTGACCACTCCCATTCATTCAGTATCCATTCTGAGCACCTGAGCATTTGAGACACTTTACTAAGTATAGCAGGGAATGTAATGATAGAATGAAACAAAATCCCTGGCTCCAGGGACCTGGAGTTGATGGTGGTAGAAGGAGTGGGTAGAGTATGAAAAACTCAGATACCTAAAAAGTAGAATCTGATAAATGCCATGCATAAGATACAAGCAGACTGTTACATAAATTAAAAGCTTATTTGAGAAAGGAAGTGAAGTCTTGCAGCTGATTTGGCTTATTTTTTACTATATAGGTAAAGAATCTCATTTCCAGAAATGTCAAATGACCTCCTGAGGGTCTGCCTACCATAATTCCGCTCTTTCAATTACATCAGGGATGTAAATACACTTGCGGACCCCATTTACTAGCATGTCAAATGTCTTTGAAATATGTCATTTAAAAAATTATTTTGATATAACTGGTTGGGAAAAAGATTACATGAGCTTGTAAACACAGTGGAAAATAATGTTTGGAAGAAGTCATAGACATTTCTATCGAGAGCAAAGTGACTGAGCTGTTGACTAAATATTGACTGTAAATCTTCAGCCACCCACTATCCACAGGTGCCAATCTGCCTACAGTTATACACAATTTATATCACATGTATTTGATGCCAAAATGCACAGTAAGTTTCTTGAATCCTTTCAAAATAAAATCACTAACCACCTTGAACCACTGTGGTCTTCTGCTCTCTTAATAGCTTTCATCTTCCAAAGTGAGATCAGAATGACCTAACTGGGAGAAATGGACTGGGCTCTACACTTAGGCCTGGATTCTTTATTGCACTGACAGATGAACATTTGATTATCACAAGTGCAATTCCAAAATTTTAAAAATACAATGTTGAGCAGGGATTCATGGACTAGAACTTGATAACCATGGGAGCAAAATGTCTGCCCTTAGTTTCATAGGTGGTTAGGGGTGGATTGGGTGGATATTGTGGCATATGATGGGGAAAGCATAGGAGGAGAGAGAAGATGAAAAGGAAATTGGTCTTATCCTTTTGGGTTTATAGTGAAATTTCCCTAGAATGTAGAATTATCTTAGGAACTATCTTAGGGCAAGAGGGAGTGAGAAGTGGAAATCTGGAATCATTGATTTAAAATAGAATTTCTGATTTGTTATATGCAAATGGAAAATAGAACTGGCTTTGTTATTGACAACATTTAGGACATCATGGCTCTGGGTTACAGATGGGTCTGTTTCTTGGCATCAGAATTACTGAAGTCCTGTAAACTTGACCCAGACAGTGATCCTGACACTAGAGATGAATTTGCCATTTTGTTTGTGGCAATGAGGAGCAATAAGCAGAAAATGCATCATTGAGCCTCTGATTTGTGGAGGATAAATACTGAGGAAAAAAAGCCCTTCAGTACTTTTTTTTTTTTTAAGATTTTATTTATTTATTTGACAGAGAGATCACAAGTAGCCAGAGAGGCAGGCAGAGAGAGTGGGGAAGCAGGCTCCCTGTTGAGCAGAAAGCCTGTTGTGGGGGTCAATCCCAGGACCCTAAGATCATGACCTGAGCTGAAGGCAGAGGCTTACCGCACTGAGCCACCCAGGTGCCGCCCCCCAACCACCACCTTTAGCACTTTTTTAAGAGACTATTTTTAGGGCAGTTTTAGGTTGATAGCAAAATTGAGTGCAAAGTAGAGAGTTCCCATATCACGCCTGCCTCCACACATGCACAGCTTCCCTCCATTATCAGCATCCCCCACTAGAGTGGTACATCCGTCAGAAGTGCTGGACCAACACTGACACATCACTGTGATCCAAAGTTCATCATTTACTTACTGTTCACTTTTGGTGTTGGATGCAAAATGAATAATAGCATGTATCCACAATTCTAGTATCATACAGAGTATTTTCACTGCTCTAAAAATCTCTGTGCTCTGCCTCTTCATCCTTCCCTCCCCCAACTCTTGACAACCACTGATATTTTTACTCTCTCCATAGTTTTAGCCTTTTCCAGAATGTTATTTGGTTGGAGTCATACAGTGTGTAGCCTTTTTAGATTGGCTCCTTTCACTTAGTAACGTGCATTTAAATTCTCCTTCATATCTTTTCATGACTTGATAGCTCATTTCTTTTTAGCACTGGATACAACATCCCATTGTCTAGAAGTACCACAGTTTATCTGTTCACCTACCGAAGGACCACTGTGGTTGCTTTAAGTTCTGACCGTAATGAATAAACCTGCTGTAAACATCTGTGTGCAGGTTTTTGTGCAGACCCAACTTCTTTTAGGTAAATTACCAAGGAGTGCAATTGCTAAATCCTATGAGAACAGTATACTTAGTTTTGTAAGAAACCACCAGATTGACCTTCAAAGTAACTTTACCATTTTGCATTCTTGCCAGCAATGAATGAGAGTTCCTAGTGCTTCATATCTCATCGGCATTTGGTGTTGTCAGTATCATGGATTTGGGCCATTCTCATCGGTATGAAATGGTGATATCTAATTGTTTTAATTTGTATTTCCCTGATAACATGATATGGAACATCTTTTCATAAACTTCTTTGGCATCTGTATATCTTCTTTGGTGAGTTTTCTGTTTACTACTTTCATGGTTCAAAATCTGTGATGGATAGATACATTTTTAATCATCATAATCAAGAAGTAGCTTTAGGTCTTGGTTTTAGCTCTTTCTATTGAATTTCAAGTAACAGTACTGACTCCTCATTCTCTCCTCTCCTCTTGCCCTCTTTTCCTTCCTTCACTCGTAATATATTTTAGTGCCCAGTACATGGCAGTCTCCATATTGTGTTTAATACATGTCAGTGACATATAATGATGAAGAAAATTGACATGGTTTTTGTCCTTGGCCTTTGGAGGGAGATGGATAGTAACGATCTATTCTACAAATAAAAAATTGCAAACTGTGATAAGGTGAGCAAGGAAAAGGTAAGAGAGCTATGGGAATGTATAAAGGGAGCACTGACCCACAGTATATAGAAAGGGAAGCTTTTCCTGAGGTGATGGCATCTGTGCTGAATGCTGAAGAGGCAGGGGCATCAACAGGCATAGTGTGGAGATGGGAGGTGTAGGGTGGGTGAGAATGTTCCAGAACAAGTGCAAGAGACCAAGATTGGAGTAGGCCAGGGGTTATAGAGAACTGAAAGAAGGCCACGGAGTTTGGAGCCAGCAGGAAAGAGGCAAGAGAGCTGGAGGAGGAGGCAGGAACCTGATGGGCCAAGGGGTAGGGCGCTTTTTCAGTGAGCAGTAAGATAAGCAGGTATTAGCATTGTAAAACTGTCCCATAGTTGCCTTTGGAAATGTCACAGAAAGCAGGCTGGGGCAGGAAAGAGGAGAGGATGTTAGCTTGTGCCAGAGTAGCGATGGAGATGAAAGAAGAGGATTGATTCGAGAAATATTTAGGAGGTAGAATAATTTTGTAATCTGCTTTTTCCACTTGACATATTGTGGATATCTTTCTACATTTCAAAAATGTAGGTTCACGTAATTAGGTTTCTGTAGTAGTTCTTTGCACAGATCAATAATGACATATTCAATAATCTCCCATTGATAGACTTTTTTTTCAATTATAAATGACTCCACAAATAATACCCTTTATGTATTAATTGTCTGGTTATTCGCTTAATGGATATTTTACATTAGATGCCAAACTAACTCCCAGAAACTTTATGTGAGTTCATTCTCTCATAATAAGTGTGTAAGAATTCTGTTTTCCATCCCCTTGCTGCCATTCCCTTCCATCCCTTTGTATTGTCAATATTTTTATTTTAGCTGGCTAAGATAACAGTTAAAAGAAATTTAATCTCTTAACTTGCTTTCTTTTGATTACGATGATACTGGCTATCTTTTCACATGTTTACTGACCATTTATATTTATTCTTTTGTGAGTTATTTATTTCCTTTGCCCATTCAGCTATCAGGATGTTCTTCTTTCTGTGGATTTAGCATCACTCTTCTGTAACAGTTTTCATTTATATGGTGCAGAAATGTTTGCTGGGTTTTGTTTGCCTTTTAATCTCGCTGACAGGGTTTCCTAGTTTTTTTTTTTTTAATTTTTTAAAAAAGATTTTATTTATGTGACAGACAGAGATCACAAGTAAGCAGAGAGGCAGGCAGACAAAGAGGGGGAAGCAGGCTCCCCGCTGAGCAGAGAGCCCAATGTGGGGCTCGATCCCAGGACCCCAGGATCATGACCTGAGCCGAAGGCAGAGACTTTAATCCACTGAGCCACCCAGGTGCCCCTTCCCTGATTTATTTTGTTTTGTTTTTACCATATATATTTTTTCACTTTTAAGGACTTGAGTCTGTCATCAGTCAGTGTTTTTCTTCATGGTGCTAGCTTTGTTGATATACTCAAAAGGCATTCTCACTCCAAGGCTATAAAATTATTTTCTAAATCCTTATTTTCTATTATGAATTTGTTGGAATTTGGTATGAGGAGTAAGGAAGGGTTACTTACTTAGCAAGTAGCGAGGCAGTTGTCCCAATACCTTTTATTGAATAACCACAGTTTCCTTCCTTGATTTAAAGTGTTCCCATTTTTATTTACAAAAATCCTTAGATATATTTGAGGTCAATTCTGAACTCTCTCTTCTGTTTCTGCTCCCTTATCCTATTTTAATTACTATTATTTTGACAATTTTTATATCTGGTAGTACCGTTTTGCCTGCATTATTATTCTTAGTCAAATTTTCCTAGTTATTTAAAATTATTTATTCTTTTAGAATAGAATTTAGAATTATTTTGCCACGTTATAAAAATATCTGATTTCAGTTTTGGTAGGGATTGAATTACATTTGTAGATTACTTTTACTCTAGCATTATGGGTCATTACAAATTTTTTTAAGTAGTGATTAGAGTGTTATTTAATATTGGAGCAAGTAAAACTTAGCATATATTATGACTGATCTTTCAGAAATATATGAGTAATTGACAAGTATATGTTATATAATTCACTAAATCATTGTATGGTTCTACATGATTTGTTCGTACAACAAATGTTTACTGAATTTGGCATATGATAATAGCTGCTGTTCCAGTGCTGGGGATAAAATAGTGAGCAGACAAGATCTCCTTTCTTACCTTCTTGAGGAGAGATGTGGGTGGGGGAGAGGGGTAAGCTTGGGAAGGCTGTGGTATCTGTAGGCAACTCTTTTCCAAAAACAAGTGCTTTGAAACTATGAAAGGAAACTGAATTGCAGTTGGTCAGAGGGCAAAGGTTTTTGTTTTGTTTTTAATATGGGAGTTACTAGAAGATATTTAATCTATGGCAGAATGATCTCTAGATGGGGAGAAAGTAAATATACAGAGAAGGGCAGTGCCTGCAGGTTCCTGTTCCTTGAAGGTGAGAGTATATGAAATATACTTCTCAGGTGGAGTGTTAGCTTTTGATAAAAGGAAAGGTGCTAATAAGGAAATTCAGGGAAAGTGGCCCCAGAAAAAAGTAGATTAATGTTTATTTCACTCCTGGAATTAGAGGTACTTTTGGATAGGCAATAATTAAATTTATAATACTTTGCCTGTCATTCATCAGTTTTAGGCAAAATGGAGTGATTTATTCCAGTATTAAACTGGGGTGTCATAGTTTCTTCATTTGAAATGGAATTACATTCAGCTTTTAAACCAGTGCAATAGAACAATGTCTGGCATATACCTGATATTTAATATTTATTGAATAAATATGCAGGTTAGTGAATGAACTACAGTTTTGCATTGCTGAGCAGAATTTCTGTTGTGTACAGGTGATGTCCTGTCTCTCCTATACACCTTACTTCCATGCATCATGTTTATTTCATTCTTCTGTGTGGATAGCAGAAAAGGTATTGAGCTTGGGGTTAGATGGCTCAATTGTATTTTCTTATTTGCCCAGCCACTTTGTAGTTAGTTACTTAAGGTTGGAGAAGTTATCCAGCTCCTCTGGGTTTTACTTTTTTCATTGTAGTATGAGGCAGTTGGAATAAATCTGTGGTTTTCAATCCTTTTAAACCATTGGGCATTTTCTTCAAATGGAAGCTTCTTGTGGAGCCCAAAATGTAGAGCAGATAATCTCAGACCCCTCAGCTGAAAATGAGGATGTGAGAGAGTGGACCCCATCCATTCGAAGCAGTGTTCTTCATCCTTTTCTACTCTTCCTGCATCTTGTAGGGGCCCCTGAATGGAGCAAAATCTAGAAACCTAATAAGGTTATCTCTAAGGTCTTTAACAATTGCATAAGTGATGAATGTACATGCTCATGTTATTTTTAGTAATCCTGTGAAGTAAGGAATACATAGTATTGCTACATCTTTTATGGATTTGGAAACTGAGGTTCAGAGTTTATCATTTGCTCTAATCTCAATTGATAAATGAAGGAACTGGGACTTGAGCCCCAGTCCTCTCTTCCTTTTTCGGGCAGTCTTCCTGTCACTGTCAAATGATTTCCCCCACTGGCTGTAAGTAGATTTGGTGGAGTCTCTGGTTAAACTGTCTGAAAGAATTTCTGCTGGAAACTATTACTGTATATTTATATTACAGTTCACATCCTCACATATGTCATAAAACCACTTAAATATGTTTTCCTAACTGTTGTTCTACACCTGAATTAGCTAAGTTACAGAACCTTTAATCAAACAGCTAAGAAATAATGAGCTCTGAGGAACCATTATAATTTCTCAACAGAAATCTCTAAAATGCAAATTAAATGAGTTGACTGAACACTGAAATCTGTTTAATTTTGAAATCAGTTTCATTTTTAAAATAATTTTCACATTGAGACAGATGAAGCACATAGTTTTATTTAATGTGAAACACATAAAAATAAAAAATCAATTTTAACCCAAATGCATATTGAAGAATTGAAAGTTAATAAAGATTAATTTTGGGGTTGGAATAGGGTGACAGTTTGGGTGGCCACATCAAATAAGGACTATCATCCCAGATTAACTTCCCTAGAGTGTTGTCGATTTTCATGTCTGAGTTTTCTCATGCTGACCTTCACCTTGGAATGCTCTTTCCAATCAGATAAAAATGTTACTCATCCTTCAAGGCCCATTTCAGAAGCTGCTTTCTCTCAGAAGCTAACTCAACATCATCGCTCCTGTTTCTTCTTAGACAGAGTTAATCTTCCCCTTTCCCTGGGGGCTCCCCAAAACTTTTGCACTGTGCTGCTAATACTCTTTATACTGTCATATAGCCAGTTGTAAAACTCTGTCCTCCTTACCAGGTGTTAATTTCTGCAAAAGCAGAGAAAATTAAGTACTTTAAAGTTGCCCCCCCCCCCATTATAAAGGTACTATATACTCAAGGAGAGAAAATTTAGCAAAATTACAAAAAATTAAAATGAAAAAGTAATTTCTTTTTCCATTGCCCTAATATAGCCAATGTCTAGAATCTGAAATATTTTTTTTCTAAAGTTTTCTGCACCATGGACAAATAGATGTTGACTTTAGTTGGGTAGGCATTGTTGATGCTAGAAGGTAGTAGAAGACGATAAAGCTCTCTTGCCTGACTCTCAATGTTTAATGTAGTCACCTGGCAGACATATATTCATGTCTGTTCTATGTCTATGTACATTATTCTATGTATATTTAGAATAGTGAAGGGTATTTGCTCAGAAGATGGACAAGCTTGTCTAGAAAGCACTCTAGGGACGCCTGGGTCGCTCACTTGGTTAAGTGTCAGCTCAGGTCATGATCCCATGGTCCTGGAATCAAGTTCTGTCTTCAGGCTTCTTGGTCAGTGGGGAGCCTACCTTTCCCTCTGCCACTCCCCCTGCTTGTGATCACTCATTCTCTCTCTCTCTCTCTGATAGATAAATAAATAAAAATCTTTAAAAAACAAAAAAAGCACTCAAGAAATTCTAGGAAGTACTGTGTGAAGGCCCTCGACTCTGGAGATCTCAAGAAATTTAGCAGTTTCATGAATTCCAACCTTTTTGCCAAATGAGAGCTCTCCACTGAACCGAGCAAATGGACACATATCCTGGAGGGGGATACATGCTCCTGTAGGTTCTCACAGTCAGTGGTCTGAGGGCGACTGGGGATGAGAACCATGACTCAGTGACAGTTTTGTCATTACACTTATGAATGGGTTGCTTACACTTTGAGCACAGACCCTGCCAGTTGTTCACCTCAGGCTCCCCACTCCTCCATGCCCTACTTCTTCTGGCAGAAGTCATAGTCGGGAGCACAAGAGAGGTGTGCGCAAGCCTGACCACCCTTATGGTCGCTGGCGTTCACTTACTCTAATGAACATCAATGGTGTGATGGCGGCTGAGTTTTTCGTGAAAGCTGAGTGCAAGTCTGCGTGCAGATAGATCACTTCCTCTGCAGCTCTGTGCTGATGAAAACTGAGGGCGTCTCACACTGTCCACTTAAAGGATACCATTAGTTGAGACCCTCTTGTTTTTATAGCATTTTTAAAGAAAATAACATTTATCCAGGTTCCTTTTAGAGATTTTGTAAAATGCAGAAATGTAAGAAGATAGAAATCAAAATCAACCATACATCTACCACACAAAAATAATTTCTGCCAACACTGTCATGTATTTACTTCCAATTTTTTTTCTGCTAATATACATAGGTACACAATTAAGATAGTATTACATATAAATATGCTGTCCTGTTTCTCATTTAACTTTAGCTAGCTGTGTCTTGATTCAGATTATTTTTAAGTTGGGTGAATATTCAAACAACATTTTGAAGTTGGCTTAATATTTTGTCATCAGGATGACTAAAATTAACTCAACCATTCCTCTATTTCCGATACTCAGGCTGGTTCTGGTTTTCTCCATGCTACATAGAACATTTCAAAGAGTGTCTTTTTATATAAATTGTATAAATTTCTAGTTATTTCCTTAGGGTAAACATGTCATGTAGGGGTTATTGGAACAAAAGTTATGATTGTCTGAAAGTTTTTGTATTTATTGATACATTTCTGGCTGGAGAAGTTACAGACAAATATTTGCCCTTTTACCAGTAATTGTTCTAGTAGATCCTTAAAAAAGTCGAGTGTTGTATTTGAAATGTTTGCTATTTTGGATATACATAAAAGGTATCTTACCTTTTACAAATTATTCTAATTATTTTTTTCCTATATTTGTCTACTTTTGTGTTCTATATAAATTGTTAACATCTTTTATGTGGGGGTCTTAATGTTCTTGGTTGTTGATTTCTTGTTTGTCATAAATATAATACTGGTTGTTGGTAGATATGGTTTATCACATTAAGGAAATAGCCTCTTTTTTTTTCTTTTAACTAAGTGTATAAGTAATAGTATATTATGATGGGTTAAAGCCTAGGTTTGGAAATAAGATGTTAGACAAATTCTTCCATGTCTCTAAGCCTAAATTTTTACATGGAGCTCTGTGTTGCCATCTTCTGAATTTGGTGATGAGATGATAAAAGGAGATAGTGTATCTAAATATTAGTTATTATTTTTACTTATATCAGGAAAATGTGGGAATTTTGTGAAAAAGTTTTTTAAAAGATTTATTTATTTATTTGAGAGAGAGAGAGAGAAAGAGCAGGGGGGAAGACAGAGGGAGAGGGAGAGAGAGAAACCCAATCAGACTTCACACTAAGTATGGAGCCCAATCGGGGCTCATTCTCACGACCCATGAGATCACGACGAGAGCCGAAATCAAGAGTCTGACGCTCAACTGGCTATGCCACCCAGCTGCCCCTGAAACTTCATTTTTGTATCTATTGAGCAAATCCTATCAGATTTATCTCTTGTCTACTAATAGATTCTTACATTGATGTGGTAAAGTACTTGGCTGCCATGGGATGTTTTTTTAATAACGCTCCCAAATTTGATTTGCTTTGAATTATTTTTTTAAGAGTAGATATTAATGTGGGGCTTTTAATAATCATTTAGCTGGAAGTTACCAACTTAAACAATTGATTACTTGGCGTTAATCCCTAAATGCTAAGAGAATCCTGAAGATTTTGTAAGAAAATGAAATCAATCTTATTGATTCATGTGTCAGATATTAATGTAGTGTTTACAACTACAGTTGAAAAATATTGCCAGGCAGTTTTCTTGGCCACAGTGGCCTAGCCACACTTTTGTTTAGATTTTCTAACTTATTGGGAGTAACTAATGAGAAAAGATGGCACAGTTGTGAGGGGTGCATAGACTCTTACTTCTTGTTTTCATGGCAGAGGGCAGGCATTTCTCTCCACCTTGAGAAGATTGGTTCCAAAGACTGAAATATCGAAGACTGAAATATTGAAGAAATATTGAAATATGAACTTATTGCCAAAATCAGACTGCATTAGGACTTCTGTTTTCGTTCTCCTGATGAGATCCAAAGAGCAAGTTCTGAATGATGATGATAAATGACTTTAATCTGCTTTTGGACTGAAAATCGAGTGCAGCATTTTTTGAGTGATTAACTATTTAAAAAAACCTCTGTAGTGAACGCACCTACTAGTCTGACATGACATACTGACAAAAATCTGGTAAATGGTTTTCACTCATTCTTTCTAAAAATGCAAGAACCACTGCTCCCAGCTTCTCTCAATTAAGGGAATGGGAATAAGTAAATTTCTTTTGTGGTTTTCTTTTCAGAAAAGAGAAGATTTGTGACAGATTTGTGTGTGAGGTAGGGAGGCCTTGTTTCGAGATCTGGCGATCTCACAAGCCACAAGGCTGGGATCTTTAGATCACTTAGAAACTTGTGGATCGAGTCTAGCTCTTTCCTCACTGGGGAACATCCGCTGAGGCCTGGCCCTCCCAGAGCTGTGCCTGGGAACTCCTTTCAAAAAAGCCTGTCTTCCTCCCTGTCTCTCTTTTTGGTTCTGCAGGTGTGGGGGAAATAAAAGACTTCTTTTAATGTACTGAAAATAACATCCACTTAAAAATTGTGCATCCCAGTGTAGTATCTCATTTTTCTGGTAGTCTTGTTGGAATTCCAGATACATGAATATTTCAGATACCTAAAATTTCCTACCATAAGCGCCAGACTGCTTTTAGAATGTGACATTTTTGATTGAACTAATTATCAGAGGTATTGCCACTTCTCTTTAAAAGCAGAGGATACAGGACATAATATGTGATGATTCAGTCTTTCTGATAAGCTCTATTGATGATATGGTGTTGTAACAATAAAAGCAATTGCTTCTCTGGTCAATCACTATGAGTCAAGATCCCCTGTAGTTTCAAGTGATTTACTTCCACATGTATTTCCATACAACCCTATGACATAGGGACAGTGATTGTCATCGTTTCACAGAGAAGAAACTGAGGCACAGGGAGGTTGAGAAACTGCCTGAGACTGTAAAGTAGCTAGCAGAAGAACTGGGGTTCAGACCCTTGCGGGATTCCCAATCTGTGTCCTTAACCACCACATGGTGCTCTTCTCTGCGCCTCCCAGGGTGGGTCCCTTTGGGCTGGTGAAGGGTGTTTGCCTCCTCTTGTGCATTTTGAGAAGGTATCTCCTTCAGCTTCCCTCCTGTCAGCTGCTGTTTCTCTGACTTCATCCTTTCTGCCTTTCAATTTGCTGCTATTCATTAGATTTGGACTTGGGAAATCAACCTAAGAAAGCTTGTTAGAATTGCATATTGTCACCACTTGGTGCTCTCTTAGGAGAAAATTGTATGAGCAGTAGTACATGAGCCTGTGGATTTTGTTTTTTAATCTATGCAAGTCTTGGTTCTGGATAAGGAAGAAAATCCAGTATTTTGTAAGTGCCTAGTAATAAGGATAACACTAACGGTTATTTTTTAAGTGTCTTCTGTCATTCTGCCCTACTTATCCATCGTTTTCTTATTTTAAACCCTTGTCAGCTCCTAAAGTGGGGATCATGCTCCCCATATTCATAGAAGGAAGTCTCTGAGAGGTTAAGAGACTTAACCAGTTTTCACCCAGCTAATAAGCTAAAACTCAGGTGGAGAACTTGCTGACTCCAAAGCCCTTGTTTTCTCATTCTGCCCTTTTGCCCTAAGTATTACTCCATTTTCTTTAGCAAACATTATTTTGATTTAAATGACCTTGCTTGTTGTTAGCTTAATTACCATGGTGCTTTTAGATGCATGCTTTGAAGTGTGGACTTAGGGAACAAAGTGGTCTGAGGCTTTATATCAGAAACAGTCTACGAAATTTTTGAAGGGTTGTTTTAAACATTCAGTCGTGTTTGAGATCCCAGTAGATGTGAAATGATGGAGTTCAGTATGTCTACACTCTGGAAGTCTAACTGGGCCTTGTTGCTGTGGGGCACAGATGTGGGTGAGAGTGAGGAAGGAAATGGGAACGAACAGCAAGAGATGAACCAAAAGACATTCTGGATATGGAATGAACAGAAGTTGTGGCCTTATTGGGAGGTGGTGATGAAGGAAGGGTCAGGAATGATTTTCAGATTTCTAGTTTATTTGAACTGGTGAAAGAGATCTTATGACCTGAGATTTGGAATATAATAGAAGGATGACTTTTGAGGGAGAATGTGAGTTTTATTTTATTTTTTTTAAAGATTTTACTTGACAGACAGAGATCACAAGTAGGTAGAGAGGCAGGCAGAGAGAGAGGAGGAAGCAGGCTCCCCTGAGCAGAGAGCTGGATGCGGGGCTGGATCCCAGGAGGCTTTAACCCGCTGAGCCACCCAGGCGTCCCATGAGTTTTATTTTAAACATTTAAGTGTGATGAACTTGTGAGATACCCAGGAGGAAGTGCTCAGCTGAAATCTACCAAAGAGGGTCTATTTTCTGGTTGTCTTCATAATTAACGGGGCTTCTACAGGTTCTTGGGGAAAAGCCTGGTGTTTTTGATGAAGGTGTATTGTCATATGTATCAAACATTTTTGGGTTGTTTCTGCAGCATTCATTCTCCCTTTTGCCTTTGTTGAAGTCACTCAGATCTGCCTCTAGATAATTCCTCTTTTTCATTCTCAGCGAAGCTCTTTGAATGGGACTAACCTACCCATTAGGTAGGCCCTCAGAACTTAAGCTCACCACTGCATCCCTCTCCTGAGTCCTCAGGATTGGTTTTATCAGTTGAGATGCTTTGAGCTGCAAATAACAGGATATTTGAGTAGAAGTGTCATAGGAACCAGGAGGTTATCCCCCAACAAGATTTCTGGTAGAAGGGGCTCCAGGGTTTTTTTCCATGGCTCAACAAAATCAGTCTCTAGATCAGCCTAAGGTTCTCATGGTCTCAAGATAGCTGCCAGTTTAAAATATCTCTTCATTTTATAACAACATCCAAAGAAGATAGACGGAGTAGATGTCTACTTACATTTCTCTGTGTTATAAATGAGGAAACTCTTTTCCAGAGGAATCAAGTAGACTTCTCTAAAGGTACTACTGACCAGAATTGCCCAGGCCCTAAAGGAGTCACTGGAAAAAGTAGTGTTATTATGATTGACTTAGTCCAGTTATGATTTATGCCTTAAGATGAGGGAGTGGCCCACTTCCTTGAGCCTGACACTGCTCCATACTTGAACAAAATCAAAGTTCTGCTATTAAGGAGGAAGGGGATAATAGCTATTGAATAGGCATATAGTCTGTTGCACTGGGCCTATGATTCAGTAGACACAAGGATGCAGGGGCATCCTTCTGGCTTCCTTGCTCTTCTAAGAGACCTATAAACACCCTTTTTCTATGGACCATGTGATAATGTGGCTCTGAGATCTAAAACTGCAGCCACTATCATTGCTCTGAAGGGAGTGCACCTGAGGACAAAGACAATACACAGATTAGGACACAGCTGTGAGAATCACAGCAGAGCATAGTGGGAACCTTGAGTATATGGTGGACTTCTGGATCAAACCATAACTGAAGCTGGTTATACCTCAGGGTGTCCAGTTATAGAAGAAAACCCATTCTCTGTTTTTGCTTAAGCCGTGTTAAGCTAGATTTTCTGGTACATGCAGTATGAACAATTTTTATAGTAAAAGGATTGGGAATTTGAGCAGTGAGACCTCTTGTTTCTTTCTGTCCTGATGAGGAGTCCTGACCTTATTTTCAGTTAAATCGAGTTGAACATGATAGGTAAAATTCTAATATGCTTTTTATCTTTGTACCAAGGAACTTTTATTTATTACAGATAACTAGAGGGATAAATCTCTGTTTGAAGAAGGCAAGAGGATGAGATGGCTCTTTTCCCCTAGAGACACATTAACCTCAAAGTTCTGTGAGAAATATAAATAAATAGACCCCCTTCAAAATCTCCCATATTTAGTGAATAGAGCAACACTATTTTTCATTTTCCCTGCTCAAATGATTATTCCAAATCCTTCCAGATTCAAAGTAAGCTGCCCTATCAGAGATTAAATGAGGCATTCATAACACGTACACTTAAATACACGATCTGCTCTTATTCGGCCTAAAAAGTGGTGCCTTACTTATGAACAAATGTCAGTGTGTCTTCCAACCTCTTATTTCAGCTCTCACCATCTTTGTCCTCTTTGAATAGCTGGCAGCTTGGTCATATTTTATTGTTGTCTGTCTTTTACGAGTGATTTAGTTTAAAATAAGCAAATAGGTAAGCAGAAAGTGCTTTAAGCCTGCTTCTTCAAAATGAGCAATGCCTCTGTCCTCAGGGACTCTCAGATTTATGTCCTTAGATGAACAGTAATTACATTAATAACTTTAAGGGCTAATTAGCATTTTATAGTAAACACATTGTTCATCACACAAGGGGAGGGACGGCTACATCCTTTCTGTAGAATAACTGCTTTTCAAAATCAGAGCCCATTTATCTTACTTGAGCAGTACCTGCCGCCAACTGACCAAGAAGTACCTCTACCCATTCTCCCCGAGCCCCAGTCTGGTTAATACGGACAACAACGGTTGCGGAAACTCAAACAGGAAAATGGGAATTAAATTCCGTTTCTGTTGTGTAAACCAAAAAAAGCAACGCGGACCTTCTCATCTCTTCTTCACATCACTTTTTCCAATGCTTTTCTCCCTTTTTGCTAAAGTATTTATAGGCGGCATTCAGTCTGAGACCATGCTCCCCCGCTCCTTCCCCCGGCTCTGTGCGATGCAGGAAAGTGCTATGGCACTTCTTTCTTGCAGCAAGTCCTAGGAGCACACTTTGATTTCACTTTAGATTTTGCAGGCTTAAAGCTAACTGTGGATAAATTTAAGAAGACTTTTCATCGGGTTATTGCTGCTCTTCTCCAGAAGCCCCCAGAAGCTCCCTTTTGGAGGTTTTCTGTGCCTGCAGCCACTTCGGTACTTCCCTTAACTCATGGTTGCAGCAACTCCAAATCGATGGGTCTTGTCAGAAGGAATGATCTAAAAAAAAACATCCTCTTGTCTGCCTGCATTACTAAACCTGACAAGGATGCTTTGCCCGTATCAGCTCTGAGCCAAAAGTCCTTAGACGCGCACTCCTCGTCACTTTGGTCCAGCAGCAGATGGAGGGCAGATAGAAGGCCTGCGACGGGCTCATGACATGACAATCCAAATGAAATCATCAAAGGACACCCACCTGCTTTCTCCCTCCTGGCAGCCTTCTCAGTGGTAAGAGTTACCTCATTTAAACCAAACCCTTGGAGTCAGTCAACAAATCACATTAGAACAACTCCAACGGTGACCATTTTATGTACAAAGACACGAGACGAGGGAGAAAATGGAAATCTCAAGTCCATAGTTTCAGTCGAGGCTCCCCTCTGATGTTTTCTTTGCTACTCAGAGCACTCTATAACTTTGATGTCTCTGGGATTCATACAGGGAACTATCTAACAGAACTGACAGCTATCAGTTAATAACAGACATTCTGTCTCTTTGGTCCTTAACAATATTTTGTAGGTTTTTCTTCCCTCTTATTAAGCTTGATACTGTGAGCCTGAAGAATAGAAAGAACAGTTGCTAAGTTTGTGTATTCTAGATCTCAAAACCAGGGAAACCACTATCATGCTATGAAGGGATTTTTCTCTTAATGTTTTAAGGTTTGGTGTCCTTTCTATAAAGCCATTAAAATGCGACATTACAGTTTTCCAAAGAGCCTTAACAAAAATTTTCAGGGAGTATAGTGATGCTTCAAAGCTGCTGAAATTACATGTGCTAGCACAAATTAAGTAGAAATTGCTTGATTATTAGGCTTATCTGATCAATTAAAATAACCAATTGGAATAAGAGAAATCTACTTTTGTGCCGTAATTATCTGAACTGATTGTCTGTGTCACACTGTCTGAGCCATTATCATTTTTATACATCATTTCAAGAGATACAGACAGCCTAAAAGCTTGCAAATTAGGTTTTTTTGTAAAGGAAAAAACCTAATTGTGGATGTCATTCTTAAGTTTTCATTTTATATCGTATTTATCTGGGCATCTCAGAACGTCTTTAATACTATGGGAAAACTACTGTGAGGGGGAGGGAAAAAAAGCCACCTTCCAAATTTATCACAAGATCTTCTTAAATTGCTACATGTTCTCTCTTAGACTGACTATTTGCAGTATATATTCTATTCCTGGTAAGTAGCCCTGAATGTCTCATATTAATTCTGCCTGGAGTGTGGTTGTTTCCTTAAAATACATCCCAAGTCACACCTAAGCTCAAGTGCCAAATGCCAGGTCTTTAGAAATTAAAACAACAACAACAACACAGAACTGTTTTCCTCATTATCCACCTGATTATTTTGGTCATTCTTGATCTATTTCAGAGCTTTTACTAAAGAGAATAAGGACAGTCATCAGCCTTGATGGTTAACCTTATTTGTTAACTTGAGTGGTCTACAAAGTGTCCAGATATTTGGTTAAAAAGTGTTTGGGGAATGTCTGTGAAGGTGTTTCTGGATGAGATTAACATTTGAATCAGTAGATGGAGTAGAGCAAATTACTTCTCCCAGTGTGGGTTGGCACCTAATCTGCTGAGGGCCTGAACAGAACAAAAAGGCTAAGTAAGGAAGCGTTCACTCTCTTTGCCTGACTGCCTCTGAGCTGGGACATTGGTTTTTCTTCTGCCTTCAGGAGCTTGCACTAGAATTTATACCATTGGTTTTCCTGGGTCTCCAGTTTGCCAGGTGCAGACCTTGGGACTTACATAGCCTCTGTAATCATACAAGCCAATTTCTTACATACGTATAGCCCCCGTTGGTTCGTTTTCTCTGGAGAAATGTGTCTACAATATCAGCTAACCTGTCAGTGTAATTTTGAAAATGAAGCTATTTCATCATCCTGTTGCGTTAAGATTTAATTTTTAATAGTCATAGAAGTATTTAATCTGATCTTGTAGAATGAACCAATAGTGAGCAAACTGCTGTTTAGCATTTTAGTCTTTTCTGATGCAACAGAGCCCTCTTGGCCCTTGGGTTCCCCAAGGAAGGCAGGGACATCAAATATGTACAGCTTTCTGAGGTGAAGAGTAACATAGATCCAATATGTAATTTCATCCCCCAAGATTGAGACCTGTAGTCTCAAACCAGATAAATGGCAATACTGGGGAATCCAAAGTAAAGGGCTCAAATAAGCACCTGCTGATGATCTCTTAATGTTGTTCTTCCCTTGTTCCATTGTAATAGAGTTTATCTGGGTACGTAATTGCCCTCTTAGAAACTGCATTTCCTAGACTCCCTTGCAGCTGGATGTGGCCATGAGACTCCATTCTTGCCAGTGAAATGAAAATAAGTGTGCCAAGTACAACTTCTGCAAGTAATTTTCTAGAAGGAAATTACTTGTTCCAGACTTCCTTTTCCCACTTTTCCCTGTGAGAGCCATAGACTGGAAAAAGGGATGTGGGGGTCAACTCAACTTTGACTATGTCAGTTCTAAGGGTTCCCAGTTGGAAGGAATGCCTGTCTGAGTGGCCTCATGGAGCAGGGGTGCCTCATGTTCGATACAGAAGAGAAATAAACTTGGTCTGTATTCTTGTTGTTGTTGTTGTATCAGCTTAATCTTTACTCCGCCTTGCTAATGCAGCTTACTGTCCTTCTTAATAAAACCTTAGCAGAATCTCTAGGTATACCTGATACTTCTCTTCCATAAATAACTTAACTCCATGCCTGCATTCACAGCTGTTCCTCACCACTGTCACCCTGATTGCTGATCTTTGGGGGGCTCTTAATACCCTGAAATATCTCATATGTTATACAGAAAACCTTGTGAGTAAGCGAAAACTACGCCTCCAACGAGACATGTAGATACACTACATGTATCTGCAAAGTGTGAAGTTGAAGGCTTAAGGTTTTTATGAGACTGAAGCACTACCTACTGCACTAACGAGGCACCTTGGGCTTAAGGTTTTTAGCATATTTATTTTCTCATTCTCCTGTCTCTGTCTGTCTCTTACACACACACACACACACACACACACACACACACGGTATGTATTTTAATAATAATGAATTAGAACAGCTAATCACAAATTCAATAAGAGGCAGCATCTTTTTTGAAAGGAAATGTCAGATTGGAAAAGTTCAGGTTTTAAGAGAATCAACACCTAAGAAGTTATGAATTTGTGTTTCATATTAATGCTAGAAATCTCTCTTAGATAATGCCAGAAATACTACTGGTTGTTTGAGAGAAAGTGACTTCTGATGGAAAAATAATAGACGGATGAGGATATTTTATATCCAGAGGTAAACCAAAACCCATACAAATGTATATGTAAAAATTCAGCATAGCTAGCTATTCAGCCTTGATTCTTTTTCTTTAGAAAGGAATTGGTTGGTTTTTGTAAAAATGCTGCCTACAGAGAGTTGAGTACTGTTGCCTTGTATCTTTTATACATTTGATAGGAAAATCAGGATAAGGAACCAACTGCTGTGTGTAGATCTGTGCATTCCTTTGACCTGTGAACAGGATCTGCTGGAATTGACTTGGAGGTGAGCTGATTTCACACCTCGTAATTGGCCAACACAGAATCTTGGTGGCCTGAGTCTATTTTAGGGATGGAGAGCACATGTCATTGTGCTGTTATTAAACTACTTTTAAGAATATTTGCAAGCCAGAACTGTATTCAAAAACTTCATTATGTTAAAAAATATATTCTTTTTTTTTTAAGATTTTTATTTATTTACTTGACAGAGATCACAAGCAGGCAGAGAGGCAGGCAGAGAGAGAAGGAGGGGAAGCAGGCGCCCTGCTGAGCAGAGAGCCTGATGTGGGGCTCAATCCCAGGACCCTGAGATCATGACCTGAGCTGAAGGCAGAGGCTTTAACCCACTGAGTCACCCAGGTACCCCCCAAAATATATTCTATTAATGGGGTAACAGTTGGTGTCAGCTCAAAATATGTTTATGTGCATTCTATGATCAAATGAATCCTATTTGCAGCAGATACTTTTTTTTTTTTTTAAGATTTTGTTTGTTTGTCAGAGAGAGAGAACAAGTGAGTGAGCCCAAGCAGGGAGAACAGCAGGCAGAGGCAGAAGCGGGCTCCCTGCTGAGCAAGGAACCCTATGTGGGACTTGATCTCGGGGCCCTGGGATCATGACCTGAACCAAAGGCAGAGGCTTAACTGATTGAGCCACCCAGGTGTCCCTCAGCAGATACTTTTCTTAAGTCAATAGGTAACTCCTATTTCCTCTGGTTCTGATTTAAAGCTAGACTGCTTCCCCATTGAAAAAAGAGAGGTTACAGAGTTATAGAAAGTATTTATTGGTTTATGATGAATTTATATCTTACTTGATTTAATATATATTTATAAGTATTTGTTAATAAATTATGCAATATATATAACCTATACCGTAATTTAGTCATTCTCAACTAATCTAATGTTTTTATTGTCTTTATGAAGGCTTACATTAAGATAACCTCTTTACTATTGCTGAAGACCCCAAATATTGAGTGGGCAAAACTGATACATAGTAAAATAAGATGGATTATCTTATTTATAATAACAACAATAAGACCAGAGTGGATAGACCAGGAAAGGAACACCCTCTACAAAATGCACAAGACCATGACTTTTTTTTTTTTTTTTGGTGGAAAAATGTGATTTTTTTTTTCTGTACTAGTATTTATTTTTTAATTATTTTTATTAACATATAATGTATTATTTGCCCCCAGGGGTACAGGTCTGTGAATCATCAGGCTTACACATTTCACAGCACTCAGCATAGTACATACCCTCCCCAATGTCCATAACCCAACTACCTTCTCCCTACCCCCAACCCCCCAGCAACCCTCACTTTGTGAGATTAAGAGTCTCTTATTGTTTGTCTCCCTCCTGATCCCATCTTGTTTCATTTTTTCCTTCCCAACCCCCCCAAGCCCCCGCCCTGCCTCTCAAATTCTTCATGTCAGAGATATCATATGATAATTATCTTTCTCTGATTGACTTAGGAAAAAGGTGATGTTATTAAAGCATGGGGACAGAACCCATGGGCAGAAAGAACTGCACTGGGGCGTAAGACCATGTCTTTCACTTGTGTTTGCTTGGTATAGACAGGTCTCTACTGATCTACCTCTGAAACTGGAAGGGCATAGTTAAACCTTATGTAGATAATTGGAAGCCCAAATCTTCAAGTCCGGGAGAATAAAAAAACTCTAAAAGTATTTAAAAAAAGGCTTAAACAGAACATTTTTCATGAGTTAAAAAAAGGGTGGGTAGGGGCGCCTGGGTGGCTCAGTGGGTTAAAGCCTCTGCCTTCGGCTCGGGTCATGATCCCGGGGTCCTGGGATCGAGCCCCGCGTCGGGCTCTCTGCTCGGCAGGGAACCTGCTTCCTCCTCTCTCTCTGCCTGCCTCTCTGCCTACTTGTGATTTCTGTCTGTCAAATAAATAAAATCTTAAAAAAAAAAAAGGGTGGGTAGACAATTTTGTAAAAAATGCTAATCTTAGTGTTCTGAAAAACAGATGCAAGTAGAATATAAAACTGTTTCTCTCCAAAGAAGTGTCCAATTTTTTGAAATTCTAATATATACCACTGTGCTTCTTTATACCTTTTTAAAAAGAGTAATGTTTTTGGTTACAGTTTCTGTTCAAACTAAAACCTAAAGTTTTACGGTTTTGTTTTCTAGATTGAAACATTACCTTTTAAGGAGTTATGGGGATTTCCTCCCATTTGGAACAGACCATGCTCTTATTCTGGGAAGAATATATAATATACAATTGTGGAATATTCCGCTATGGTGGATATTATCAGTTATGCAGATATAAAGCAAATACCAACCTTTTGCTCTCAGGATGTGTTGACAGTGAGGCAACTCAATAAAAATGCTTTACACTGAAGTGTTAAGAGTTGTGTTAAATAGTGGAGATTTGCTGTATTATTTATGCTTTTATGGAGTATAGTTGGTGAACACCCCTCCTGAACACACACATTCTAAATTTAAATACAGATGCTCTATGCTTGAAAATTATGATTTGATCTAGATAGGATTTTAAGTTAAGATAGGACTCAAGAGAGAAAGACACATCTGATTTTCTTGTCACTTCACCTTAGAGAAAAGATTACTGCAGAGAACGGAAGACAATTCAGAATTTTTGGGAAAACTGTACTGACAGACTTGGACTTTTATTGTCTGGGCCTTGGTGCCAAATCAATCCCTAGTCTTTGATGACATGGTTTGCCTTGATAAGAAGGGATGCCTGGGGGAAAGGTTAATGTCCTCAGACATGGAGTAAGACAGGCAGTGGGCCCTGGATTGGGAAGGGCAACTTCCTCCACATCTGATGGGTGTTCACCTGGTCCCAGATACCAAGGTGAGGAGGTGGGTGGTGACTTCTTGGAAATGGGTGGTTCTGGTCCTAGTAAGTTTGGGGCCCTAGGCTTTAAAAGTGGCTACTTTAGTAGCAGTTGTCATTTATGTTTTGTGTTACACTTTCTTCCATCATCCCTAAGACTTTATTAAAGGCTTGGTTTATTAAAGGCTTACATGGAATCAGGGTGTGTCCCACACTTTGGAAAGAGCAGCCAAGAGAAGATCAGTCAACAACTCAGTCGTGGTGGCAGCAGTTGCCATGGGTGGCACATCTGGTCAGTGGGATGGCCCTCCCTGTGGTGAAACAGAAGTCCCAATGGAATGTACGAGGGAGCTCTGAAATTAATTCAGGAGCCTGAGAAATGGTAGGAGAATCTGATGGGGCAGATTTCTGGTGGTTGGGCAAAGGAAACTGGTGCAGTAGTGATTAGATCTAAAATAAATATCTGCTGGGGTCAGGGCTAGGTGGGTTTTATGTACAATAAAGTCATTCCTATTAGAGAGAATTAAAACAAAACAAAACAAAAATACCCCCCAAACCCGAAGAGTTAGACATTTGGGGTTGGGGGAGGACAAGAGAAGAAAAGACAAAGTAAAATCCTGCCTTTGAATGACGTTGCATTAATGAAGAGGGATGGATTGATGACATAATTTGCTCGTGGGATCACCACAGACAGGACTGAGAATGTGTAATTTGATGTATTGGGGGATCCTGCCTTGTAAACCAAGGGTTGGCCCACTTTTTCTATAAATGGTCAGATATTGAGGACTTGAAGCTCTGCGGGCCAGCCTGGGCACCACGGTTACAAAGCTCTTCAGTCGCAGCACAGAGCAGCCGTAGGCGAGCCATCAATGAATGAGTGTAGCCGCGTGCCCATCAAACTCTATTTATGGACACTGAAGCTTGAATTTCATATAATTTTTAATGTCGCAGATGTATTCCTTTGATTTTTCCCCAACCCTTTAAAAATGTAAAAATAATTCTTAAGCTGCAGGCTGTATAAAAAATAAGTAGTGGAAATCAGTCAGAGAAAGACAAATACCATATGATTTCCCTCCAATGTGGAATTTAAGAAACAAAACAGATGAGAAAAGGAAAAACAGAGAGAGAGAGAGAAAGACAAACCAAGAAACAGACTTGTAACTACAGAGAACACACTGATGGTCGCCAGAGGGGAGGTGGGTGGGGGATGGAGAAACAGGAATGGGGATTACGGAGAGTGGTTGTCATGATGAGCATCAGGTGATGTATGAAAATGTTGAACACTACATTGTATATCTGGAACTAATATATCACTATGTTAACTATATTGGAATTAAAATCTAAGAAATTGAAAAATAAAAACCATAAAACTATAATTTTATGTATGATTGCTGATGGACAAAACATTAATAATCTTCAAACCTTAGATGAGAAGACTTAGATACGTAAAACTTTGATTTTAATAAAATAAAGTATTAGATAGACAAGTATAAAAAAAAAATCCATAGTTTGCTAACTTCTGGCCTAAATCAGAGGTGCTTGATGGGCAGAGACTGTTGTGGAGGAAGCATTTGGAAACTTTGGGATTCATTTTTTGTTTTCTAGTTGAAGTCTTTCTAGACTATTTACATATTTAAATAAATGCTCTTATAAAAAATTTATTTTTAAAGATTTTGTTTATTTGACATAGAGAGACACAGCAAGAGAGGGAACACAAGCAGGGGGAGAGGGAGAAGCAGGCTTCCCATGGAGCAGGGAGGGAGCCTGATGTGGAGCTTGAACCCAAGACCCTGGGATCATGACCTGAGCTGAAGGCAGACACCCAACGGCTGAGCCACCCAGGCGCCCCCTAAAATATTTTCTTTTCCTAATAAGGGATTATCAAATTAGAGCTGAGTTGAGCATTTGAATGGATCAGAACATGCAGAAAATCTTTTAGCATGAGTATTCTGTGCAGCAAAGCAAAACAAAACCTAGGACACTGAAATTATGGGGAAAAGAGATCCTGAGAAATTTCTGGGGAGCTAGGAGAGACAAATGAAAATTAATAGTATAGTACCCATTATTTTAAATTTTAAAACGAGTGAAACATCTTTGTTAATTATCTTTAGTGTACACTATTTGTACACACATTCACACATGCACACACACACACACACACACACACAAATATCTAGTGAATGGAAGTATAAAGACTTCTTATTAGATTCTTTTCTGACTGTGACTTCCAGCCTCATCTTTTCTACAGTGATAGTTTCTCAGCTTGCAATTTTACTCCCACAGGGATCTTTAAGAACATGACCTTCAAGTATGAGGAGGGAATGACTGGGATTGAAATACTGTTCTTGAAGTCAGTGCATTTCTGAGTAACCAAGCTGTTTACAGGTAGCATTCCTCTACTGGAATCATCTAGAAGACATGCTGACTTGCAGTAGTGTGTATTTCTGTACTGTAATGAAAGAAGGGAGACCATTTGGAAAATGTAAGGCCAATAATCATGTTTGTCACAAATTTAGCTGTAGGATATAAAAAGTCATTGCTTTCTAGCTCCTAATGAGCTATTTTCTTTTGGTCATTTATTAGCCTTTCCTGAGACTAAGCCCTCTGGGCAGCTGTCAATCATTATTGTGTAATGACACATAGGGCATGGGTATTTTTGGAAAGAAAATACCTCATTTTTCTCTTTAGTTCTGTTGAAAAGAAGTTTTTTCTCCTTATATCCAAGCAAATGTATATTTTATATCCATGCATATAAATGGATTACAAAATATGTGTGACCTCATTTCCTTGAGTCTAGCCTCCTCAATTTAGTAAATGTCATGTTCCAATAATATGGATAGCAATCCCAAAGAAGGTTGTAGTGATTCGCTATACAACACCTGTAACAAGACAGACACTATTTCATTATCACCAGTTAATTTTTTTCAGTAGGAAACAAAAACCAAGAACAAGCCAACCAGCACTAATGAAGAAATACTGCCCCAGTGCTCCATCTCATTGGTTACAATGGAAAGCACTTTGATTAATGAGAAGTGCACAAATACAGCAGGTTAATTGCAGGTTACTAATTCCCATAATTTTTTTAAACTTAGGAAACATGAACAAGGAAATATGATCTCTTTTTTTTTTTGATCTTTTTTTAATGAATATTTCTTGCTCTTAAAATTCATTCTTAATTCAGAAGATTGTTTTGGACATAATGACCCTATCAATAAAGAGTTGTATTAAAAGGACACTTTTGTTTTTTAATAGAGTTTTTTATCCATCAGTAATTATTGCTGGAGCTACCTGCCTCATATGATTTTTTTCTAGTTGGAGAAAAGTTCCGTTGTTATTTTAAAAGAATATCCCGATGATGGTTTTCAGGTTAAAAATTCATCTGTCATTGCTCTTTTGTTTGAATACAAACTTCAAAGTAGATACTATTAATATTACTGTTGTTGCTGCTGCTGCTGCTGTTGTTATTATTACTAAGTACTAGAAGAGCACTGTTGTGACCATATAACATCAGTTATGAAAACTATCCTACATTCAGTAGGTATTTGACTTACCTGACTCAAAGCATAGATGTACCCACTCTTAAATGATTTGAATTACTAAATCATTGACACCTGAAATCTCATTTAGAAGAAGATAAGCCAGGAAGCAAGCCTCCCATAAACCTTGGAGCATCCTTGTGACAACAATGCTGTGCTCTGGATGAGAGACCTTGTATCATTTTATTGCCTTAACACAAAGGGCTCAAATCAAATGTACAAAACAGAAAGAGAACCCCATAAAGTTCTAACTGTCCTGATGAGAGCAGAAATCCTTAGTTATATACATTCACAAATTAGGAGACAAATCTTAGAAATGAAAATGTAAACATAGAATTTATATCCCCTTTAAAATATGTTACTTAAAACTACTAGGCTCAGCCCATAACCCCTAACATATGAGCTGGATATTTTTCTAAAGAGAATACTTAACTTGAACATATATGATATGTAGAGTTATATACCCGTATTAAAAATATATCCTATAACTAAAGAGATTAGAGATCAATATAGTATATTTCCTTTGGATGGAGAACATGAGTTTTGCCGGTCAGACAAACCTGAGTTCAAATGTCAAGTTCCAGTTCTACCCCTGCAAGATGTTTGAACTTGGATAAATCATATAACTTCTCTGAGCCTGTCTCCACATTATTTATTTATTTATTTATTTATTTATTATTTATCTATGTATCTATCTATATATCTATCTATTTATTTAGAGAGCATGGTTGAAGGGAGGGGCAGGAAGAGAGGGAGAGAGAGAATCTCAAGCAGACTCCGCCCGGAGTCTCACAACCCTGAATCATGACACAAGATGAAATCGAGAGTCAGACATTTAACTGACTGAGCCACCCAGGTGCCCCTGTTTCCACAGTTTCAAATACTACCTACCTAACTTGTATTGTTGTTACTTGAAACGTATCTATTTCATGCACAGTAAACCTGTATGGTAAGTTGTACTGCTGCTTTTTCCTCTTGCTCTTTTGTTTGAATCCAGACCCCATGTTGGGATTTTTATAGAACACTTTCAGGTCCCAGGAACTATTTGTTTTTTATGATTTTTTTCAGTAAAATTATTTATTAGAAATTAGGCTTTTATATTATTAAATGTCAGGCCCAGCTTTTCTATGGGACTAGTAGAATGGGTAAATGTGATTTATAGAACTCCCAGCTAACTGGAACTTACTTTCTTTCTGAAAAAGAACTAGTTCCTACTTTATTTTTTTCTGGAATGGCTTTATGTGAACTCCACATCTTGTTTATAAAGTTTGACTCCTTCTTGGCATTTGAGAAAATGTTTGGCTTTTTCCCCACAAGAATGTTTTTAGAAGTAAAGTTTATTTAATGGTATAGTTATACTTTAAATGCAGTTGGCTACTAATTTGTTTTTAAGAGATATGGTATGTAATACTAACATAAAAATTTTTAGGTATTATCTGGTTTTATGATATAATACTGTCAACATAAAACATAAAAATGACATAAAGTCATTTCTAGGGTTTTGGCTATGTCCACACATATTTAAATTTTTAATTATTTAAAAAATAGCATATATATATCATCTTTGTTTATAATTTCTAGAATTCTCTATTTAACTCTAAAATGTATGTGGTTCTCTGTATATCTATCAGTTGTATCACCCCTCACTGAAATAGCATTTTTTCCTAATAGTCCACATTTATTAATTATCCAAAATATCTCAGGCATCCACATATAGCAAATATAGCAGATTTCTTTTTTTTTCTTTCTTTTTTTAAAAAAAGATTTTATTTATTTATTTGACAGAGAGAGATCACAAGTAGGCAGAGAGGCCAGCAGAGAGAGAAGGGGAAGCAGACTCCCTGCTGAGCAGAGAGCCTGATGCGGGGCTCAATCCCAGGACCCTGAGATCATGACCCGAGCTGAAGACAGAGACTTAACCCACTGAGCCACCCAAATATACCAGATTTCTTAACAAACAAAACTTGACATTAAATAAAGAAGATAAAGCGAGTGTGATCAATAGAATAACGGCCCCGCCCAGATGTATCCATGTCTTTGTGAAAATGTTATTTTATACCGCAAAGGGGGAATTAAGGAAGCAGGTGGAGTAAGACTGTTATAGCTGAAATTAAAATAAGGCGATTGTCCTGGATTATCCAAGTGGACTCAGTGTAATCACAAGGGTCCTGTTTTGGGTTGAATTGAGCAATCCCACCCCATTCCATATGTTGAAGTCCTGACTCCCATTATCTCAAAATGAGATATTTTGGAAATTAGGACCTTATTTGGAAATAGGACCTTTGCAGAGGTAATCAGGTTAAAATAAATGTGTTAAAGCGGGATCTAATCGAATATGACTGCGTCCTTGTAAGAAGAGGAAATTTGTGGACACAGACAGGTATAGAGGGAAGGCCATCTGAAGACAGGGAGAAGATGTCATCTCCTGGCCAAAGAGAGAGGCCTGGAGCAGATCTTTCCCCCGCAGCCCTCAGAAGGAAGAGCCTCCAGGACTGGGAGACAGTACATTTCTGTTGGTTGAACTACCAGGCTGTGGTACCTTGTTGCAGCGGCTCCAGCAAACTAAAGCATGTCCTTTAAATGTGGAAGAGGGAAGCAGAAGAGTCACAGAGTGGAAGTGTGAACAAGAGACATGACCTTCACGGCTGACCCTGAAGATGGCAGGGGCTGTGAGTCAAGAATGCAGGCAGCTTGGAGAAGCTGGAAAAGACAAGGAAACAGTTTCTCCCTTAGAACCTCCAGCAAGGAATGAATACAGCTCTGCTGACACCTTGACTTTGGGCCAGTGAGACCCATTTTGATTTGTTTGTTTATTTTTGAAGGATCTTATTTATTTATTTAAAGATTTTACTTATTTATTTGACAGTGAGAGAGGGAACACAAGCAGGGGGAGTGGGAGAGGGAGAAGCAGGCTTTCTGGAGAGCAGGGAGCCCGATGTGGAGCTCGATCCTGGAACCCTGGGATCATGACCTGAGCCAAAGGCAGACTTGTAATGACCGAGCCACCCAGGCGCCCCAAGGATTTTATTTTTAAGTAATCTCTACGCCTGACATGGGGCTCAAACTTAAAACCCTGAGATCAGGAGTTGCATGGTGAGACCCATTTTGGACTTCTGAACTCCAGACTTGTAAGGTAATAAATGTGCATTGTTTTTAAGCCACTAAGTGTGGTTGACCGTTGAACAACATGGGTTTGAATTGTATGGGTTCACCTATATTTGGCTTTTTTGGGGTAAACCCAGTCTAGTACTGTAAATATATTTCTCTGCCTTATGGTTTTTCTTAATAGCATTTTCCTTTGTCTAGATCACTTTATTATAAGAATATGCCATATACATATAACATACAAAATATGTATTATTTGACTGTTTACATTAGTCAGTAAGGCATCTGGTCAGCAGTTAGTAGTTAAATTTTTGGAGGGTCAGAAGTTATTTCTGGATTTTTGACTGTGGAGGGGTTGGTGCCCCTAACTCCCAACCTTGTTCAAGGGTCAGCTGTACTAATTTGTTACAGCTGCTACAGAAGCCCTGTATGTGAGTTTAACTTCTCTTAGATATGAAATCTGATTTCCTTAGGATTTTGCTTGGCTTTCTTTTGTTCTGGTTTTATCATTTTGGGTTCAAAGCTTTTGGGCTCATTTTCCCCCTGTCTGCCATTTTAGAGGACATGTAAAACATTTTTTAAAGGAACTTGTCATGCTTTTTTTCTTCCTTTCTTAAGAATTGAAGACTCTTTTAGGATATTCCCCTGCTCTACATAACAGGAAATGTTTTAAAAACGGGTACCTTTTCTAAAAAGGCTGGAGAAGCCCTTTATAGTAAGACATTCAATAGACCCACTTTTTTTATTCTCTTTTTCTCTGAAATTACTTTACAATCCTGGATGTACTTCTTAAGTCACACCACAGATGGCCATTAGTATACTAAGAATTAGGAATTGACTTTACCTGTTTGAGTCCTAATATATTCATTTTGTATCCCCACAAGCCTCCTCTGTAATTCCAGAGTTTTTCACAGTAATTTAGCATTATGTAAGTAACATCTAATAGATAATCTTGAGGTAAAATAAAACCATGCAAGAAGAGATTTTTTTTTTTACACTCTCTGCTTTGTTTCACTGTTGGAAATGAAATTAGAAAAAGGAATTATGAAAAATTGTGTGTGTGTGTGTGTGTAGCAACATTATAAATCTCCAAATAACATTCAAATTTGTCTAGAATGAGCTTATAACGAATGCTTTAAAATTATAATTAAGGCATGCCTAAATCAGAGATACTGGTTACTCACTGTAGACTAATTTCACATTAAAAATTAAGAAATATAAATCCCATTATTTTTGTAACTTTTATCAGCTGCTGTTCCTTTAATAAATATCAAATACCTATAATAAAAACTTATTTATTTATGGACATGTCCACTTCTTCAGTGTATATCTTAGAGAAATATTGCCACGTTCATATTACAAACATTAAATTTTCTGAGCGACAGAGTGATGTACATTAATAAAGTCTAGGGAAACTTGAGATGGCCAGAAGAAGGCCATGAGGGGAGGAGAAGCCTGCCTTCTAACTTTAAAACACATTGTCAGTATTTGCAGTGCTTACCACCAGTACTGACTACACTAATGATGTTGGTTTAGAATTCCTTGCTTCATACCAAATGGCAGAATATGAGTTTGTTTTTCTCCGGCCCCTGACATTTACACAAGAAATGAATAATATCTAGCATAAAGAGAATTCAGGAGGCCAGTTTTAGAACCAAATGAAATTTGAGAATTTAGTATTACAGATTAACTGATAAAGATCTCACACTGGCCTATATTTATGAGTGGTCAGCGTGGGGATCAAATAAGATAATGTATGGGAAGACCATAAGAGGCTTAAAATGGGCATTGTTACAAGTAGTGTCTTTTTTGGAGTTATAAATGTCACAATAAAACTCCAGTATTTCTGCTAAAAATTTTATATCTAAGAAGTTCTAAATACTTTATAAATATTAACATAAATCCTCGAGTTGATTCTGTTTGGTACGAAGACTGAAGACCTGTAGTGTCTAGTGTGTGGCCAAACACTGTGTCACGTTGAAATACGAGTTTTACTATCTCAGTAGCTTACAAGGATGTAGAATCTTTGAGTTCCAAGGAAACATTTACCTCTGAAGAGACCCGATTTTTAGGAATCTGTAAACCTACAAAAGTTTTTCGCTTTGGAAAATACAACATCTCAACTATGCAATCACTGGTCTCATCTTTCTGATACATATTTGAGAGCCCCCAAAATCAGTTTAAAAACAAGGTGGGAAGGGAGGGTCTGAGTTGTCAGGAGAGAGTTCACAAAGTCCTTCCATTGCAACTCAGATTTTCACTCACTGGACCCTTTTTACTCCTGGGACTGTCACCGGAAATGCATTACTCTGCCAAGGCACCTGAAAAGAGTGTCGTGGTCTCTGTGGTGTCCCAGCAGACGGGAAGTAGCCAAAACTCTAAGCTTTTTGAATTAAAAACACCCCACAGTGTCTGGGACCGGTTAATATAGAGGCAAACAGTCCTGCGCTCCTGAGTAGGACCCAAGGGAATGGTTTCTCGTCTGGCTCAGTAACGGTTATTCACGGTGATGTCTGATTCGTCATTGAATGAATCTTTGAAGGCACGGCAGTAGGCATGGCCCGGGCGTTGCAGACTCATCCTACTAAGGTTAGTGGTCATCTACTCTGTGCAGAGCAGAAGTGAATGAAACACACTTCCCCTTCCTGGGGAGTGTACCTTCGATCTACTGGGATGGCAGACGGGTGAGAAAAGAAAAGTGTCCTATCTACAAATGCCCTGAAAGTGGAGACTAAATGCTGTGGAGGTACACACATTCCTTACTTAAGAAAATGGGGTTTCTATTCAAATTGAAATAATAAAAATACTTTAGATGCTGAAAGTTATACAGTGTCAACCCTAGCTTAGTAACGTAGAATGACTTATTTCCCAGATATTCCCAAAGCTCTGTCACGGTTTTCTTTGTTTTGTTTTGTTTTTGCCTAATAGTTAACTAAATTTAAGGAATTGTAATTTACTTAAACCAATGACAGAGATGGCCACTGTGCCTTGTACTAGAGGCGCACTTGCTCAGAGTCGTCCCCAACCCGTGTCACTTTGGCACCTCACTGTGTGGTCTCAACAGCTCTGCACTGTATGAAGATGTGCTTTACTACTAGTACTTTCTTTTCCTTCTTTCTTTCTCTCCCTCGCTACCTTTTATTTATTTATTTAATTTTAAACAATATAAAGAATCAGCCAGGGGAGGACTATCTATCTCATTTCATTTAGGTCATGAAGTTAGACACCATCGAAGGCCAATTTTTCCTCTGTAAGCTACTACCAGCTTTGATGTAATAAAAAGCTGTTACTACCATCCAGTGGGATAAATTCCCTGACTCTTGTTTTAAGTAAGATAAAATAAAATTTTATAGATCTCCTTCATAAATCCACAATAAGTCATTATTCCCTCTGTGACATGTAGCACAAGCCCAGAAAATAAGCATCATGTTAAGCCACATGGATATTAAAGATTTACACTCTTTCAGCCAAAAGAAAACAGTTCAAGTGTATTGAGGCATGGATTCTTATTTGTTAATTAAAATAATACTAAATGTGGGGTGCCTGGATGGCTCAGTCGGTTAAGCATCCAACTCTTGGTTTCAGCTCAGGTCAGGATCTCGTGAGTTGTGAGATTGAGCCTCGCCTGGGGCTCTGCACTCAGCTTGGTGTCAGCTTGAGATTCTCTCTCTCTCTGCCCCTCCCCCCACTCAGGTGTGCTTTCTCTGTCTTTCTCAAATACATTATAAAGAAATAAAATAATACTAAATGCATTAAAGGAATGCTATGGTTTCATTTTCCTGATGTCTCTTATTCATCTTCTCTTGGTCTTTTTTTAAAAGATTTTATTTATTTGAGAGAGTGAGAGTGCATGAGCGGGGCAGGAGGGCGGGGTGCAGATGCAGAGGGAGAAGCAGACTCCTCACTGAGCAGGGAGCCTGACCCGAGACTCAGTCCTGAGTCCTGACCCTGAGATAATCACCTGAGCTGAAGGCAAATGTCCATCTGACTGAGCCACCCAGGTGCCCCCTTGGTCTTAGGTCTTGTCCTTGAGGAATACTTCCACCTCCCCATAAATTAGCTACAAAGGAAAAGAAGATATTAGGCATGCTTGTTACATTGTTGTTTGATGGGTGGGTGGAGTTCCTTGGTAGGAGAGTTTTGGGGTCCCATAAAAAGTACAGTGCCCAGTAGAGATTCCCACCTAGGACTTAAGTAAACAGCTTCCTCAATGTGCCCTGTAGCCTTGCCCCATCCTATAGCCACTCTTGCTTACTTTCACCCTGTGTGGCTCTTGAGATGTTTTAAGTATGTTCCTTTGAATATATATTTTTTAATCATCCAAGCTAGATTGTAAACTCCCCAAAGACAGGACCAAATATCTTTTTTGTTTTCTCCATAATTCAAGCACAGATCCAAGCATGTTAGGGGAGCAGGATAGACACTAGTTAATTAATCATAAAAGGTACATCTGCTCTCTTTCATTTCTCTCCCTTGGATCATGAAGATGGCAAGAATAAGACATAAAACTTCTCCAGGGCATTTATATCTTCAGAGTCTCTTGTTTCAAAGGCTTTACCTCCTGTGAAGGTTAGTGAACTATGATTTTGCTCTAAATGCACTTCTGTCATTGGCAAAGCAATGACATTTTGGAGAAACTGAATAAATATATTGCATATACACATATAATATCAATGTGTGTATTTGAGCAAAGACTGGTCTATGTCACCTTGATTACTTAAAATTCCTGCTTCCCTTACTCTCACGGCTCCCTTCCTTCTTTTCTTTTTATCCTCATAGTACTTACTGCTAACATGTTTAATTTACTTATTTTGAATATTTGTCATCTGTTGTCCCCACTAGAATGTAAGGTGCAAGAGGGCTGGGATTTTTGCTTGTTTGTATCTTTCACACTAGGATAGCCCTTGGCACACAGTACGTGCTCAGTAAATAAGTGTTGGGTAAATCAGTGACAGAGGGTTTGCTTCCAAGTGGAAAGGGCAGTGGTCCAGGAGATGTAGCATCTCTCTCGCTTGACTCTGCTTGACTCTGTTGATAAGTAGCACTTATATTTTTAGGTCTGTTTTCCCCATCTGTATAATACAAGGGGAGGTATATAAGTTACATATCCTTAATGTCTCTGCCATCATTCAAATCCTCCATAAACAGAAAAGCATCTTTTGAAAACTGCCATTGAACCACGTCTTAGAAAAATTTTAAAACATTTCTTGCTAATGTCGGTAAATTTTCTTAAATTTTCTAAGATTTCCTTCTTTAAGTAATGGTTTTGAGTTATAGTAGGAGAAAAAAATGTCTTTCTTAAAATAAGGGGCCACAGGTCATAGTCCTATGTCTACCACAGGCTTGCTGTGTGACCTTTGGATGATTCACTTAGCCTCTCTGGAGACGAATTTCTTCTGTGAAATGGAAATTGATAATTAGCAAAGTTGCTATCAAGTGAATGCCACCAAGGGAATGTTTGAAAAACAGAAGGCTCTGTGCAACTGTAAATTAATATTGTAATTATTATTATTATAGGTCTGAGGATAATCTTAGATCAGGGCATCTCAAACCATCTGTGCTAATAGGCTAGCTGCTTTTATTTTCTAATCTGTTATATTGTGCGGGCGTTTATAAAGCACAATAAAAGTGGCTTAATAGAATAATGAAATGAAAAAAAATAGACAAGCCCAAATTTAAAATTTATATTTGGATTTAATTGAAAAGAATATTTCTCTGTCAAATTGCTATAGAAGTTTGTGAACACTTCCTCCCAGTTTCTGTACTTTGCTTGGTATGGAACAGCACTGACTGACACGTAGGTGGCCTCTGATGATTCTTCTGGTTTGATTATGTCATTAACGAGTGACTGATCAGAGAGGTGTAATTTAAAAATATTTTCTGTTCTTAGCTCAACAATTGTTAGATTTTCTTTTCTGTATAATGTGAAGAGGTTAATTGGCTGAAAGGGATGATAAAATTCATAAACAAAAATTAAGTAAGTTGAACTAATAAAGAAAAGCACAGATAGGAACAAAAAAATGCATCCTGTGCTATCCTCTAGGAAGACAATTTGCCTCTTGTTTTAAAATTTCATTCAAGTATATAGCACTGATAATGTTGGAACCTGTTAAATATGGTGTGAGGGATGTCTCTGAGTGCACGCATTTACCTTTTTCTCTTTAGCTGTTTCTCCAAGCTTCTGTTACTACCTTGTAGTGTATGTCTAGCAGAAGGGAAGGGTAACCATGAAGCAATGAGGAAAAAATGAATGAACTTGCTTTTTCAAACTAATTGAAGTACTTGTAGTCACCACACAGGGCTTATTAGAGACTTTCAGAGAGAAGAGTCCGCCTGAATGATAAATTAATTGTCCACCTTACTGACACAGTGCCGAGGACACAGACTGAGATTTATCATGCACACTTGCTGGAAAATTCTGAGGCATAAATTAGGGTGGCGTCTACAGTTGCTAACATGAGTGTTGGCAAATATGATTTCTGCAAATTGCAGCTGACACATAAGAGAAAGTTGCGAGCATAGACAGACATTCATGGCTTTGATGGCAACTTAAGGAAATGACCTTCCACCATTTCTGTCCTTACACCCAGCCCTGGGAGGCAGAATTGGAAAGGTGTTGGGTCCTTGTGCCTGGCTGTGCTTTGGAATGTGCCCATCTTAGTTAGCAGGTAAATTTTATTCTTTCTTCACATGTCATCTCCCTTCTGAGGCACGACTCAGTGTCACCAGGCAGAGTATATAGGGCACCTGTCTCCACAGTGCTTGGCAGAGCCTCACTGCCCAGTAAATCTGAGCTCTCCACTCTGCACAGTCCCTGCCCTGCTTTCCTCCATGGTATGGTGGCTGCTTGTGCTCTGTTCGAGACTGAGGACTTCCAGGGGATAGATTCTTTCATTTTGTATTCCCGCCATAAATGTTAAGTGAATAAGAGCTCTCATTCATTTGTTCATACATCCATGCTGGTTTTGTTTGTTTCTTCCATTCAACAATCTAATGTCTTTCCATCAGTTTTGGAGAACAGGCTTAATTGTCAAGACCCAAGCCATATCCCTCCCTTTTGCCCATTTACTGTTTGGGGTATCTTTTCTCAGAGTGTTGCCTATAGGTTATCTGCATCAAGATTGCCTGGGGAGCTTGTTAAATGCAGGTTCCCAAGTTCTACCCCACACCCATCAAACATGGAGTCTTAGTTTAGCACTGTTTTTACTTCCAGTTAGTTCCCTGCTCTCACCCTTATTCAGTGAAAGTAGAGTGAAGGAGTGAAGGGGGGAGCCTAGGTGGCACAGTCGGTTGACCGTAGGACTCTTGGTTTTGGCTCAGGCTGTGATCTCAAGGTCATGAGATTGAGCCCTGCCTTGGGCTCTGCACTCAGTGCAGAGTCTGCCTGGGTTTCTCTCTCCCTCTCCCTTACCCCTCCCCTCTAAAATACATAAATAGATCTTAAAAAAAAAAAGAGTGAAGAGAAAAAGTGATTGCATTTTCTGCAAGCCTTTCAGTGACACTGGCAAACTTTGAACAGCCACTCTTTGGGATGTTGCTAATAATTATTCTGTAATCTCCTGAAAGAGTTTACCTTGCTCGAGGGATGCCTGCCTTGTCTGTTGTCACTCTGCCCAGGGACCGAGCCAGGGCCTGATGTTAAACCCAGGCCAGCACCAGGGCAGCCCAGCCCTCACCATGGAGTCTGGGTTGCTGGAGGAATAGCTGTGGTGATAGATGATGAGTGATCACCAGGGACTAGGACTCAAGGCTGGAAAGGTCAGTTTTGGTTCATCTATAGGGCCCAGGCTTCGTTTTTACACATTTAACTGTCTTGCTCGGTGTATCCAAATGCTTCTTGTCTCTTTAGAAAGAAACACCAGGATGGGACAATTTGATGATTTTTTTTTTTTAATGTAGCATGCCTCAGGCTTCTCAAGAAGAACATAGTTTTAGCACTATTTTTACTTTTACTTTACCCAGATAATCCATGCTCCCCACCCTTATTCAGTGAAGCTAGAGTGAAAAGAAAAATGAGTTCTTAGAAGATTGGTCATGAAAAGGTTCTCATTTATGCCCATGAGGGAAAAGGAAAAAGATTTTTAAGCTCATTTCTAAGTACATTTTTCTTTCTTTCTTTTTCTGTTTCTGTTTCTTTTTTTTTTTTTTCCTCCTGCTCTCCTAGCTTTTTGTCCCTGCAGCAGGACAAATGAATATAAAGGAAAAAATCTACGTCAAAAAAATCTTTGGAAGCTTTGAGCATAAAAAATGTTGAATCTTTGGGATAAGGAAAATTGAGTCCCTCTGTAATGCTCTGCAAAATGTATTCTAGGGAATGCAAAAAGAGATGGAACAAGAAAGTCACATTAAAGTCATTTACCAAGTTTGAAGCAGGAACGAAAATCAGACAGTCAAAAATACTTATATTCAAAGATTTAGAGACTTGTCTGAGAGAGTGTGAAAATTGATTGTTCACTAAGGGGTCTAGAGATGTTTCTGAGAAATTGTTTAATGTATGCCCTTGGACTTTAAGAAAGAAAAAGGTGCAGGATCAGCTTTGAATAATGGTCTCTAGAACACAGAAGGGGTCACTCAGAAAATGTGAAAAAATTGTTCATGGCCCAGATATTTAGAATAATTAAAAACAGAGGCTTCTAAGTGGTAGGGGAATCAAAAGTCCAATGTGTATACTAAATAATTGGAAATAATTTCCTCGAACACATTTTTTGACCAAGACAATCATGCTTACAAAAGCCGACTAAGCGATATGGAAATTTAAGAAAACATGAAATGTAATTTGAAAATTCAAATAGAATCAAGCACCATTATGCTGTTACTCATTTCAGAGTCAAAGATGAGGGAGGAATCCAGTGAAGAAAAGGGTTGAAAATTTGGGATAGGTCAGGAAATCCATCGATCCATTCATTTAGTCAGAAACAGGCTCTCAACTCCACACCTGCTCTGCGTCAGGTACCACTGAAGGCAGAGAGAAGAGAGGGAAAAACCTCACTTTTAGGAGGTTATATTCTAATGGGGGCAGATGATAATAAGCACCAAAACAAAACAATAAAATATTTCAAATACCAAGACATGATACAAAGAAAATAAACCACCACAACAAATGTGAAACAAAATAAGAGATGGGGAGGGACTGGAGATGGGGTGGACTGTGTTTGCTAGAGAGTCAGATAAAGCAGCCTGCAGGAGTTGACATTCGTGCAGAGGTTTGAATGATGTGAAGGCGGGACCCCTGCAGCCATTTGGAGAAAAGAAGTTAGGCAAAAGGAACCACAAGTGTTAAGATCCAGAGAATAGGAAGGAGGAAGAAGCTTTTCGAGTGACAGGCGAAGATGGCTGGAGCATGGAGAATGGATTGAAGAGATTAGGAAATGAAGTCAATCCATAGCGCTTGATTTTCTTGTGTTGCAATAGCCTTGTGATACTGTCTTGAACAAGGAGATGATGATTACTGGTTGGGGATCCTGGGAAAATGATTATTTTTCTGATTAAAAGTCACAGACTCAACTGGCATGCAGTACTTTCATCCTTTGTTTCTTTTCCTTCCTGCCTGGAATATAGACATAATGCCTGGAAATAGAGCAGCCGTTTTGCAACTATGAGGACAAAAGGCACCTAATAAGGATGGCCGAGCAGGAAGCCAGAGAAAATTTGGTTCCTTCATGATTTTGTCAAGCAGCTGTACCAGCCCCGCACTGCCAATCTCTAGACTTTTTGTTACAGGAGAACAAAAGAAACCCCTTACTTGTTTAAGGTAAACTGCTTGCATCTCTGGCTCATTTAAGTGTTAGCATTTAAGCCATTATAACTGGGTTCCTAAGTCGTGAAGCTAAAAGTGTAAGTGGTTACAGACTACATCATGTAGGGTTTATTGCCAGAGTAAAGATTTTTGTACTTCATTCTAATTGCAACGGGAAATCTTTAGAGGGTTTTAAGCAAAGGAGTGATACCATCTAGTTTGTTCTTAGAGAGTATTCTGTCTGCTGTGTGTAAATTAGACAGCAGAGAGGCAAGATGGAAACAGAGGGGACAGTTAGAAGACTGTTGCAAGAGATTACATTGATTGTTCCTTCCATTTTTGGAGGCAGGTATTTGGTATCGTTACACCCTCAAGAATTAGATGTTGTAAGAGTATTATTAGCTAGGCTGTTTGACAAGTTCCTAGTGTCTGGGAATATAGGATTAGGGGCTACTCTTTGTAGCACACACTTCAAGGACAGACTTGTCAGCAGCACAGGGATACTTGGGTGTCTCCTTTTAGCTTCCAGATGTTGAAATGACGAGAGTTAATTAGTGGTTATGTACTCTGTCTCCCTGCCTGATCGAGCTTATCCTCACCATTGTAAATCTCCCACCACCCTATTTTTTTCTCTTTTTTTGTTTCTCTTGCTAGGGATCATTAAAACATTAGCCAGAGCTGTCCACCAAACTAATTGAAGGCCACCAGCCTGAAGGATTGTCCTAATGAAAAACAAGGGACTTGGAAAATTGATTAAATTGGGTTTCTTAACTGCCTGTGAATTGCTGTTAGCTTGGGAATTAAAATAAGGACCAAAATAAAAGGATGACATATACTCAACCCACAAACTAATGATTAGAAAGTTCTTTTTCCCTATCTAGGCTGCAGAGGAAAATAAATATTTTCCCAAGAAATACTATAATCTTCACTTCAGTATTCTGTTATAGCTCAATAGAAGTAAGATTTTGTTGAAATAATATTTCATTTGTAAGCACCTAATTACACATATTTGATTTCGAGTTGAAGGACATATAATCTGTATGAGAAAAATGTTGAAAAATAAATAAAAGACATAGGCGCAATAATACTATATAGTGCCCTAAAAATGTCTTAAAAGTAGAAAAGATGGATTGTAGACATTTGCTACACATTGTGAAGATCCAAGAAATAAGTGACAATTCTAAAAAGCGTTCATTTTAATTTTAATGAGAGCTGTATTTTCAATGTGTGTGAGAAGCCCTTAGTATTTCTTTCAACACTTATATGTAGCATTGCAGGATTTTCAAGCTGGAGAACTTGGGTTCAGGATGGTCCCTGTGGACTTGGGAGAGGTGGGGTCACTCCTCCCGCCAGCCTGGGGTATCTCTGGGCCAAGAGTGATTTCCTGCATGAATGAGGAAACGTGCTCAGAGGATAAGAAGGGCCTGGACAGTGTGGCCAGGGCTGGCTAGAGGGGGCCAGACTCTCTCTTCTCTGCTCTCCGTCTAGTATTACTCTTTTCTCTCCCCGTCAACTTATGCTGTGACCTTTATCTGACTTTTAGCTACATTAATTTATGGGACATTTTGTCCAGTTTGGGGTACAAATTTATTCATATTTCTGTGCATAAAATCCACTAAAATAGACTTACACATAAATCTTTATTTTATTTCCTTTATGGGGGTTTGGCAGTGTGACATCCTCTTCTTCAAGTTGCAAGCCTCCATACTTGTTTTTGTCTTTACAGTCTTACAAAATCTGGGCACCATGCTCTGTTAGGATTTTACCAGGATTCTGCTGGCTCAGTTGCTAGATGAATGGCAAGTACTATTAGTGACCACCATGAACTATAAGATTTCTTTAAATTGACACATTCAGAAAAAAATGTAATATAAGATGGCTGTTCTTTCTTTTTGTTTGAATCTGAAAATCTAGCTTTAAGTCATTGTTAATTTATCATGTACAAGGCAGGTTTTTGTGGACCCCTGGAGTCCTTATATAACCACAAGGAAGATACTATATTCAAATTTTATAAATTTATTTTTTTTCTGCTCATATTTTTTTTTTTTAAGATTTTTATTTATTTATTTGTCAGAGAGCGAGAGGGAGAATGAGCAAGTACAGGCAGACAGAGTGGCAGGCAGAGGCAGAGGGAGAAGCAGGCTCCCCACCAAGCAAGGAACCCGATGTGGGACTCGATGCCAGGACACCAGGATCATGACCTGAGCCGAAGGCAGCCGCTTAACCAACTGAGCCACCCAGGCGTCCCTCTGCTCATATTTTTCTAATGTATATGTTTCCACTTACATTATGTTGTCTTCTTTTTCTGGAAAAAAAAATGTCGTGTTGGTGCATGTATTGAAGACTGAGAAGAATAAGATGATTTGAACTTAAGATACTTTATTTCTCATGCTAACTTCGCAAATTAAATGGAGCAGTATGGTCTGAAATTAGATAAAATTGATTTAACATATTAACAGATTTTAAATATTAGTCCAGTCTCAGTCAGGAGGACTCTCTCTAGTGACGGTCTGGTTGTGATCTTCATGGGCAAAGTTCCATCCACCCTGGGGTGCCCTGGCCCCAGTCCCAGTTTAGTGCCCGTGTCCCAGCATAGTTTTTTTTATAGCACTCCATTTCACTCTGAAAAGTGTACTGTTTGCATGAAAAACCTTATCTTCCCCCTATTTACAGGCAGCATTTTTATCAACAACTAATGTGAAGTTAGAAGTACTTGAAATGTGTAGGTGACTCAAACCTAGGCTGGGATAGCCCAAAGCATGCCAGAATTAAAAACCAAAGATCTTGATAAGCTGGACAGATAAAACAGAAGAGATAAAATGTATTAGGGTTTAATGGGGTATGGTGGAGAGGAAATTACCTTTAGATCCCCAGAAGTAATTGTCTAAGTACACTATGAAGGGAGTTGAGCTTAAAAGCTATTCATTCAAAAAAGACCCGGGGATTTTAATTAGCCAGAGGCTTGCATGCTGTTCAGCAAACGTGTGATGTGGCTAATCACACAGCAAGGAAGGTTGTGCTTCTATTGTTGGAACAGTGTCTGGACCCACACTTTCCAGTAGAACTGTTCGTTGTGATGGAAATGTTCTGTATCTGTGCTGTCCAGTATGGCAGTTACTAGCCACATGTGGCTACAGAGAACCCTGGAGAGGTAACTAGTGTGACTGAGCATCCGAAGGTTTAATTTCGTTTAACTTTCATTAATGTGAGTTTACAATTAAATAGCCACATGTGGCTAGTGACTCCAGTACTGGACAGCGTGGGTTGAGATCAAGAGAGATCTCAGTGGGGTCTGGAGTTAGCAAACTGGAGAATGGCAGTTGAAGGATATTTGATAGGTTGCATGCATGCGAGGGATCATTTAATTCAATGGAACAGAATTTTAATGACCATTAAACTAAGTGCAAAGCACTGTGGTAGACACTATGGGGTATTCAAAAGCAAGTGAGGCCGTCTGTGCAATTATAGATCTTCTAATGTCCTATTGAAACCAATAGGAACACAAGTAAATGAATCATTAGTGCTGGTATTGCAATATAAAGTCCCTTTTATGGGTCTCTAGGGTCTGGAGAAGTGAATACCAGCCTATGGGTTTGAGAAGGTTTTGTGGGAGAGGTGGGCTTTGAAGAATAAGTCAGGCTTGGAGAGATAGAGATCATCACTTAGAGGAGAAAAGGCTCAGGGTTCAGGAAAAGGATAGGATCAGAGAGAAGGAGGTGTACTGGTGTGGATTTCCGCGGGAAGCTGGTGGGAGGGAAAGCCTGTGGTGGAAAAGCCAGTGCCGCTCTAAAGACTTCAGGCTTTGATCTCTGGACAGCTAAAGGAATATTTCTAAGTTGGAAATTGATGTACCAGACCCTTCTTGTGTCGAAGCACAGATCTTGGAGGTGACTGGAAGTGAGGGACAGTGGTTCCTAGGGTCATCATGAAGTAGAAACCATGAGCAGCAGGTGTGCATGACCAGATTAGAGGCTAAGTGGCCTTCTTTATCCATTTGAAGAGTCATTCTATCAAAAGGGATGAGGATTATTCCATGTAACATGAGAGGACTGAGGCTTGCAAACATATGAAGGCAGATTTTGTATCAATCAAGTGAGTACATTTCTGATCATGAGAGCTTCTAAAAATAGAACCAGATGCCTTGTAAAATGGTCAATAAGCCCTCAGCCACCTGAAGATTTTGTGCTGGGTTATAGGGAAGCGTCGTACTGGTTTCCAGATTTTGAGATTTCAAGAACTGGTCAAAATAAAGCAATAGAGCGGTTGCAGTGGCTAACTCTTAATTTTGCTAAGTGAGAATATTAATTCTCCCCAAACACCATCAGCTTGTATTCACACCAGATAAGAAAGTTTACCACAACACTCTCTGCTCCCCAAATAGGAATATTTAAAAATAAAGAATGACTTATTCCCAAGGAAAGACAGTGGCCACCCTGATTTGGCCCTACACACGTCTCCCCCTCTGATGTGTGCTTTGCATCTCTGAAAACTTTGGCCTCCCTGTAGCCTGGCCTGTGCTAATAAGCAGTGATATTTAAGTTGAAATAATAATTAGTGTTTGTTTAACTCTGATAGGCAGCTAATATGGTCCAGCAGCCAACATAATTACTATTTCTTAAAGGTGGGGGAAAAAATCATCATTGTTCAAACAATACTATGAGAAGCCCCCAGGAACTGGACAGAACAGTTACAGCAATGAGGTGGTGGTCCAGGTACAGAATGATGTCATAATTAGTACAACAAATGTCATTTATAAAGCCTTCAGAAATAGAAAAAAAGAGAGACGTATCAGCCACAAACAGTTATCATAGAGGGCAAAACTTTCCATTTCTTTATTATCATAAATCGTGAAGGCTCATTGATGCATATTTTATCACAAAACTCTTGCCATATGTGATCTGAAGTTTCTGAGCATATCCCCAGGGACCACAGTTCCTGATATAGATAATCAAGAATTCCTTTTATGCTCCTCTCAACACTGCCACAGCTCAGATTGAAATTAGCATCTTTTACAATGGAATACCAGTTGCTGTCCCAAACAGACATGACAGCTGGAGAGAGAGGCCTCTTTATCCAGTGATATCCACGTCTTCAGTTCATTATGGTTTATTAAGATGTGTACTGTAAGCTCCTGAATGGAGACACATTGAGTTTTTGCACAGTGATTATCATTTGAATAGAGGCATCAAGAAGCTGCTCTCAGATGGGGCTCGGGGGTGATAAAGGTCAAAGATCAAAAAATCACCATAATAAGCATCTGCTTGAAACCAGTCATTTATTCTCTGCGAACATGTCTTTCTAAGATGGTGTTTTCTCACTCTCATTGTTTGAAATCTTACTTTCTGATGGAGAACCATTTGAGAGGAACTTGGTGATCCATACTCAACTTGCTTCCAGTATCTAACTCTGTTACAGGATCTGCTAGATGCTTCTGTGTGTTATCTCATGATGCAGAGTCATGAGGTCAATTTCAGGTAGCAGGGTGGCAGGAATATATTTTAAAGAAAGGTGTCAAGGTACTTAGCCAAAGTCACGCAGCTTACACATAGATCTAATAATTCCAAATCTGCTGCTTTTTAAACTAACCCATACCACCTAAAATTTTTTTAGTTTTTTAAATTTGATTTTGCAGTTATCTTTATTGGCTAGCAGTCGTAAAGAGGCATGTGGTCCCATTTTCTTCTGATAGTATTGGAGGTTACCATTTATTGTATGTTTCCTGTGTGTTAGGGAAGGTGCACAATGCTTTATGTAGATAATCAAACATAATTCCTTTGAGGTTGACATTATTACTCTCATTCTTCAAATGAGTGAACTTGCTCAGAGACGAAGTAACTTGTCCGGGGATATAAGTAACTAGCTCAGAAACAGGAACAGTGATCTAAAGCTAACCAGACTCCAAGATCTGTTGGTTAAACCCCCAACCTGTGCACCAGGAGCTAATCTTCAGATGGGGACAGTGACACCCACATCTGCGGAAAGCGGAGTGGGTTATAATCCTGGGACCAGCAGCGGCGGTACTCGGGCTGTCTGGTTCCAGAGATAACACCCTTAACCATCATACGGTACTGCTATGTTGTGTCTCCTGAGATCTGTTAAGGAGCTTGCACTTCACGTCACAGATAAAGTGGAATTACTGACAATGATGTGGTGTTCTCCCAGCCCCCAATCTCCCATTCCCCCATCCTCAGTGCCACCGAACTGGGTGAGTTCATCTAAGCAACAAGATGCTTCCCAGTAGTTAGAAAAAGGGTGGGAGCTGTTCACGTGCTGAAGCGTCCCATTCCTTCTTCCTGGGCACATGGGAAGAGTACATTCCCAGGCTCCCTGCTGTTAGCTTGGGGTCCCACGGCAGGATTCTGGAGTCAATGAAAGGCAGTTGGAAGTGATCTACACCAGTCTCATGACTAACTATAAAACAGTCCAGGGCAAATAATACATTATATGTTTACAAAAATAATTAAAACAAATTTCTTAAAGACCCACCACACCTTCTGCCTTTCCTCGGGTGACTTCAAGCAAAGATTTCTGCCCCTGGGGGAAGCAGACCCAAGAGATGGACTCTGTACATTTCTGAGTCATTTCTTAGAGGAAAAGCACTCAGAAGGACCATGTGGTAGGCAGTTGAACTGTGATGTGAGCGAGACCTAGACTACCAGCGTGTGAAAGCTATGACATTTGGCATTTTTGTTCTAGCGGCCAGTAGGTGTTACTGTAAGTCCTGGTGAGTAAACGCTGCCCTCTTTTTTTCTCTTGCCAGCACACAACGCATTCAGTCACCCGCTCATGGTTCCTTTTGACTGAGGAAGGACTCTTGCTTGGGCTCACCCTCCATTTGCATAACTGCCCTGACACATCAGCTCCAGACCTTGGGAGTCTAGCCCTAGAACCAAGGGGATCACTGAAGGGAATTCAGTCTTGTCAAAAAGCTAGGGGTCTTGCTGGAAGAAACAGAAGGTTTCTAGCAATAATTTCATGCTAGAAATGTAAAGAAAAATGACAAGGGCTTAGAACATAAAGCCAGTAGAAGAGAGAGAAAATCCTAGATTCTTCTGATATTTCTTAAGACTAGGCAGCAACAGACATTGCCAAACACCATGAAATGCAGTGGTCATGCTAAAGCACTGTGGCAGGTGGCCAGGGAGGTGGAGCACTGTATCGTACTGGCGGGACCAATGGCCTGGGCCCTGGGATCCAGTTTCAGGTTAGGCAGCTACTGTGTGGCCAATGGGAGTCACTTCAACCCCGTGGGTTCAATCAGTATCCAGGGATTCCTTAATGCCTGCGCCGATCTAAATGGGACAAATACACGAATGAGTTTTATTGGTTGAAACAGCCCAGGTGTATGTATCTGCCTCAAATTCATATGTTGAAGCCCTAAGCCTCCCAGGGTGGCTGTATTTGGAATAAGGACGTGATTAAGGTTAAATTAGGTCACAGGTTGGGGCCCTGATCCAATAGGACCAATGTTCTTATAAGAAGAGACACCAGTGTCCGAGCTCCTGCTCTCTCTCTCTCTTCCTTCCCTCTCCCCCTCCCCCTAGCCGCAGGTGCACAATGAAGAGATCAGGTGAGCACTCCGTGAGAAGGTGGCCATCTCAGCTCCAGGGGAGACTTCTCCCTAAACATCGACTCTGCTGGCAGCTTGATCTTGTACTCCCGGGCTCCAGAACTGTGAGAAAACAAGTTTATGTTGTTTTAGCCACCCCGTCTGTGCTGTTTTATCTTGGAACCCCTATAGGCTAATATGCCACCTTTGGCTGGGATTCTCTAGTCATTCATTTAAATCTTCAGCTGCTGTTAGTTTACGGAGATATGTGCCAGATTACATCGTGGCAAGCCACAGTTGTGAGATTGATCAAAACATCCAATTTTAATAATGTTTACACTTCTCTTTCTTTTCTTTTATCATATGCACATGGCAATTTAGGAGTCGTATATAGTACTCTGGCCTAATTTGGGATGTTGCTGCATTTGGTTTTTAGGCTTGGTTTCGAGAGAGACGTCTTGAATCAACATGTTCTGATTCTCAGTGCAGAGTCTCTAGATGCTGAATTTCTAGATATCCATGGAAAAATAATTGCCATTGTATGGTCTAGGAGTGAATTTCTAAGACATGCATGCTAACAAGCGTGAAAAGGGCATACTTCTTTACACGACAAAAACAGAATGGAGTCATTATGGAATCTTAGGAAACATTCATAATGAACTTAAATTCCCTCTAAATTAGCCTATTTCCTGGATAGTTCATATTCATGCATCTCAACCTGGGGAAACATATTCAGAGAATGACAGTGTTTTAGATTCAACTTGCAAGTGAGTATTTCAAACTGCTAACAGTTAATGAACTTCTCTAGGTTTTCCTGGGAAAGTGCCCATCTCCAGAACCTAATTCCATCCGTTTGTTTTGGATTTGGGCTGGATTTGCTAGGAGGCAGATGGGGAAAGTCAAACAGAAGATTTTTTTTTAGCAGGTAGGGCACAGAGAACAGATTTGCCAAAGTACCACCTGGTGCCTGGAATTCAGAGATGGAGACATGGTTAGTTGTTCTGGTAATTCCTGGGTTTCTCACAGCCAGTCCTAAAGAGTATACATTTCAACTCCTGTCTTCTTCAACCTTTAAAGCATAGCCCACATGCACTTTAAAAATGAGTTTATTTTTCCCAGAGCATCACAAATCTATACCTAGATTCCAAGGAGCAACCAAAATGTAATTATTCATATTTTTAGAAAGCTGAAAACTTCCCCCTTTTCTGCACAATGATGCTTTACAGCTCCCTCCTAACTTCCCTTGTTCCTTTCTTAACTCTAGTTGTGCTTGTGTGCCCCTCTCCTTCCACCTTTGCAGCCCCTCATCTTTCTGTGGTTGCATAGGTAAGACAACCACCTGACAGGAGGTTGACCTTAGAACAGTCCTAGCATGGAGCTGACATTCAGGGGAATGTTTTGGGGGTAAAGCACCAGGCCACTGGCTTTGATGAGCCCCTACTTTTGAGAGGGGAGAGCTCTGTGACATAGGAAAGGAGCACATTCCTTTTCTGCTTTGAAGAAGTTATGACTCAGTTGAGGAAATACATCTCTGAGCCAACCACCATCTCTGGTAGAAACACCATCAAACATGGTACCCAAATGTAGGTTAGTCCACGGAGAACAACAGAAGCTTGGGGGTGGGCAGAGAAATCTATGGCTAATTGTTTGAGGTCTCATTCAGGAAGAGATGTTTTGAATCATCTTTTGGGGAAAGGGATCAGCGATGGTTCCAGAGAAATGTGATTTCCTCAAGAAGTGGGAGTGACATGAGCAAGACTGTGGTAGAAACAGTTCCTAAGAGTGGACGAGTAAGGAAAGTGACTTAATTGGCAGGGAAAGTCCATACTTCCATTTAAAAACATTTGTTGAGATCTAAAATGTCCCAAGTAGACCAAAATAGTATGAAATCAGTTGCAGCCAGGAGAAGGGTGGTTGGCAGATGGTGCTGAAAACATGAAATAGCACATGTGAAACTAATTTGCAAAGACAAGGCTCTATTCATTCACCCAGCAGGTAATCTTTATTGCTCTTCATCGGTTAATGAAACTATATTGGGTTCTTTAAATGAATGGAACACCAGAGGTAAGACAATTGATAATAATTGGTCTAAAACACATGATGAATTTTAAGAAAACAAAGCAGCATGTCCATTGAAAAGGAAGAAGAGTGTTGTCTATGAATTGCTCAAAATCTTTAAAGAGCTGCATAGGGAGTTCCCCCTCCTAAATTATATTGAGAAAACTCAGATGATCCTGGAGGGAGGCCATATGAGAAGAGGGTTGAGAACGGATAAGACACAGTGTGTCTGCTCCAAGGAAAATCATTATTTCAAGTGTATTGACAGCATCTCATCTCCTTAATTATAGCTTTGTTGACAGCTATCCACTTTGCATGCATAGAATCCTTTTGAAACAATTCATACTTCATTTTGCCTGGAAACTAGGGAATTGTTTAAGAGAGGTGGCATTTTGTTTTTGAGAATCTGATAGTGGTAAACAAGTCTGGGACGTTAGGTCTGGAGTCGTGTTATTGGGGCAGAAATTTCCTAGGTTAATCTTCTCTGCATCTCATGCTTTCATTGCCCTCTGACTTGTACATTCACACAGTCACAAGAGCTATCAGAGAACAAAGAGCAAGGGCAAGAACACATCCAGTGGCCCATTGGGTTATCTGATATACCCAGCGAAAGTGAGGCTCACACTACTCTGGGTGATATGGCCCACTAGCACCCCAGGACAAGTAGGAAGGAGCTGAGCTAAGAGAGGAGGAGGAACAAGAGAAGTTTTCAGGCTTGGGCATCTGGACTTCACTTATGAAACTTGTCTTTCTAAAAACAATTGCTCGATAGCATACCTGTATTCAACTCAAAAGGCCCCAAACACTTCCGTAGTCAACTGTAAATGATTTCAGACCATTAATAATTTCACGTAATCCTGATTCTGTTCTCTCAATTAGTGTAGATAATGATCATTGAATTAAACTATGCAGTTAACCTCCTGTCTGCCTAGATTCCCCTTTTTGGCCAACCCTCAAAGAAAAATGTGTGTGTCAGACTTGCATTTTATTTTAGTATTTTTGTGTTCCTTGAAAAATTCTACTTATACTCATAAATAAAGAATACTTGTCAGAAGCTACGCTTTTCAATTTTTTAAAAAACAATTTTTTTCTGGGCTCCTTCCATAAATTGTTTATTGTTCAATATGGCTGTGACTTTTCAATGCAGTTACTTATTTTTGATGCCTTCAATTTGGTTTAAATATTTCTTTTTCCTAGCACCAAATGTATGAAAGATTTCTTTTTATCTCCAAATGCAAGAGTTCTCTTTGGTATCTTCCATAGGACATTAATAATGGTGGGGTTGGATGGGAAAGAGAAGGTAGAAGATCCCTTTAACTTAAAGGTTACATATCATATTGAAACTCCTAATAGTGGCACATTTCCTCCCTACCCTTATGATAAATAAGACTGTGCCTTAGTGGTTATTCTTTTTCTCCTCTCGACATCACTAACTCCTGCCCCATTTATTCAGATCCCTTAGCCAGTGATGACTACTTCTTCTTCTTCTTTTTTTTTTTTTTAGAGAGAGAGAGAGCGCACGAGAGGGGAGAGGGTCAGAGGGAGAAGCAGGCTTCCTGCTGAGGAGGGAGCCTGATGTGGGACTTAATCCTGGGACTTCAGGATCATGACCTGAGCCAAAGGCAGTTGCTTAACCACCTGACCCACCCAGGCACCCTAGCCAGTGACTTCTAATGGTGTCATGACTTAAAGGCAACAACCTTCTTAGAACCACAGACGAGGGTGGAAGTTGATGCCATATGGCTTTTGACGCACGTTGATTCAAGAAGCTGGGAAGCCTGGCATCAAGGCAGTAGCGGTGGCACTTGCCTGGTACGTTCCTCAGTGTTCATAGGACATTTCCTGGGTTAGTCCTTCTGAATTCCCTGGATAACCTATTGGGTCCTGCATTCTGGGCAGCTCAAGTGTGATCCTGGATGTGCCTTCATGTTTCGTACTCTGTGCTCTCCACTGCTTTGAGTTGTAGACATGTTTCCTGTGACTCATGTTCATTTAGGAGGCATCTTCGCTCTTGATTTAGAATATTTCCCATCACAGAGTACATTGAGAACATTCTTTTTATAAAGGTTTCCCCCTATGGAATAACATAAAAATCTGGGGGAAATTGTGAATAAAGCTTCAGTGCACTAACCAATCTCTGTTCCACTTCACAAAGTCTTAGAAACGTTCTTCAAGTCACAGTTTGACACGGTGGAATGGTACCCTGGAGAGTGACTGTTACAGTATGAGGCCCAGCAGGTAGTTCTTTTAGACATGTGCTGGGTGCTCTGTGAACATATATTTCATTAGCAACAGATGACCGACCCCTATCATGGACAGAGGGAGAACTCCATGAGCCACAGGGCTTGGCGAAGCCTTCTGCCTTTTGACAAAAGGGCTGCCTGCAGAAAGCCGCTTTGGACGCCATCTTCAGTCTTATGATAGGTGCCTGGGCCCTTTCCTATGACTGCCTCTGTGCTTTGCAAAAATGATCAACCTAAAATTATGGGCTTCATTGCACCTTGCAGTGCTTGTAAGCACCAGGGTGGCAATAAGTTTAGAAAGAGAATGCTGAACTGTGTTTGAAGTCTTGGGCTGATTCTTGTCTGGAGTGGTGGGCATGAAGCAGCACTCCCTGAGAATGGGACGTGGCCAGATGCAGCCTGAAAAGTTGAAGTTCTCTTCAAGAAGTCAGAGTCACAGATAGGCCGAATCCAGTGCTGTCTGGCAGAAGAGTTTAGAGCTTTTCATCAGCATTTTGATAGTGAAATAATAAAGGCATAGAAAGTAGTTTCAAAAATCAGTTTGGTTTTACAAAATAGTAAGATAACCATAAACAGAAGTAATCCAACAAGATAGGATCAGAAGAGAACACGATCTCTAATGATACAACTGTCTAAAAAACCCGACCGTGACAATTTCCTAAATCTGTGGAAATCAAAGTTACCAGTCTTGTTCTCATACTAGTACTTATAGCCCGGAGGCCTGGGTTCTAATTCTTTAATTTACAGAACGGTATCTAAAATGCTTTTACCAAATCTTTCTTCTATAGACATTAAAAGCAAAAAAAAAACCAAAAAACCCCTAAAAACCTTGTTTTGCTCATTTACTTAAAGTCAACTCATAGCAATTTGCACTATTTGAAGGGGGCAATATCATGGATAGTAGAAAATAGCAAATAATTTTTTAAATGTTGTATTTGAGTCTTTGGAAGATGTTTTAGGTATTTGCATTTAAATAGCCATATGTCTCAAACTCTAGAAATTGCCAGCATTTCGAACAAAATAGTGTATCCTTGCCGAAAGGATCAAGCAGTATGCTGTGTATTTGTAAAACAGACTTTGTAAGTTGGGACTGACTTGGTTTCTCATAGTAAGGCTAGAATTAGTAGCTGTGTAATCTTGGATCAATTATTTAACTTCTGTGTGACTCAGTTTCTTCAGTTATGAAGTGGTGATGATACCAGTTCTTATTTTATGGGGTTCCTTTCAGGAATAGATGGGACAAGATGGGGGTACATTGCATACAAGGCTCGGCACACAGGAGACAACTCTTACTCTACATGATGATACATGGTAAGATTCTCTCTCCTGCTCATTGTATTTTACTTACCCCTATAACTCTAGATATGTGGGGTAGAGGAAACATAGATCTTGCTTTTATTAACAGAATTACACGAAGTAGTTTACAAGGTCAATAATAGCCTATAAGAGAGAGTTCCTAGGGCACCTGGGTGGCACAGTTGGCTAAATGTCTGACTCTTGGTTTTGGCATGGGGTTGTGACCTCAGGGTCATGAGACCAAGCCCCGTGTTTGGGCACTGGGGCTCAGCCCAGAGTCTGCTTGGGATTCTCTCTCTCCCTCCATCTCCCTCTGCCTCTTCCCCCTGCACTCACACATGCTCTCTCTGTCTCTCTCTCAAAGCAAACAAACAAATAAAGAGTCTCTGTACACCGAGAGCTAGAAAGTACCCTGGAGAATGTCTGGTACATTCTCCTCTTTGTTTGGGCTCAGACTCCCATAGACCAGTCATCTGCATATTCCCCCTCTGATGACTGAGAGCTCACTACTCCCCAGGGGAGCCCATTCCAACGTAGGACAGTCAGTTCATTAAGAAACTTGTCATTGTGCTGGGGTAGAGTTTGCTACTCTGTAGTTTCCATTCAGGGGACCTGGTTCAGGTGTCCATGCAATTCAGAATAAGTTGCATTTCTATTTTAAGTGAAGATATTCCAGATTCTTGAAGATGATTGTTATGTCTTTTCTTTTTTTCTTTTTTTTTTTTTTAAAGATTTTATTTACCCACTTGACAGAGAGAGATCACAGTAGGCAGAGAGGTAGGCAGAGAGAGAGAGAGAGGGAAGCAGGTTCCCCGCTGAGCAGAGAGCTCGACGCGGGACTTGATCCCAGGACCCTGAGATCATGACCTGAGCTGAAGGCAGCGGCTTAACCCACTGAGCCACCCAGGCGCCCCTGTTATGTCTTTTCTATGTCTGGTGTTTTCTGTGTTGGGTCTGCCATTTTGTAGACTTTCAACCATTTCTCTCAGCTCAAAGATATGTTTGTGAGTCCTTCATAGGCCAGTGGATATATTCTACAGATGGGACTCAGGTAGAGTTAGAGGAGTGGAACAGGATGGGACAGCTCGGGTGCACCCTGACTGAGACAAAGCAAAGCCAGGGAAGGGTTGTTACCGAGCGGTGTGAGTTTGAGTGCCAGCTCTGCCTCTTCTTAGCTGACAGAGGCTGTGGGCATGCCCCTCAACCTTCACATCGTCTGTTTTCCTCATAGGCATTTTTTCATGTGAAAATTCATCTTCTTAGATCCAGCCCATCTTACCAACCTTTTTGATCCCATTTCTTCATTGAACATATTACCTCTCCCTTCTTGTCTCATTAAATTTATAAATATGATTGGCATACTGTTATGGGCACACCCATGCCACTAATTAAAGTAAAATGTAAAACATGCCAAGTCCAACAGAGGTCTGCAGTAGAGCATTCGAAACCTGTATGAGGTTATCCATAATTTCATCCATTTATTAAAGCAGTATCATTAGGCATTGTCTGTGTGCCAAGCAGGATGTTGTGTCCAGGGGATATAAAGATGAACAAGAGAGTTCCCATCGCTGTCCTCCCGAAACTGGAGTGTAGTGGACAGTCTGTTCACTGGCATTTTGGGGCACTGTGGTTTGAAATTTTTTCAACCATTGTACCAGTCTTTGTTGGTACTAAGATATCACAGCAATGTCTTGGTCACTCAGTTTAAGAGCAAATTTAATACTTTTTTTGGAAAGTTTGTCTAGTCTATTTTTAGAAGTCATGTGGCTAACATAACTATGCTAATTATCTATCTTATTATTTGGGAAATGGATGATGTACCCTTAAATTGAAAATGTATGTGTTGATAAGTAATGCATGGACATTAAACTTTGCTTCTCTGGTGGCAGTTCTCTTTCTGGGATAATTTCGCTTGCCAGGAGACATGTGACAATGTCCAGAGACATTTTTGGTGTGCACAGTCAGGAGGAAGGAAGCTACTGGAATCTAGCAGGTAGGCAGGCAGCTAAGTATCTTACAATGCACAGATCAGCTCCTTTCTTACCTGTCCAATAAAGAATTAAGAATTATTTGGCCCCAAATACCAGGATGGAGGTTATAAAACCCTGCTCTAAGGACGCCTGGGTGGCTCAGTCAGGTAAGTGTCGGACTCTTAATTTTCGCTCAGGTCATGGTCTCAGGGTCATGAGATCGAGCCCCATATCAGGCTCTGCACTCAATGGGAAGTCTGCTTGAGATTCTGTCCCACTCCCTCTGCTTTTCCCCATCCCACACATATTCTCTCTCTCTCATTGAAAATAAATCTTTAAAAAACAAACAAACAAAACAACCCTGCTCTAGGGGAGGTGGTAGAAGTGTATGGTGAGTACACTTTCAAACTGGAGCGTCCTAGGTTTGAAATCTGCCCTCAGTGGCCACCTAACCTTGGACTTCAGGGTTTGCATATGCAAAACGAAGATGGGAGCAATGCTGTCTTCACCGAGAGGACTAATGAGGTCATGCCTGTGAAGCACTCAGCGTAGTGTCTGGCACGGAGGCGAGGACTGAATACGTGGTGGTTATTTTTATTGTTCTGTCTGCTTTCTCTCTGAATACTACGCATTTTAATGGACACAAGCGAACTACTGTATACATAGATATATCCGAAGAAAGGGATAGCACTTCTATATCATAAAGAAATCTGTTGTTTTCCTGCGTTTAAAGAAATGATCCTCAGCTACTTGATCTCCAAATATTCACCAGCCCGTGAATCATGATCTGTGCTGAGATGCCGGACTGCCAAATGGACTAATTTTTTAATGACTACTTGAGGATTTTATTTCCAAATACCAGTATGCCTCCCATTTTTAGACAGACATAAATCTTCCCAGTGTTATGGAGATGAGAGCACAGGCGAGGGGAAAAGGTAAATAAAACGGTAACACTTCAAAAGTACAATGTGAATGAAAATGTACTTTGATCGCTACTTTTTGCTTTAAATACAGTTGGTAGTGATGCTAGTGATAGCACATAAAATGTTTAATATTTATTTGTAAGATGAACATCCTTGGGATGTTCTTGCCAGTTTGTGCAAATTATGGGCACAGATTTAGATTCTTATTTAATATCCAAAAATGCTTACAAGACCCATGCTTTCCAGTGTGGCTGCTTTTTTCGGTGATGGGATGACGGTGCCTCCGCAAAGTCATACTCCAGATGAGACCTTAGATGCAGGGAATGGGGGGATTTGAAGAAAAGCGATCGGAACTTGTATTGTTTCTTGCATTAGAAAACGAAGACAAGGCAACCTTTGGGCGTGTGTGTGGGTGGGCACAGAGATGGCTATAATGTCCAGGTGGTCTTTCCTTGACCTGAAAGGCTGGCAAACAGGTGATCATGTGTACTCTACATGTTATTCAGAACATTTGCATGGAAGAAGATTTAGATACAGAGACTGTTTACTTCCATCTGTTCTGATACTTATATCAGAGTGCTGATAATCTTTTAAATTAAAAAAACACATATTTGGTTGCCTTTAGAAATTACTTCTAAATGAAATTCCTTTAGCCAATTTCTAATTAAATTGCTGAATTACTACTGTTGGTTTCAAAAAACAAATTTTGGGAAGTTCATCGATTTTTCATGTATGTACAAATTAATCACATATTAGGACTTGATACAGGATTCAAAGACATTGACTTTATACAATAAAATAAAGTGATAATGAGTATGATATGAAATGTACCTTTGGGAAAATAGTATGTGTACAATAGTTTTAACTGTAGATTTTTATAAATACTTCTAAAATACGTATGTATGTTGCAGGTGCACACTTAAAATGTCTCTCCAACGATTTATATCAACTACTCTTTCCAAAGCTGTATTGTAATTTGTTGGTGGAAAGTGGAAACCTAAGTGTGGTTCCATACAAAGATATCCGCTAGAGAACAAGAAAGCTGTGCTGTTCATTTTTTCATGCTATTTTGACCACAACCTTAACTCGTATCCTAGTAAACAACTCTCTCTGGGAACAAGGGGTAATTGAATCTTCATGCTAATTCTATCCTGGTCTTCTCTTGACTACTAGCTCCCAATTATGCCAACATATTACACTATGTACTGTTCTCTAGGAAAACACTAAGACCACCTTGTTCGTTCAGCTAAGGTCAGACCTAAAAGGAAAACAGAAAGACCAGGCTGATGATTTACTTATAATGGACATTTTAGTTCCTTGTGGGCACCTGCTTTTTTTTTTTTTTTTTTAGGTTCACTCAGGTTATTTTAGTTACAAACCAGGTGCAAGAACAGATAAGTGTAAGCATATTGGCCACAAGTAATTCCCGTGTGCATTTCTGTCCTCCTGCCGGATGCTAAACACGGTGTTACAGGTGCGTGGTCGGCTTTGACCATTTGGCCATACATCAGACCAACTCCAGTGACAACCAGAAGTAGCCATTGCCATGGAGTGGAGTTATTAGTCTATTAATAACCCTTTAATTAGCTGATAGAGGATGGAACATGCAGCCATGTAGTCATAATTGGTCTAGTGAATCCTCGGTACTTCAGGGGTAGAATTTGTGTGACTACTTGTTGGGAATAATAACCATTTGGTAAAGTGTTCATTCTGAAGAGTTAATGTTATTGTTAGTAACATACATGCATAAACATGTTCATTATTTAGGTAAAACTCGAAAACATGCCAAAACAAATGGAAAGCCTTCGAAGTTTTTCCTCTTTTCTTACCTTCTCCTATCCACACCAGAATGAACATGCCAATAATGATTATTATTGTCACAGGCATATCTTGCCAATTTAGAGAAATAATTTAAAGTAACAAAGACCAAGTATTTTACGTAAAGTATTAAGAATTCATCAAACTTGATAGTTCCATTAATTCTCTTTTATTTTCCTTCTAAAAAATGAAATCATCCCATATTTATTGAGAATCTACTGTGTGTAAGATTCCAACGAGGAGCTATAGAACTCTAAAGAAATATTTCTTCCATGCAAGATACCTCCTTGCTGTCAACATGGTCAAGGTATTAGTTGGAAGAGGGGCCAAGCTTTTAATTAGATTGTTAACCATTCTTATAAATAAAAAAAATGCCCATTTCAAAAGGCAGTGCTGTGTGATGTATTTGACATTTGTACTTTGCAGGACATGACCTGCCCTTACTGCTTTGGAAGAAGAAATGAGTGGTATCGTTACAACTTTACTTTGCATATTTAAAAAATATAGACCATTTTATAGCTTCCCTTACTCTTTTAGTGTAGTTATTAACTGATGTATTCCTATACCGAATGGGCTCTCTTTTATGATTCCCTAAACTTAAAAAAAAAAATGCATATACCTTGAGGGGAATTGGACCGTTTGCATTGCACTTGAGTAATGCTTTGAGTTGAATATTTTTAGGGTTCTAAAATTAAGTTAATCCATATGTAATTAGGAACGTTCTTAACTAGACAGTCCTGGTTAGCAGGAGATTGGCAGGTTATTCTGAAAAACTATTTAGCAAACCATGAATAGCAATTAAATGAGAAAAGACTAAATTTCTCTTTAAAATGGGTTGTTGCCATAATTTAATGTGGCGATATGATTTTCTATTTTTAATTGCTGTAGATAGTGCGTTTCATAAAGTAGATTTTGTCGTCTGAACTCTAGATAGTTCCATAATTTTGTACCACTTACGCTTTTTAACACTCAGTAAGTAATTCTGCCTTTGTAATCCCTTTTTATTCATGATGGGTAGAAGAAACTGAAGGTTGGTAAAGGTAGTTCTGTACTTCTTTAGCAAACTGAGATCAAATGCATATCTTGGAGATATGAAGTATTTCTTTTCATGGGACTTTATGACCTCATGTAATTTAGCATGCTTACTTTATTACATAGTGTCTTTATTCACAGAACAATTATATTTAACGTTGACACTTAAAGATTTCTTTTTTTTTTCATTCGAATAATGAGAACTTTGCTCCATATTCCATATCAATATGAGGATTCAGGGACAGTTTAAACCTGATGCATAGATAACATCATTCTTCCTTCCCACCCCTGATACCAAGTACTTAATGCTCTCTACAGTCTCTTACTCATTTCTTATTTGCAGAAGTCATTTTGGAAGGAATTTATGACGGTGCCATCTTTTAGTAAATAACAATAAGTCACAGTCTACTGCCTATAATAACTAGATGCTCAGCTGCTTAAAATTACCTTTATCACTTAAAATATGTTTTCTTTTGTCTCTAAATTAGTATGAAAATACAGAGGAGGCTATTTCTTCAATTAAATGTGAAAGATTAATCACTAGGCAATTTGTTTCATAATAGAAAATAACTAAATGTCAAAAATGGAATATTTACTTCTTAAACTTTAAATGCTTCTGAAAAAAGGGTCGGAAGCACAAAAATTTGGTGCTATTTGCATATATTTTGATTGAGCTGCTACTAAGGTTCTCACCTAACTGAAGTCTAGTAACTGACTGCCCAGGTCACCTAATGCATTGATTCCTACTGTCTTTCCTCAGACTGGTTTTAGAAGCTGCCATATTTAGTCCATAACCAGAATAGAACCTGGAGGGGTAGAAATGGCAGCAATGGGTCACAGATGCAATGTCCCCAGTGTTCTGAGGATATGAATATTGCTTTTCTTTTTCTTTCTTTCTTTCTTTCTCTTTTTTTTTTTTTGTCTTGAACACTAACCAGGATTTCCAGAGTACCATCCCAGGGAAACAAGTGAAGATAAAAGTGATGTGTTACTTTTCTATTTCTCCCTTGCTCGTATTTTTGCTGCTCTGCACTACTGATTCCAACAGCACTAGATCAGAATGAACAATTAACTGTCTAATTATTCTAGTCACAGCAGCCCACAATGAAATCTTTATTCCGTGTTTACAGCAATCTTTGGCAGAGGCTGTCTTGCTGTTTCTAAACTAAGAAGAACTGCCCTTTGGCTCCTCTGGGCATCAGCTGCCTTGGTTTCAGCCTCGGATGCCAATAATCAGACTTCTTTTTCTTCCAAAGTGGACATTTTTTTTTAGGGTGAAAAGACCTATTCTCATCACCCCCCCATATATTCTGGCTGATTTATGTTCTAGCCCCTGCAGCTCTTCCTTCCGTATCTCTTTACATTTTTCCTCTCTCCATAGAACACCAGCAGGCGAAACCCCATTTTAAGTCCAAAATTGTAAAAAATGCTTAAGCAAACAGTGCTCACTACTATGAGGGGAGGAAAAGTACAACAACTGGTTTATGGGTAGAGGGAAGTCAAGGAAATCCCCTCTGCTTTTCTAAACTGCTCATTTTCGAGCTCAAAAGGCATTCAATAACTTCTCCACCAGGGGAAAACATACCCACTTTTCAGTGGCTCTCTTGATTACTTCCAACTATTTACTTAAATTCACCACCAGCTGCACGTCTTTGAGAAGCTTCAGAACTTGGGGAATATTTACAAATATGTAAGGGGCTGAGAGAGTACGCCTGGATCTCTTTGAAACAGCAAGACAAAACTATTCTACTGTACAGTCGGGGACAGAGAAATTACTGCCAATCCAAAGACAAGAGAAAGGCAGTACCTTAACGGAAGGGAGGAGGAAAAAGCACCTTGGTTAGCCCTCTTTGGACTGATGGAGTGTCTTTCCTGAATCTGGGAGCAGATGACAGCCAGTGCTAGTCCGCTGCCCTACATTGCTCAACTGCCGCCCCCCCCCCCCCGAACATTTCCCTGCTCTGTGAGGGTGATGGCATCTTTTTTCCCATTCCAGTCTCCAAACCCTATGTGATGGTTCCCCTAACAACCCTTGGATCTCGCCTCTCAGCCCCCAGCACTTAGTCCATTTGCATTGCCTTTCCTGTGAGAACTGGGTCATAAAATTTTACAGGGGAGAAAGGTAGAAGGGGGCGTTTCAGTAGTATAAACACTGATTAAATTCCCGGGCAACTCTCCCCAAATGAAAGATAATTTTTCTACAAGTATGCACAAGAATGTCAAGAATGCTAAGTCATTTTTATGTTTGTGCTTTCCTTTTCCGTTTTAATTTTACACTGCCACATGGCACACATGCTAAAAATGTGTCTCCGTAACCTGCAGCGTAGCAAACTTTTCACAAAACATCAAATCTCGTATTTTATAGACTGTCCTTTCCCAGGATGCTCCAAGCATTTTTTTTTTGGATGCGAAATTAGATCATCTCACAACAACTGTCCTATTAGAAAGGCATGGCTACTCGTGCATTGGCAAATAGGGAAAATCAGAAGCCTGGGAAAGGAAAGGTCACACCAAAGTCAGCGGCGACAGCCTTAAGTAGACTCTGAGAGCTTGGTTTTCCAATTTATACTACTTCCCACTTGCTCTTCATTTGTCTCTCTGCTCTGGCAGAAAGGGATATGGCCAGTGAAGAGGCTTGACCTCATCTCCTGTACTTGGCTTAGCTCTGACACGCTGTTCTCCCACACTCTTGCCCTGTTTTCTCCATCATCAGCTGGCCAGCTCTCACCAGGGGCCAAGCCAAGAGGAGGCAAGCGCAGGTGCCCTTGTGGCTGCCTCCAGTGTTGGGAACCGAAGCCTGCCCCTGCCATGTCACATGCCCAGTGGGGCTGCGAGGGTCACGCGAACATAAAAATCAATTCCAAGATTGTATAAATACAGGAAAGGAAAGCTGGGTCATGGATGGAGTTCACGATAGGCACTGACTCCACTGCTCCCAGCCCCAGATAAGGCTGAGGAAGGCAAGCTGATGGAAGTCCATCTCTAGCATGGGCGCAGTCACAATATACAGTTGCGACTTTTTGTTTCTGTGCTTTTAAGTCGCTCTGATTCCTTAGCTGTGTCCCTACACCACCACAGCTCTGAGAGGTAATTTCCTTTGATGGGAGGACATCAGAGACTAGCAGGGATCAGGGGACATTTTATTTGGGGAGGGGCAGACTCAGTTTCCAGGCGACCTATTAACAGAAGACAAAATACTTCCTGGCGGTTGTGCCAGTAACAACAGCAGCAATAGTAATAGTAATGACAATGACAATAATAAAGGCACAGTGAGGCCTGAATCTACCAGGGTCCAACCCCTCGGCCCCACCCCCAGGTGTTCTGCTGCCAGCCCTCTGTCTCTGCCAGGTCTCAGCACACAGAAAAGGGCTCTGGCAGTGCCTCCAGGCTGCCCTCCAGGTTCCAGCCCCCACCCCCGCGCCCCCGAGGTGAATAGCCAGGCCGAGTCTCCTGCTTCAGCCCAAGTCCAGCCCCCAGTCTCTCCTGTTGCTAAGGACGGGCTGGGACTCAGCCTTTGCGTTTCTTTTACACATCTGCAACTTTCACCCTATCCGACCTCCTAGCAGCCTTCTCACCCCACGGCAACCACGGCGGGCAAAACCTAAACACCCGGAGCACAATTCAGAGCTTTCCCTGAGAGTGTCGGGGCCCGGAGACAGGAAATCCGGGGAGTTGGCGATGTCCGGCAGGTGGCGGGGACCGAGTCACCACCACATTCTCCTCCCACGGCTGAGCTCGAGCGGGGGCGCGGCGAGAGGCGCGGACTGCTACCGGCCGGCCCCGCAGGCGCCCGAGCCTCCCCGGAGCCTTGCTCTCCGATCCCCCTTCCCGGTGTGCATCCCCGAGTTGGGGACGCAGCCAGCTCTCGCCCATCCGCAGCCAGACGGAGGCGCCGCCGCCCCCAGGGAAACGAGGGCAAAGCCGGGGCCAAGCACCCCCGCGTCCTCCAAGGGGCCAAGCGTCCTCCGTCCCCACGTACCCGCGCGCAGCCCCCGCCACCGGCGCTCAGCGTCCTCCGTCCGCCCCGCTGCGCCCCAGCTCCCTGTCCCCGGGAAGCAGCTCCCCAGCCTGGGCGGCTCCTTCACGTCCCCTTCCCCCAAAGTCCGAGGAAGTCCAACTCCGACCGGCCCGCAGGCTTGCCACGGCGGCGGGTACCTGCGGAGAGAGCGCGGCGCGGAGAGGAACAGAGCGCCGCGCTGGGGGTCTGCTGCCTGGAGAGAGCGGGCACCGGCGCCCTGCGCCTCCCCGCTTCCGGAGCCTGGGGACAAACGCGCGGGTCCCCACCCGAGCACTCCCCTTTACCTGGTACGGCCGGCGACTCTCCGGGGACGTTCGGTCCAGATTCCTTCGGGGCGGGCGTCCAGGTCACATCGCTGCCAACCGCGCCGGGCGGCAGGTGTCCCGCTGCGTCCCTTCGCCTCCGCTTGCGACGTGCCCCCGCCCCCCACCCCCCTACCCCCTCTATCAAAAGTGTCACAGCTTTTCTGCCTTCAGATCTTTCGCAAAGTCTCCGCGTGGTCGCCAGGAGTTGGGCTGCAATGCCAGGCGCGCCAACCCCGCGGATGCCCTGCCCCGCCCTCCCGCGGCCCCCTGCGCTCGGCCGGGCCGGGGAGAAGAGCCGCCTCGTCGCGGTCACCGTCCCCCGAGCGCGGCGCGCGGTCCGCTTCCCCTCCCTCGCGCCTTCCCTAGCCGGAGTGGCTGCCGCCTGGCTCTGCCGCGGGTCCTCATTCCCCTGCTCATGAATATTCTGACAGAGGCTAATGCCGTGGAAGTAAATTGAATTAGCCAATTGGTGCCAGGAATGTGCGCTCCTTCCTTCTGAGGAGCTGTCTGGAACCCCACCAGATGAAAGCAATTAGAGTCCGGTTGGCACCCTATGGTTCAGAGCAGTGAGGGGCAAAATGGGTTAATTCTTTAAATGCAGTTTAGATACTACACTTAAATGTTTAAACCCCTCTATTGGCTGAGAGAGTAAGGAAATGTTGAGAAGGAGCAAGAGGAAAGGAGGTAGGTAGTCCTGGGGGGCAGCGGGGAGGGTACCTACCCTCAAACTCCCCCTGAAGTTGAAGTGACTTATTCTGCATAGATTCCGGGTTCCGGAAGAGGTAGTTAATGAGAACTGGGAAAGATAGGCAAACAGGATCAGAAAAGAGATGAATTTCAACCTGGGTTTAACCTTGACCTTGAGGATACAACAACATAATTTTCAGGAACAGGAGTGGGGAGAGATGGTAGAGGGAGAGGAAAACCTCTATCATTTACTTTTAAGAATTTCTCCAAATGCTGTAATTTTCTTTCTTTGTCCTTGTAGCAAAACCATAGGGTTTTAAACCTTTGGGTGAAGCAGAGATGGGACAGAGTTCCCGGCAGGGCAGCGTTTTCAGAAGAGGAAGCTGAGACCATCCTCAGGTGAGAAGAGCCTTCTGAATTACAAAGAAACTATGACAAGGCCATTCCAGAAGGCAGTTTCTGACTATAGTCCAAACTTTTTGGCTGTGGGGTCAGACAAGGTCGACAGGAGAGACAGCCTCTCCTTTGTCCTGCCTCCTACCCTCCAATGCCAAGTTCTTCAGAAGTTATTGACTACAACGTATATTTAATCCGTGGTAGAGGGAGACTCTCTGTTCCCCTCTGTTCCCCGTTCCGCATCCACATCTCTCTCTTTCTTTAAAGTCTTCAGGTGGGGGCACCTGGGTGGCTCAGTGGGTTAAGCCTCTGGTGCCCAGGTCATGATCTCAGGGTTCTGGGATTGAGCCCTGTGTTGGGCTCTCTGCTCAGCAGGGGGCCTGTCCCCCCCGCCCCCCGCCTGCCTCTCTGCCTACTTGTGATCTCTTTCTCTGTCAAATAAATAAATAAAAACTTAAAAAAATTTAAAGTCTTCAGGTGGATTGCTTCTAGGATTTTTTTTTAAAGATTTTATTTATTTATTTGAAAGACAGAGATCACAAGTGGGCAGAGTGGTAGGCAGAGAGAGAGGAGGAAGCAGGTTCCCTGCTGAGCAGAGACCACGATGCAGGGCTGGATCCCAGGACCCTGGGATCATGACCTGAGCCCAAGGCAGAGGCTTTAACTCACTGAGCCACCCAGGTGCCCCGCTTCTAGGATTTCTACTCCCCACCCCCATCACTGATTTTCTAAATAAAGAAACTTACTTTGATTGAATTGATTGGTTACTAAATGTTTTACCTGTACTTGTGGTATTTGTGGCCAAATGATCTATGTATCAACATCTGATAAGAGGATATGCGTAAGTAACTGATAAAATCCCCAGATTTGCGCTGATGGAAATAAATATCCCGGTTAAGGCAGTTATGCCATATTTTTTTTTAAATTTCTTTTCAGCGTAACAGAATTCATAGTTTTACACCACACCCAGTGCTCCATGCAATGCGTGCCCTCCATAATACCCACCACCAGGCTCCCCCAACCTCCCACCCCCCGCCCCTTCAAAACCCTCAGATTATTTTTCAGAGTCCATAGTCTCTCATGGTTCATCTCCCCCCCAATTTCCCTCAACACCCTTCTTCTCTCCATCTCCCCATGTCCTCCGTGTTATTTGTTATGCTCCGCAAATAAGTGAAACCATATGATAATTGACTCTCTCTGCTTGACTTATTTCACTCAGCATATCTCTTCCAGTCCCGTCCATGTTGCTACAAAAGTCGGATATTCATCCTTTCTGATGGAGGCATAATACTCCATAGTGTATGCCATATTTTAATAGGTTTCAGCAAAGCTTAGGATTGGAACTCCCAGTTATAACAGTAACTACTATTTCAGTGGCCAGTGTTTATTGAGAACTTGTGACAGACACACATTATGGGAATCATCTCATTTAAACTTTCCAACTACTCTGTTCAATATGCACTATTATTTTTCCATTTTAATAGATGAGGAAGGTGTGGCTCAGAAAGGTAAGGAGTATATATAATGGGGGAAGATGGCGAAGATGAACTCTGATTCGAAGCAGCCTAATCAATACGCCAGAGTCTTCAGGTCCCCAGGAGCTTATACTGCCTTCTCTAAAAAGAGAACCGGTATCTTTGTTTTGTTGAAGTGATTTCTTCTTGGTGATTAATTCCCTACCAAAATTTAGAGAAAAAACAAAACAGTTTTTTGTTTGTTTGTTTGTTTGTTTGGGGGGGGCATGGTGTACTTAGTTTCATGTGTTACCACGTTGGGCCATAGGGTGCCTGTATATTTGGTCAGTGTTATTCTGGGTGTTTCTCTGAGGGTGTCTTGGGTGAGATTAACATTTAAATTGGTAGACTAAATAAAGCAGATTGCTCTTCTCGATATGGGTGGGCTGCATTCAATCAGTTGAAGTCACACATAGAATAAAAAGGCTGGCCCTCTGAGTGAGTGAATTATCCTGCCTGATGGCCTTGGAATTGGGAATTTTCAGGAGCTTCCGCAGGTTTTGGATTTGCCAGCCTCCATAAATGTATGAGTCAATTCCTTATTATTTGTCACCTATTGGTTCGGTTTTTTTAGGGAACCCTGACTAATACAGATGATGCCTTCAGTAAATACTACTATTTGTGAATTTCCCATGAATGTTTGAATATTTCCATCTACCAACTCATACTGTATAGTATACAATAAATACACGTTTGTTTTTTTTTACTTAAAGTTTTTTTTTTTTTTGTCAGAGAGAGGGAGAGAGAGAGAGCGTGAGCACAGGCAGACAGAGTGGCAGGCAGAGGCAGAGGGAGAAGCAGGCTCCCTGCCGAGCAAGGAGCCCGATGTGGGACTCGATCCCAGGACACCAGGATCATGACCTGAGCCGAAGGCAGCTGCTTAACCAACTGAGCCACCCAGGCGTCCCAACTTAAAGTTTTTTTTACTTAAGGTTTTCTAAACCCATTATTAATAAGGGAGGAACAATTATATATATACATATTTATATGGATGAGACTTCATCAGATTTTAATAAAATCTTTGAAGAATTCAACAATGGACTGTGGTAGGTTTGCTTAAAGCAAGGTTTATAGATACATGAGAGGAGAAATTTTAATATTACAGTGTTAGGAATAAAAATGATAGGACTAAATCTCTGAATTCAACAGTTGTTGAGTGTATTAAATGCAAGGCACATTTCTATTCAAAGATTTTCTATTGAAGTTCACAGTCAAATCACTTAAAACAGTTGAGGGTCTGCCATATTTTATTCTCTGAAACTTTGGGTAGTTTAAAATCCTTTGTAAAAAAAGTATATACTGTTTTATTCCTGTATTAAATATTTAAGATTTTCCCCATCATGATTCTTCCCTTACAGTGCTCTGTTGGATCTTTCTCTTATGGAGAGTATCCTCTTAGAATTTAGAGGCAATATATCACAGAAAAGTCTTCAGATGTTGGAATGTTTATTTGTATGAATATGTTAACGTGATTTTAGGGCCCATCAAATGTTACCAGGATGAGTGCTTTCCATATGTCCCCCAGAATTCAGTGGGCAGTGTTGGGGGAGGGCTCCGAGGTAGGACAGTGGGTTGGGAGTGTGTGGCAGTCTTGGGCAAGCCATTCCCCTTTTGAGCCGGCCAAGTTAGCCCCTCTGCAAAGTGGAAATAATAATACTGTATTTATTGGGTCCTTTGCTATTTACAAATTGCTCTCCTATATGCTGTCTCATTCTGTCCTCCTAGTAATTCCATCCTGCTTACAAATTCAGCGTTTCCATATTTAATTGATTAGAAATATGAAGCTCCCAGAAATTCAGTGGCACTCTGAGCTTCTCCTAGAAACAGATAGAATGGGGACTTTGATCCAGTGACAAAGTCACCTTCTCAGTGAAGCCATGTTTTATATCTCTCTCTGCCTAGCCTCCCTCCTGCAACCCCCCCCCCAACACACACACACCACTTCTTTTTCCGGTAGAAATACAATCCTCTTCTTTGTGTTCCCCTAGGATGTCTAAGATGCACAAAGAAATAATTAGAACACAATGTGTTGTCTCTACCACTAACCAAGAGTAACCTGAAATCAGGAACCTTGTCTTAATCACTTTTGTATCCCCAAATTTAGCTTCGTGGGAGGCATTCAGAAAGCCCACCAATTGTGCACACTTCAGAAAGTGTGTTCCATTGACTTTCCTGGGCTTTTAGGATTAAATGAAATAGTTAGCAGGGGGTTTGGGAATTTAAAAATACCATGTAATGATATTATTATTATTGGTCAAAAATAGATTCAGAAATATAGCAACTTTAGCCTTGACCTCTGGCTGATAAATTGCATGGGTGAGAAAGCAGTTTGATCATTTTTATGTCAGCTACTGTTATTTAGGACATGGATGGATAACACTTGCTCAAATTATAATCATCTGGTTAATAGTAGTACTATACCGGCCCATTAAGCAAGAAGGTATTAGTCTGGGAAAGGTGAGTGAATGTGGTGTGTGTGTGTGTGTGTGTGTGTAATCTTTCTGCAGTTTGAGGGTATTTTCTGTGAATGAGTAGCTTCAGTTTCTAGGATGGCCATATTTCTCTAAGGAGGGATTGGCTTTTTTCCTATGGGATGATCTTTATTAAGAGCTCCCAAGGTCACTGAGCTAACGACAAAGCTAGGGCTCTTGACCCTCGTTCAGTGTTATTTTTGCTACCCCACACTGACCCTGATTGGCAGCCACTGCCCATCCAGTGTGGTTTATGGTTTTACAATTGAGATAAGTGGTAAGCAGCTCAATCCTTCCTTATAATTGGTCTCCTGAGTCAGCAAATACCCTTCCAATGCAATTTCATGATCTAGATGATCAGTTTTACTCATTCCAGATATTTTTTTGGATTTGTAATGGTAATTACTTAGTAGAACTGATGACAGTGACCCATTAAAAACACTTTTGTGGCTTCGTAGCCTTTCTGACCTTAAGTATTCATTGCAGAACTGCTGTTATAATAAAAGCACGCACACATGTTCACAAAACCAAGATGAAGTTGCTCTTCATCTACACGTTCTTCTCCAGAGTGTTGATGGACCAGTCGGATGATGTCTCTGTACTGATTTCACTAAGGCCATTGCAGTTCTGTGTTACTTTACTTTTGTTTTGGTGTAACATGTGCATTTATTCTGTCCTTTGAATTTATAGGTTCATTAGTGACTTTCCGTCGTCCTCAGAAGAAATTGTTTCCCTCGCGGTTGATGCCTGTCAGTTTCTGTCTGTTTCACTGTGTTTGTGACTCTGGTAGGAGGTAAACGCACCCCACCACCGTCACGGCCAAGGTTTCCCTTGGCCGTAGAAACTTTCAGTGCTTGTGATGACATTCTGGGAGCTGACGCTGCTGGTCCATTCAGTCAAATCCGACAGACGTGAATACAGTATACTTGTTATGGGCAAGGTGCTGTGCTCATTATTAGAGGGGTTTCAAGGAGAAATTAAAACCAGTGACTGCCCTCAAGGAGTTTATAATCTGGGAGAAGGGCCTTGATATTTAGCAAAATAGAAGATCTAAGGCAGAAATGGATAGTTTCTATGAAAGGATAAAAAATGAAGTGCTGTGGAAGGCCCAATTGAGGAGAGATTTTTTTTTATCCCCCAGTGGAGACGGAAGAATGGGACCTAAGAGTGCTCAATGGAAGGGGTGTGTGTTGTTGGGTTCTGAAGACTGGGCAGTACAAGTAATGGATATGGGGGAAGGGGAGCGATTATCAGTGGTCAGAGGGAGAGGCCTGGGAGAGCACAGGGTGATTGTGACTGTGACTGCAGTTAGCCCGAGAACACATGACATTAAAAGGAGATACCCCTAGAAGGGTAGGGAGAGCCCAGAGGGCCTCGGGTACCATGTGGACAAATGCATATGTTGTAACATGGGCCGGGAGGAAGGTGCTGCTTTTGAGCCAGGAACTGATCTAACTGCAGCCGTGCTTACACTTGAGCGTGGCGCGTTTGGTCGGGGGGCACTGATGGGCTGGGGACCGGCTGGGAGATCGCAGCAGTGGAAGCAAGAAAAAGATGTGATAATGGCCTGAGCCAGGAAGGTGGCAGCAGGACCTGAGACAGGAGGAGAGGTAGAAAAGCCGTGTGGCGGGTGTGTCAGCCTTACATTTGAAATAATGTCTTCTTACTGCCTGTCCTGGATATTTCTGGTCTCAACAGCCTTCCCTTTGTCTCTGTCTCTCACACACACACACATGCACGCACGCACACACGCACATGCACTCGCACATACAATACATATACAGATGCAGAGATAGGCACGTGCATATACACATACACACTTCTACGTGCACGCACATGCACACACACAGTGAGCTCCTCAAGAGCGTAGTTTGCCTTTTTCTCTTTGTGTCTCCATACCTAGCACAGTGCCAGGCATGTTGTCGGCACTAGATAATTGTTTGCTGAACGGAGTAAAAAACAATTGATGTGGGCTGTCAGAGAAAATGAAGAATTGCAAAATATTGATTCTGGCTCGTGCCAGAGTTTGGTAGGCAAACTACGAAAATGCTCTTTGTCCCTTATTAATTGGCATTGGGAAAAAGAGCGTGTCTGGGGTTGAAGATGACTTCTGGTTATGTAGGTGTCTGAGAAGGTGAAAAAAATCTGGTGGAACCAATGGTGGGTACAGCTGGAGAACCTCATGGCTAGAACACATCTCCCCTGGGGTCTGAGAAAAACACACGTGAACTTTAGGGCATCTTATCAAGGTTTCCTTTTAACTGTTTCCGAGGTGGGCTGGCCTTGGTCCCTCGGAGGTGTTCGTGTTCTTATCCTCAGAACCTATAACTGTGTTGTGTTAGGTTATGTGGCAAAGCGGAATGCAGGGTCCTCGTCAGCTGACATTCGGTTAGGGGGGTTGTCCTGGATTAGCCAAGGGGGCTCGATGTCATCACAAGGGTCCTTGAAAATGGAAAATGTAGACAAAAAAGGCAGAGGCAGAGTAACATGACATGAGGACTCTGCTGGCCATGGCTGGCTTTGAAGATGATGGAAGGGGCCATAAGAGGAAGAATGGAAGTAGCTTCTAGAAGCTAGAAGAGGCAAGGAAACACTGTCCCTGGGATCCTCCAGAGGGGAGCATGGCTCTGTTGACACCCTGATCTTATCCCAGTGGGACACACGCCAGACCTCTGATAGAACTGTGAGCTCCTGAGTTAGGGCTGTTTAAAGCCACTAACGATGCAGTAATTGGTTTCAAAAGCAGCAGAAAACTAATCCAGAAGGATAACCAGCATTCCTACTATTTCGGATTTGTTATCATATATTAGTGTGCGTGATGCCCCAGACGCCATGAGCTATGTCTCTGTGATGTCCTAGATTCAACTATAGAAATAGGTTTTGTTATAAAATTCTAGCTCTCGGTCTGAATATAATATATGTGACAGCATTAGTGGTGTGAAGTTCAGAGTGTATGTTCTTTGATTATGTCATACTGTGTGCAGTGAGGGGGCCGATGGTTTTAAATTAACTTCCTGTGCAGTCCCTCAGACAGTACCCTTCCATGTGACGCCAGCATCTCGAGTTGTGAAACACAGCACGGATGCTCCGAAATCACGACGCGCTTCTCACCTCCAGTCACCCAGTTTGTGCTTTGCTGAAACAAAAGAGTCATGTTTAAGTGGTCATTTTTATAATTCATTGTCAAGTGGCATATCTTTTGGAAGAATGCATTTAAATCATTTCTCTTTACTTTCGTGATTGTTATTTGTATGATGGATGTCATGTGAGATGATTAAGAATTAAAACAATGAAAATAATATAATATTAAGTTATGGTTCATATAAAAAGTGTAAGTTGCCAGCAATGGGAGTGGGAATGTCTGTGTTTTAGCAATGTGTGGGTTTGGCTTATTATTTTCATTTTGATGCTTTCTCAAAGAATAGAGTAAATGGTGGAAAAAAAACTCTTGAAATATATTCACTGTTAAATTCGCATACGCTCAGCATGACACATATGCATAATAATCACTTCTTATTCATAACAAATCCTTTAAGAGCTGGGCAAGGTGCATGTTATTTAAAAATACACTAATTCCTAAAATTAGCGTGGACTATAAATTAATTTTTGAGGCTCCGGTAAGTAAGTCCTCACATACAGATAGACTGCTGTGAATTTTGATCTTTAACTAACCAAATGTTAAGAGAACATAAAACAGCCTAAAAATAAAGTATAAAATAGGATGACTAATTTTATGTGGAGAGGTTTTGCAGATGATTGGAACTCAATTTGCAAGTCTCTTTGTAAGTAAAAACTATTTGTTATTCTTGACGTTATTCTGAAATCCTTATGCAACAAATAATTGTAAGAAACAGCTCTAAATATGCTTATTGATAACGTATTAAAGACGAAGTTGTAGATGACTTAAATGAGAGGATTAATGCTGTATTACACTGGAAAATTAATAACCGCTAATTACATATTTTTTTCCTCTCTAAAAAGCATTAAGAAAACAAAAGGAGGAGAGTGTGGTGGCTAAGGGGGGATCCCAGGAGTCTTGGCTCTGCTACTACCCAGTGATTTTGAGTAAATCATTTAATTCTGTTGTGTGCCTGCACTTCCTTATCTGGAAAGTGGGTATGACTAGTACTGCCTACCTCACAGGGTTCTTATGAGGATTAAATTAGAGAAACATGACAACTGTTCAGCACCACAGGGCACATGGTAAGCATACCTTAAAGATTACCCGTTATTATTAATAAGAGTTATGACTATCTGTGTGTATTTATGCTTTTTAATGTCATCTTTGTCAAGAAAGGGGATCGAAATATCTCCTTTAATATCGTTTGTACCATTGTGAAAAGAAGAAAATCAGAATTTTTTGAATATAAGGGATCTTAGGGACAAATTCGGCCCTCTCATTTTTATTTATTTATTTATTTATTTATTTTTAAGATTTTATTTATTGATTTGACAAACAGAGATCACAAGTAGGCAGAGAGGCAGGTACAGAGAGAGAGGGGGAAGCAGGCTCCCCGCTGAGCAGAGAGCCCGACTCGGGGCTTGATCCCAGGACCCTGAGATCATGATCTGAGCCACCCAGGTGCCCCTGGCCCTCTCATTTTATTGTTGGAAAAAAACCTGAGATATGGAGAGTCAAGGGAACTTACCAAAGTCACACCATTTTTTTCCTCTCCATGTGCATATAGGCTGTTTCTCCTTTTTGTTGGATTCATGGAACAATCAGCTTTTTAGATCCAGTGAGTCTGATTCTTGCTGTTCCCAGGAATGGGGCTTGGGGAGCTTTGTCAGTGTGGGGGACACAGAGGGGAGAACGACAAAAGCATGGATATTGAAATGTTTCTCACACAGGAACGGTGTGCCCAGAATGGGTTCACTGAGAATATTTGGAAAGGGCCCCCTTTTTTCTTATAGGAAAAGTGGGGTCGTGAATTTATCCCTGTGTTTACCCATTGGATGGACCCCAGCCAAGTTCTTCATTTCTTTTGCTTGCGTTTTCTCATCTATAAATCTGACCTCTGATCAGACTTAACTTCCAAGGTGGTCAGGAGCCCAGAACAGAGCCAGCTGTGAGAGATACCCGCCCAAAGTGGCCGGTGTGACTTCAGTTGTGAAAGCGGTCAGAGGTGCAGCTGAGGGCAGTTAGAGCTGGGGCTGGGTCCCATTAAACAAGTACCCTGTTTAGTGACAGGAGGGTTTTGGATAGGATTTATAAACTAGATTGGCGGCCATTGCAGTGTGAACTTGGAAGGGGCAGAGACAGCAAAACGTGGAGGAGATGGGTATGTGCAGAAGGTACGGGAACAAAAGACTGAGAAGGGGAAAGGAAGTGAATGAAGTCTGTTCTGCCTTTCACCCAGCTCCTAGGTAGTTAGGAGTGAAATAGAGAAGTAAAGAACGTCTAGGAAGTGTGTGAACAAGGGAGGGAACACCATAAACGTGCCATCAAGAGCATGTTCGCTGCGAGGAATCTTTTTACAGGAGACAGGAACAACTATGCAACAAGAGGGACTGTTACAGTGCTGGGGACCCTGGCCATCAGTTCAGGTAGGATCTGCTCATGGGAAATACTGTTCGAAAACTGGATTCTTCCCAGGAGAAAGTTTGATGTTAAGCTTCAGACCAGTAGAGAAAATGGATTTATTTTGGAGATCTTACAGGAGAACAAGGGACAGGACTCTTAGAAGAAGTTTGTTGTGATTTTACTTAGCATGTTTAGGACGAAAATTGCTCACCATTGTTTCCAGAAATAAAATAGTGGGATTGAAGCAATCACGGCTTCTTTTGGGATGGTGCTATTTTTGGAAATTAAAAAAAAAAAATTTTTTTTTTTTGTAAAAATCGTTTTATTGCTACAAAGGAAAACATGGTCACAAAAAGCCTTTAAGCGTATATTAACGCAAATTACTATTCAACGTCCAATGCCGTAAAAAAATACACAGAGCACAAAATATTTGCCCAATTTATCTCTTCTAGAGTAAGTATTCAAAACATTAATGCACACTTGAATATATACTCCCAACAGCAGCATTTAAGTTCAAATGATTAGAGTAGATATACTAACAATTCACATCTGTTATCCTTAACACCAATAAAGTAATAAAAATTAAGCTTAAAAATTATATAATTAATCTAAGTTTGATAGCTATAAAAACTAAACTAAAATAGTCTCACCTTCATCTTATTAAACAAATGCCAACATTTAGAAATTATATAAAACAAATTTGAATGGGTGGACATATTTGGGGATATGGAACTATCCATAGCCTAGGGAAGATGGAGTTAAGCCACGTTTTAGGAAATTTTTTTTTTACCTAACGTACAAAGGGCTATATCATTTGTGAACGGCAGAGCTGCTGCGGCTGATGGCAGCAACAATACTAATCCCAGCATTTATTACTTGTTTACTCTGGGCCTGCATTTGCATATATTATGTCATTTAAATGGCATCGCCACACCTGAAGGTGCCTACCATTATTATTACCCTCACAGATGACTGCGGTGAAGCTTTGAGAGGTTAACGGATTTTACCAGAGTCCGAAGACAAAACAGGTTACAGGTGCAGCTTAAGAAATTATTCCAGTAAATATGCTGTTAGTGGAAGTCTTTCAGGTGTGGAGAACAAGGGCACAGCAGTGATCTCTTTATATAAAGTGGCGCAGCATCTCTGCTAGGAGCAAAGGCCATAGCACGCCCAGCATGAGAGGGCCGCTCAGAATGAAACAGGAGGGGACATGGTGGTCCTATCTGCCCTTATTGGTGCAAGGGCGCCACCTAGAGGTGAAAGGTGATATAGTCTGAGGGGCCACAGAAATAAGGGGAAAAGGCCGAGTTGAGGAGGAGGGAGAAGAGAGTGGTGAAAGGCTGTACATACCTTAGAGAGAAGCCAGATGAGGTGTCAGAAACAGCGTGATGGGGGCGCCTGGGTGGCTCAATGGGTTAAGCCTCTGCCTTTGGCTCAGGTCATGATCTCAGGGTCCTGGGATTGAGTCCCACATCGGGCTCTCTCTCTCTCTGCCTGCCTCTCTGCCTACTTGTGATATGTCAAATAAACAAAATCTTAAAAAAAAAAAAACCCACAAAAAACAGCGTGATGGAGAGAGCTCCTGCTCAGCAAAGGAGATGAGAGTTGATTGCCCCAGAAAAGAGAGGTCCATGGTGGGAGAAAGGAAAGGAGGGGCCTTTGGCAGTCATAAACTGGAGAGACCCAACACGGTAAAAGTGATCAATCTGTAGAACGTGGTGAATCCCAAAGATAAGAATAAGGAAGAAGAGAAACAGGCTATGTCCTGGAGTAAATAGAAGAGGGAGGGAGGCTTAGGGACCTAAGAAAAGTCATCTGTGCCTTTTTTATACAACGCGTAAAGCAAGTAACTCATTGTTACCGCGTCCACCAGGCGACACCAGGCAAAGGTGTGGAGTAAGGCCAGGGTTCAACATGGCATTCCTGCATGTTAAATTAGATGTGTGGTTTTATAACACTTGTCAATAGGATTGAGTTTATGGTTAGGGATGGGTTGGTCAGGTTCAGGATTAGGATTAAGTCGGTGACTACTCTAAAGATGTACGAAGTGAAGTCTGGGTGGTGTTTACATGATAATGAACTTCCACCAGGGAAGGAGGAGGTAAGGTTTATATATGTATTGAATAAGGAACTGTTTCTCAGGGGGAAAACATGATCAAATTGAAAATAAAGAGTGACCAGTGGAGGTAGCCGTTTAGTCAATGTGGGAATATAAATTGATGTATCTCTCCCTTTCCCTCCGCCCATGCCCACACTCACACCCACAATCATAATAGTTAACATTGACGGCAGCTGTGCCTGCTGCTTTGAGAGCAGTGGCGTGCACGCCTTCATGTATTCCTCCCAGTAACCCTACAGGGGCTTTAACATCCTTCCTAAGATTCAGGGCCCCAAAGTCAGAGAGGTAAAGTCACATGCGCAAGGCTGCACAGTAATCAGAAGTATAGGAATCGGATTCCTGAGCCTGTGCCCTTTACCGCTACACTGTACTGCTTTTCAGACCTATGCACTGTCTTACCGGCTGGGATGTATTACCAAGATGATGAATGAGCCCTCAAAATTGGCAGACGTATGCGTAACAGCAATATAAATTGTGACTGCTAAGTGAGCAGGGGTCCTTTTGGTCCTGTCTCACTTTAGGCTGTTTTTGCAGGGTGCTAGTATTCATTATCGGTGGGTACACAACAAATTGTCCCAAACTTAGTGGCTTGAGATGGCACATATTATTTTAGTTTCTGTGCATCAGGGGGCCAGAAACGATGACGCTGGTATTTCTGGTGCAGAGTCTCTCCAGAGGTGAGGGTGAGGCTCTTGGCTGGGGCCGCAGTTAGCCCAGGGCTCAGCAGTGGCGGGGGTGGGGGGGTGTTCAGAAGCGTTCTCCCAGTGGCTGCTGGGAGACTTTGGTACGTCACCACATAGGTTCTCCACAGGCTTCCAGATGTGGCAGCTGGCTTCCCTCTCCCTAAGACTGTGTCACAACGTGGCAGCCGACTTCACAAATGCCCCAGATGGAAGTGGCAGCCTTTTAATAGACTAACTTCCCTCCCCCCCCATTGCTGTTCTTTTAGTTAGAAACAGGCTGCTGCATTGAGCCCACACTCAAGAGAGCATTACACGTGGCAGGATCATTGGGGAGCATCATGGCTGCCACCATTATCATGCCCTCTTCCTTAGGAACCACTCCTCTTTCTCCGTCTCCAGCTCTGCTCTCCTCTTCTCTTCCTACATTGATGGTGGCTATTAGGCTCCTTTATGACTTTCCTTTTTCTGCTCACCTCTTTGCTCTATTATATGTCTCCCCCCTCCCCAACTTTGTATCCCTCCTAGTCAATATTCTACATATCCATGGCTTCAAACATATACTGATTATTCATTTTTTATCTCTAGCTCTGACCTCAGTCTTATGCGCCCATCTGATTTGAAAGAGGGCATCAAGTACCTCTGTTTGACCTCAGTCTGTACTTTCTAAGTTCTTCTTTCTAGCATAGCTCTTCACTCAGGCAAAAGACTCGGGGGAACATCCCCTGATGGGAACGAAATTACCTCTTCAAGCCATTAGGGCTGCCCTAAGCCAGCAAGGTCCTGTGTGATTGACCCCAAGATCATTGGATCGACTTGACCCTCACTGCCCACCTGAATGTACCCATTGACCTTTGTCCTACATTTTCTGTATATAAACCTGGACGTATTTTCGGCACTTTGGAGACTGTCTTTGAGATGCTCGTCTTTGTCTTTGCCATGTTGGCATCACTGAAATAAATTCTTTTCTTGTTTAACCACCCTCCTCTCTCTGTCTTTGGATTTTGTCGTGGTGAGCAGCTAGACCTTGTCTGTTTGGAACTCCTGGAGCCAGATACTCTTATACCCTTGTGCGTCAGATCCAGATTTCTTGCCTGCTGGACACTGGCCTGTCTCGTGAGTGGCCAGTCTGACGAAGGAAATCAAATTCATCACCCACATTTTCTCACTCATTACTTTTCCCTGTCTCTGAGGATGATAAACTATTCACCAAGTCATGTGGTCAGAAATCCAAGAGACACCTCTGAAATGCCTTCCTCTCAGTCATCCTTAGGGCCCAGCCAGTCATTGTTAGGGGCTGTCCATTCTAAATCCTGATTGTTTCTTGGAGTTACATTCTCTTTTCTACCCTTAAAGCTGCCTCTCCCAATTAAGGTCCTCATCATCTCTTCCCTGGGTGAGCAAAACCAGTTTTTTTTTAAAGGACTCCCTACCTACAGTTCATCCCTCCTCAAACCAGTTTTCTCTAAGAGGCAAATGTGATCAAGTTCTTCTTTTGTATGAAACTTTATTCGGGCTCTCCAACACCTGCAGAATGAAACCTGGAAGAGATCCTGGTGGAGTGGAAGGAAGTATGGGCTATGGAATCAGACACAAATGGGTTCATTCCCACCTCTACCATTCAATAGACTGATTGAGGTTGGATACATTAAAAGAAAAAAATCTCTAAGCCTCATTTTCTTCATCCATAAAATGGACATAATGCCTTCATTGCAAAGTTGTTAGTATGAAATGAGATTACATGAACTGCTAGAGTTTCCACAGTCGCAAGTCGTGGTTGCTCAGTCTGGCTGCACAGTTGGCTTTATCTTTGTTGAAGCAATTAGTGCATGTAGTTCTATAAATATATTATTCTCTACTCTTCTTTGATTTTGAACATGATTTTTTCTTTCTGCTTGGAGTGCTCTCTCCCTTCCGCTTTCCCACGTGCTCTGTGGCTTGCTGATTGGCGAATGGGCTCCTCCTTCAACACTTTTCTTTTCTGTTGCAAACTCTTTGATCGCTTCCTACCAATGGAGACTTCGTGGACCTAACTTCAGGGTGGTGTGTGCGTCACTGGATGCAGTTGTTTCTTGGAACACCTAGCTTCACAGGTAGATCTTGATCCTGTGAGTGTGGAGAGGAGTGTTAGATCTCCCAAATGCCTAGTACAGTATTGTAGTGTAAGCGCTGGCATTGGCTTCTGTTGTTGTTTTTTGGTAATGCAGGTGCCTGACTTATGCTTTGATTGCCAAGGAATCCACTTCAAAGAAGGATATCTTGAATATACTTGTTGCCAGTCACCTGACCAGATAAAGAGCCAAGTCAGTTGTACCCCCCAACCTGTGTCTTCCCCCCCCCCCACCCCTTTGTTTTAGAGAGCTTGGTTGATTTTGATTCATTGACCATTTGGGCCACTATTTTTGTTTGTTTTTTCTTCTGGTGCTTTAAATTCTCATACTTATGTTTTAAATTTACCAATAGAGAGCGAGCCGGAGAAATCCTCGGTCCCATCCTCAGCTCCAGTAAATGCAGAACTCCAGGCCCATTTGCTCTCTCTCTACCTGTGACCTTGTTGTGTGGTCCCAGATGTGCCATGTAATTTCTAGGTTCTGTAAGTAAGAAACCTTTATTTTTTCAAAGTTTCCTGATGGTTATTGTTGAAGGGCATCCGGCAGTCATGATATGAACCACAAGGGCTTGTCCAGCCACAACACTGGTAATTGATAGGCTGAGACCAGCACAAAACAAGTATGTTCTAGACAGAGACAGTAAGTAAATATTGTCTGAAAGACATTTCTTGACATCTGGGTGAACATCACTTTTCCCTTTTAATTTTAAGGGAATAGCCAAGTTAATTTGCAGAATCTGGAAAATTTAGTTATAGTTCCACCATAGCAGAGGAATAATCTCACTTTAGAATATGTTGAATTAAAAAAATAAGGCAAAATTCCATCTAAAAAGGTTGCGGAAGGATGGAACGTGTAATGAAGCAGGAGAGAGAATGCTTTCAAGACGAAGACATGAGACTAAAGGCATTCACAAAGACACCTATTTGTATGGGAAACCAGTGAAGAAATCAGAGCATGAGTAACAGGAACCAAAGAACAAATAACAGAAGAATTTATCTATAGGATGAGGTTGATCGAAGTCAAGCAATGGCAAATCCATCTGATTTGCAAGAACAGAATGGGTGCTCGATGGTAGAGCGCCAGGTGCTGAAAGAGAGAACAGGAGGAGCTACATTCTGAGATTAGAGGGTGTGGAGAAATGAGAGAATTAAGAACGAAGAAGTAAAGCAGTTAATGGCAAAGAGAGCTTCAACATCTGAGAGCTGGAAAGAGTAGATTCTCCACGAGAGGAGGGCCTTGTCCTGACTCAGGCAGCTTGGGAGGCACCTTCTCCTTGGGATTCTCCTGGCCATCCCTCTGTTTTCACTGGTCACACCCAGCTTACCTCATAACATCAGGCCTAGGTACTCCAGACCTAGAAGACCGGCATCATCAGCAGGACAGAATAACCTAGGAGGGTGTCATTGTGTAGAGAGGTGTGTGTGTGTGTGTGTGTGTGTGTGTGTGTTTTAAAGGAAGCCAGTTTTCTGCCATCGAAACAGTTCTATAAAGAATGTTATTGATAGTATCTTTCGAAATATCACTTACAGCTCAGAGTTAGCGATGTGATCCAGTTCTTAGGGACAGCAAATAATTCCAACTTAGATGGCTTCTCTCTGCGTTTTTGAAACCCGAGTGTCCAGTATTCACAGCCCTTCATGGCACATGGGAGAGAAGTGAGATGCCTGGTAGAGAGCAGGAGGAGAAAGCAGGTATTGCAGCTTGATTTTGTTGGTATTTTAGATGCTGATTGAAGAATTTGTGAGTGAATTCTGCCTACGGGAAGCTTGCCCAAACCAAAGACGGTTAGACAGGTTTCTGAACACTTCCACAGATCTTGTTTATGTGGCAGAAGACTGATGACTGATGTTGGTCTTAGGGAAAAAACAAGGGAAGGTGCCAAAGGAGGGAATTTTATTAGGTTTCGACTGCGAACAATGTTTGGATCAGCAAACACAGTTTTTCCCTAAGATCACTCAGGTGGGTACCAGCCAAGTTAACGTATGAAGAGTCTATACAGAGTGAGAGACATCCATCTTTACTCTCAATGGTGGAGAGGAAAAAAACTGCAATAAGAGGTTGTCATAGCCCTTGTCATATTGTGGATTTTAGATTTTTCAGGACGATAACTAGTTACTCCAGGCTGGTAGATTTTAAAGATAGAAAAGAAACAGTAGGGTAGCATAAATCCCATATTAACATATGTAGACAGTGTCCCACTGGTAATAAGACAAAAAAGAGTCAGTATTTGAAGTGTAAGAATTATGCCAGAAAAACGGACTGTGTGATCTCCAAACAAAGGGAAAAATTCTAAAAAATGTAAGAAAATGGAAAGTATCGAAGATGCATCCACTGAGGGCAAGGGCAGTAAGGGTTTGGGTGTATTGTTTAAAGTTATTAAAAGAGGCAAAATTAAATAGAAATGAAAATAAAGGAGTACCTGGGTGGCTCGGTGGGTTAAAGCCTCTGCCTTCGGCTCAGGTCATGATCCCAGGGTCCTGGGATTGAGGCCCAAGTCGGGCTCTCTGCTCAGCGGGGAGCCTGCTTCCCCCTCTCTCTCTGCCTGCCTCTCTGCCTACTTGTGATCTCTGTCTGTCAAATAAATAAATAAAATTTTAAAGATGTGGAAATAGATAAATACCAGGTGTTCACAAGCCATTATTAGGGAACACATAGTTAATTTTGTTTGTTGAAAATTTTATGTTGAGCCTTATGGGAAATCTGGACAAACGTAATGAAATGTTTTGCTATAGGCTACGAGTTGTGGTGAGTCATTACTGGATTTTGTATGATTCTCTGTGAGAGAGTGGGATGTGAAACTGGGGGGCAAGCCTTTTGTTTTACCTGCCTGATGGAAAGGAATGTCTGCCAGAGAAACAAGGTTCTGGAAATCCAGAAGAGACAGGGGGTAGGAGGAATGTGACCAAGGAGATGATGGATAGGGAGATTTCTTACAGGGAAACCCCCAAAGTTTTGTAAAGAAGCGTCAAAGAAGGTTTGTGTTTATAAGGCAGGAATTGAAGGATTTAGATTGAGGACCTTCAAATCATCCCTTAAAAGCTTCAGGAAATAGAAAAAAGTAGGGCAAAGTTAAGGATGTCATGTGTGTTGTTTTATACAGAAGGTTTCTGCATGAAGCCAGTATAATGTTCCCAAGGAGATTTCATTCAACCAGGAACAGTGTTGGAGGAAAATGATGAAACATCTCATCTCCCCAAATACCATGCAGCAAAATAGTTTTGGACTCCAATCAGGCAAGGTTATCAGGGAAAGAAGAGGCACAGAGAAGTGACTGAAAGAAGGTTGTTTTTCAAGAGAAAGACCATGGAAACAAGATGTGAGGTTGATAATGTCTCATTAACCTGGTGTAGCTTAAATGTGGGAAACTGTGAGTGATTTATTAGACTCCAGAAGTACTAGGAAGATGGATGAAACAAAGAGAAAAATAAAGATAAAACAAGTGATGGTTTCAATAAAATGGAATGTGAGCATATGGATTTTATAAGACATCGACAGGGCGTATTTCTAGAAATACAGTTTGGGGAAAATATAAATCCGCAGATCAAATATATTGTTTTGATAATGTATTCAGTGGTAGGGAATTGATGGAGTCATTTAAATGAAAACTCAGGAACTTGAGGAATCCTTTCATATTTGGAGTTAATGGGATCCTAGGCATCCTGTAAAGTCTCCACGTGACATTTCTGTGATTAGATATGCTAAAAAGTAAGATTTTTCTAGCCAGTTTTAATTAGGCTTCTCTGAAGACGAGGCTGGCTGGAGATGGCAGCAGGTCATTCTGGAGACTCCAGGAAACCTGTCAAAGCTACATAAATGGAAAACAATGAGTGACCATTTCCATAACTCCAATTCTATCTGTATCCAGCCACAGTAACAAACAGCAACAAAATCCTGCCCACCAGTTATTTCATTTATATGACACCCAGACCATGGCTGCTTGATTTTTTTTTTTTCCCCATCAGAAATTGGCCAACTCTTTAAATATCTCATGGAGAATATTTTTGTCTTCACTTGGACACATGCTCTAGTGGCAGGAGTAGGCAAAGAACAAAAACAAACAAAAACCAGAAACTCCAAACCCAATAGAGAGTTTGTTCTCTAATTAGTATAGTGAATAGCACTTCCAGTAAACACACAGCACCGCACTGCGGTTTGGACAGTCTGTGTCTCTTAGAGGAGTAAGTAGTTGAGAAAAAGAACATCACAGGAAGATATTCTCTTCAGGAGGGCGAGCCTCAGGAACAAAAAGGAACAAAAGTCAACTGGTACCTTTGTGACTTCTGGTGATCGCAGGGGACAGCTAGGCAGCCTGTTCCATCGGCATAAGCAGGCAGATGCACCTGCGGGCTGTTACCACTAGGCCGGCTCTTCTGTCTGAGCCCCCAGAGCTCCACGCCGGCAAGCTGGGGACGGGGAGCTAGCCGGAAGAGTGCTGGGCTGCTTACCCTGCGGCACTTGTTGGCTACGCCGTGTTTCTCTGGTCTTAGGGCTGTTCAGCAATATGGAGCCCCTCTTCTTTCTTTCTTTTTTTTTTTTTAAAGCTTTGATTTTTTTTAATTTTTTAAAAGATTTTATTTATTTATTTGACAGACAGAGATCACAAGTAGAGAAGCAGGCAGAGAGAGAGGGGGAAGCAGGCTCCCTGCTGAGCAGAGAGCCTGATGCGGGGCTCGATCCCAGAACCCCGAGATCATGACCTGAGCCGAAGGCAGAGGCTTAACCTACTGAGCCACCCAGGTGCCCCCCCCATTCTTATTTTTACTTTTTAAGAGAGAAGGAGGAGGAGTGGCAAAGGGCGAGAACCTTGAGCAGTCTCCATGCCTAGCTCGGAGCCCGACTCAGGGCTCGATTTTATGACCCTGAGATAATGACCTCAGCAGAACTCAAGAGTTGGATGCTGAATGCACTGAGCCACCCAGGCACCCGAATGTGGGGGCCCCTTTAATACAGCTGGTGGGCTGCGTGTCAGGCCATGGCAGGAAATGCACACTGAGTATGTGAGGGCACTGCGTGTGGTCATCTTGGAACATTTAAATCCAGAAACTGGACTTTCTTTGCTGTCGATGCGAACCACAGGGCAGGAGCCCTAGAACCCCGGGAAGTGTCTCCAGTCTCATCCAAGCCAAGCCCTGCCATCAGATTCTCTTGTTACCATAGGCGCTCATTTCGATTAGACTCTGTCACTTGGCTTGTACTTCCTGGCATTGTTGGAAAAGGCCAAATCTGGCTTATTTTTTTTTTTTTTTTAAAGAGAAATAGAGACAAAGAGAGAAACTGGAAGAAAAATAGTCTTTTCAATAACCTGAAGTTCAGTATTAAAATACAAGGATGGTAGCAATAACGACAGAGCTCTGCAGAAATCAAAATTTAATATACTCCCTCCAAAAAAGTAATCATTCAGAATCCTTTTGTGCATCTTTTTGTGATACAGGATTTGGGATGTTCAGGCAAAAGAGTTACCAACTTTGAGAATAAAGGATTACTGTGATAGGGACAGGAGAAACAACAAACAATGAATATGATTAAAATATTCGTTAATATTTTTTACTCCGTGTATACCGTTGAAATACTGCCAGCTGTACATCTATCTTGCTGGTGAAGCAGATGAATGTGATATTACAATGCTCATCACTGCCCAGCAGTGATTGCCCTACGTTGTTTGGCTCTCTCTCCGAGCGCTAGGCAAGGATTTTTCATTAAATGCATCATTTACAGCTCGCTGCAGTGGTTCCACAAAGTCAATACATATCCTTAACAGAGAGCAAAGAATGAAGCATATGAAAGAAAAAGAGAGACCGGATGTGGGTCCAGCAACTGTCAGGAGCCCTGGGTGTGTTTTCCATCCAGCCCAGGCTCACTGCCCGTGGCTTTGTAGGCAGAGAGTACAAGCATGTGTGTCCCCAGATCTCTCCTCTGATCTGGGTGCCCTAGACCATGGGGCTCTGGATCTGGGAGTCAAATGGGAAATAGCAGGCAAGTGCAATTTGGGGGGAGGTTAAGAGGCCAGCAAAGATAGCCTTGTATCTTAATCCCAAAGATAACAGGAAATACTTGGCTGAAATGGAGTAAAATGACCATGAATGACTTTTCTCTTTCCCATCAACTATTGAAACCTACCAAAAGGGGAAGCATAGTGAAGTTTCCTTCTCGGTGATAATTTGGACATCATTCCATAATCTGTAAGGGTTTAGGCTGATGTTTATGAGGGAAGTTGCCTTAATTGGTTTATAGATCTCTGAAATGACGCCCATGTGTACATTAGTAATTCAGGTGGTAATTCACTTACTTCACAAATAATTTCTAAATCCATACTATGGGCCAGACACCATGTGAGGTAAGAAGGATAAAAATAAATAAATAAGGAGATACAGTCACTTTCCTCAAGAAACGTTGGGTCGAGCCAGCACGCTGTCCTAAATCTCAAGCCATAAGGAGAAGGCACTTGTCAAGAATCCTGGACAAGGGGCACCTGGATGGCTCAGTGGGTTAAAGCCTCTGCCTTCGGCTCAGGTCGTGATCTCAGGGTCCTGGGATCGAGTCCCGCATCGGGCTCTCTGCTCAGTGGGGAGCCTGCTCCCCCTTTCTCTCTGCCTGACTCTCTGCCTCCTTGTGATCTCTCTCTCTCTGTCAAATAAATAAATAAAATCTTTACAAAAAAAAAAGAATCCTGGACAAATCACTGTGTTCAGGAAACGTGATTCTGACTGCGAGGACATACTTCTATCGGTGACACAGGAAAGCTAATTCATTCAAAAATTCACATCTTAATAGAACGACCCCCCCTGGATTATTATTACTATATTATTATTATTATTTTGCTTTATATAAACTGGTCTATCTATAAAAATTAGCAGCTTTCTTCTCTAAAGAATGTAAAATTTTTAATGATTTAAATTCACCGTGTGATTAATAGAGCAGGCTAAGTAAGTTCGCCATATGTTTAAGGGAAAGAGAAATGAGTGTGATCCTCATGGAAATTGGCCTACAGACCTAGAGTCTGTTCCTGCTCTTTCAGTCTTTTCCAGTTTCTTTCCTTTGATTTGCACCAGAATGTGTGCTTGGGAAGGAATCCTGAATATGCCTGAAAGGAAAAAGATACCTCCTAGGGTACTTGATTTTTAGGGCAATTTCCCTCCCTTTTTCAGTGGCTTTGGGTGGTGTAGAACAGAGCGTGAATGAACAAACCCATGGAGTGTTTATGGAGGAAGTGAGGACAGTGGCAGAGCATTATTTGAGAATAAGAACCCTTCACCAGCTCAGACTCACTTTTCCAACCTGCATTCCAGCCCTGGCAGCCAAGATATCAAAGAATCTGTAGGAGAAGCTGGGTCTACCAGGTGCTTTCAATGCTTTCCTCTTCGGCCCTGGTTTCCGGAGAATTTACTAGGATGTCAAGGGAGCATTCTGGTGAGCAGACTATCTGATCCGAAATTATAAAAAACAAAAACAAAAACAAAGGAGTTCGGTTTCACAGAGGGAGTCTGGCTGCTGGCTGTTTTGTCTTTTAGTTTGCTTCTTTGTTATCATGCTCAGCACCCCGTCCCAATTGTGGCTAAAACAACCAGCTTTGAGCTGGCACACGGGCAGGCTTGGCATAACCCAACACCATTTAAATCTCTGCACTTGCTGAAGCAGATCCATATTTTTTTTGTAAAGGAATTTCCCATTTGGATATAGATCTTTAGAGACCTGTTTTTTCTTTTCTTTTCTCTCTCTTTCTATCTTTTTTTTTTTTTTTTTTTTGGCTTACAAATCTGTTATTTTACTTGTTACCTGGAATCTTTGGTGGAAGATGGAAATGAGGATGCTTGAAAGTACAGGGCAGGAGGAAGCGGAATTTGGTTGTTTTACAGAAGTCATGGGAAGTGTAGTAGGGATGGTGGCATTTGGAGAGCTACTTAGAGTAATTGTCTAATGTCTTCTGAAGTTCAGGTATGGCTTTAGATTTTGTTTATTGTTTGACTTAAACCTTTCAAAGCAGAATTTCATTTCTGTGTTTCTTTAATATGAAGTGCTCAAATCTACAGAAACCCGGAAACTTGTTCTCTGATCTGCTATCGCTAAATTATGTATTTCTTGTTTGGAAAACTTTCTAAGTTGACTATAGATAAATTAACTCTAGTTTTGAATAAATGAAGACATTTTTTGTTGGTATTCTCAAGATGGCTGTGTGGTTTCAGGGTTTCAGTGACTTTTTCACAGGTAAAAACTTGACACCTAAAACATTTTATTCACCTAAATTAATTTTACCTTTTCAAGTGAGGTACTTTAGTCATAATAACATTAAGGAGTTTTCTGGGACTATTAAAGTTTAAAATGTAAAAATGTTCTTATTATTGTTTGTATACCGAGAATAAGAATGGTGCCAGATTTATAATAGGAACTTAATAAATATCTATTGAATGAATTAGTAAATGATAAAGATTGGCATTTTCAAATATTAATTATATGGTAGGCCCTGTGCTAAATTATCTTTTAATTTTTATTTTTTTAATTTAAAATTTTTTATTTAAATTTAATTAACATATAATGTTTTACTGGTTTCAGAGGTGGATGTCAGTGATTCATCAGTTTTATGTAATATTCAGTGTCACGTGCCCTCCTTAATGTCCATCACCCAGTTACCCTATCACCCCCCCCACCCCTCTCCATTCCAGCAACCTTCAGTTTGTTTCCTATGATGGAGAGTCTTTTATGGTTTGTCTCCCTCTCTGATTTCATCTTGTCTTATCTTTCCTCTATTTCCCTATGATCCTCTGTTTTGTTTCTTAAATTCCACATATCTTTGAGATCATAGGATAACTGTCTTTCAATGATTGACTTATTTCACTTAGCATAATAATCTCTAGTTCCATCCATGTTGTTGCAAATGGCAAGATTTCATTTTTTGTGATGGCGCAGTAGTATTCCATTTTGTGTGTGTGTGTGTGTGTGTGTGTGTGTGTGTGTATTCCACATCTTCTTGATCCATTCATCTGTCGATGGACATCTGGGTTATTTCCATAGTTTGGCTATTGTGGACATTCTTCTATAAACACTGGGTGCAGGTGCCCCTTCAAATCACTACATTTGTATCTTTGGGGTAAATCCCTATTAATATGATTGTTGAGTCCTAGGTTAGCTCTATTTTCAACTTTTTGAGGAACCTCCATGCTGTTTTCCAGAGTGGCTGCACCATCTTGCATTCCCACTAACAGTGGAAGAGGGTTCCCCTTGCCATTTTCTTCATCCTTTTCAACATCTTTCATTTCCTGACTTGTTAATTTTAGCCATTGTGACTGGTGTGAGGTGGTATCTCATTGTGGTTTTGATTTTTATTTCCCTGATGCAGGGTGATGTTGAGTATTTTTTTCATGTATTGTTGGCCGTTTGGATGTCTTCTTCAGAGAAATGTCTGTTCCTGTCTTCTGCCCACTTTTTGATTGGATTATTTGTTCTTTGGGTGTTGAGTTTGATAAGTTCTTTATAGATTTTGAATACTAGCCCATTATCTGATATGCCATTTGCAAATAATGTTCTTCCATTCCATTGGTTGTCTTTTGGTTTTGTCAGCTGTTTCCTTTGCTATGCAAAAGCTTTTTATCGTGATGAAGTCCCAAGAGTTCATTTTTGCCTTTGTTTCCCTTGCCTTTGGAGACGTGTCTAGCAAGAAGTTGCTGTGGCTGAGGTCACAGAAGTTGCTGCCTGTGTTCTCCTCTAGGATTTGATGGATTCCTGTTTTGCATTTAGCTCTTTATCCATTTTGAGTCTATTTTTGTGTGTGGTGTAAGAAAATGGTCCAATTTTCCCAACACCATTTGTTGAAGAGACTTTCTTTTTTCCATTGCACACTCTTTCCTGCTTTGTTAAAGATTAGTTGACCATAGAGTTGAGAGTCCATTTCTGGGCTCTCTATTCTGTTCCATTGATCTATGTGTCTGTTTTTGTGCCAGCACCATACTGTCTTGATGATTACAGCTTTGTAATAGAGCTTGAAGTCTGAGATTGTGATGCCACCAGTTTTGGTTTTCTTTTTCAACATTCCTTTGGCTATTTGAGATTTTTTCTGGTTCCATACAAATTGTAGGACTATTTGTTCCAGTTCTGTGAAAAAAGTTAATGGTATTTTGATAGGGATTGCATTGAATGTATAAATCGTTCTAGGTAGCATAGACATTTTCACAATATTTGTTTTTCCAATTCATGAGCATGGAACATTTCCATTTCTTTGCGTCTTCCTCAGTTTCTTTCATGAGTGTTCTATAGTTTTCTGAGTACAGATCTTTGCCTCTTTGGTTAGGTTTATTCCTAGGTATCTTATGGTTTTGGGTGCAGTTGTAAATGGGATCAACTTCTCAATTCCTCTTTTTTCTTTCTCATTGTTAGTGTATAGAAATTTAACTGATTTATGGGCATGGATTTTATGTCTGGCCACTTTGCTGAATTCCTGTATGAGTTTTAGCAATTTTGGGGTGGAGTCTTTTGGGTTTTCCACATAGAATATCATGTCCTCTGTGAAGAGTGAGAGTTTGACTTCTCCTTTGCCAATTCAGATGCCTTTTATTTCTTTTGTTGTCTGATTGCTGAGGCTAGGACTTCTGGTAGTATGTTGAACAACAGTGGTGAGAGTGGACATCCCTGCTGTGTCCCTGACCTGAGTGAAATAACTCTGTTTTTCCCATTTAGAATTATATTTGCTGTGGCTTTTTATATTTGTCTTTTATGATATTGAGGTATGTTCCCTTTATCCCTACACTGTGAAGAGTTTTAATCAAGGAAGGATGCTGTACTTTGTTAAATGTTTTTTTCTGCATCTATTGAGAGGGCTATATGGTTCTTGTCCTTTCTTTTATTAATGTAGTGTATCACATTGATTTGTGGATGTTGAACCACCCTTAAAGCCCAGGAATAAATCTCACTTGGTCGTAGTGAATAATCCTTTAATGTACCTTTGGATCCTATTGGCTAGTATCTTGGTGAGAATTTTAGCACCCATGTTCATCAGGGATATTGGTCTGTGATTCTTTTTGGTTGGGTCTTTGTCTTGTTTGGGGTTCAAGGTAATGCTGGCCTCATAGAAGGAGTTTGGAAGTTTTCCTGCCTTTTTATTTCTTGAAACAACTTCAGAAGAATAGGTATGGTGTCTTCTTTAAATGTTTGATAGAATTCCCCTGGGAAGCCGTCTGGCCCTGGATTCTTGTTGTTGGGAGATTTTTGATGACTGCTTCAATTTCCTTACTGGTTAAGGGTCTCTTCAGGTTTTCCATTTCTTCCTGTTTCAGTTTTGGTAGTTTATGTTTCTAGGAATGCAGCCATTTCTTCCAGATAGTCTAAGTTGCTGGCATATAGTTGGTCATAATGTGTTCTTATAATTGGGTCTTTTTTTTTTCAGTGTTGGTTATGATCTTTCCTCTTTCATTCATGATCTTATTTATTTGGGTCCTTTCTCTTTTCTTTTTGGTTAAGTTTGGCCAGTGGTTTATTGATCTTACTAATTCTTTCAAAGAAACAGCTCCTAATTTTGTTGATCTGTTCTACTGTTCTTTTTTTTGTTTGTTTAATTTCTGCTCTACTTTATTAATTCTCTTCTTTTGGTGGGTTTAGGCTTTATTTGCTGTTCTTTCTCCAGCTCCTTTTGGTGTAAGGTTAGGTTATATATTTGAGACCTTTCTTGTTTCTTGAGGAAGGCTTGTATTGCTATATACTTCCCTCTTAGGACTGCCTTTGCTGCATCCCAAGAGTTTTGAACAGTTGTGTTTTCATTTTCATTATTTGTTTCCATGAATTAAAAAAAAATTATTCTTTAATTTTCTGGTTGACCCATTCATTCTTCAGTAGGATCCTCTTTAGCCTCCATGTATTGGGGTTCTTTCCAGATTTCCTCTTGTGATTGAGTTTGTTTCAAAGCATTGTGGTCCAGAAATATGTAGGAAATGATCCCAGTTTTTTTGGTACTGGTTGAGACCTGATTTGTGATCCAGCATGTGATATATTCTGGAGAAGGTTTCATGGGCACTTGAGAAGAATATCCATTCTGTTGCTTTAGGATGGAACGTTCTGAATATATCTGTGAAGTCCATCTGGTCCAGTGTGCCATTCAAAACCCTTGTTTACTTGTTGATCTTTTGCTTAGATGATCTGTCCATTGCAGTGAGTGAGGTGTTAAAGTCTTTGGGTATAAAATGAGTATCTTGCAGATAGTACATTGATGGGTCTTGGTTTTTGTTTTGTTTTTTAAATCCAATCTGATACTCTGTGTCTTTTGATTGGGGCATTTAGCCCATTTACATTCTGAGTTATTATTGAAAGATACTAATTTAGTGTCATTGTATTACCTGAAAAGTCACTGATTCTGTATATTGTCTCTGTTCCTTTCTAGTCTCTGTTACTTTAGGGCTCTCTCTTCACTTAAAAGATCCTTTTTAATATTTCTTGCAGGGCTGGTTTAATGATCATATATTTTTAAGTTTCTGTTTGTCCTGGAAGTTTTTTTTTTTTTTTTTATCTCTCCTTCTATTTTGAATAAGAGCCTTGCTAGATAAAGTATTGGCTTCATATTTTTCTCATTTAGCACCCTGAATATATGATGCCTGTCCTTTCTGGCTTGCCAGGTCTCTGTGGATAAGTCTGCTGCTAGTCTTATGTTTCTAGCCTTGTAGGTTATAGACCTCTTGTTCCAAGCTGCTTTCAGGATTTTCTCTTTTTCTCTGAAATTTGCAAGTTTTGCTGTTTATATGTCAAGGTGTTGACCTATCTTATTGATTTTTGAGGGGTTTTCTCTGTACCTCCTGGACTTGAATGCCTGTTTCCTTCCCCAGATAAGGGAAAGTCTCTGCTATAATTTGCTCCAATATGCCTTCTGCCCCCCCTTCCTTTTCTTTTGGTATCCCAATTATTCTAATATTGTTTTGCCTTATGGTGTCACTTATCTCTTAGATTCTCCCCTCATGATCCGGTTGTTGTTTATCTGTCTTTTTCTTGGCTTCTTTATTCTCCATCATTTCATCTTCTATATCACTAATTCTCTCTTCTGCCTCATTTATCCTAGCAGTTAGAGGCTCCTTTTTTTTTTTTTTTTGTACCTCATTAGTAGCCTTTTTGATTTTGACTTGATTAGATTTTGGCTCTTTCATTTTTCCAGAAAGGGATTCTCTAGTGTCTTCTATATTTGTTTCAAGCCCAGCTAGTATATTTATAATCATGATTCTGAACTCTAGTTTTGACATCTTACTTATGTTCATACTGATTAGGTCCTTGGCAGTCAGTACTGCCTCTTGTTTTCTTATTTTTTTTTTAAATTAAATTTATTTTTTATTTTTTTGTAAACATATAATGTATTTTTATCCCCTGGGTACAGGTCTGTGAATCGCCAGGTTTACACACTTCACAGCACTCACCATAGCACATTTGTTTTCTTATTTTGAGGTGAGTTTTTCCATCTTGTCATTCTGTCCAGAAAAGAATAGATGAATGAGAGAACAAAATACTAAACTGGCAACAGTGACCCCAGAGAAATAGACACTAAACAAACAAGAAGAGACCAAAACCCTAAAATAAATAGATCAATAAAATAAAAAAATTAAAAAAAAGAATATAATCAGACAGATGTACAGAATGGAGCAGTACACTGAATTCTGCATGTATTTTAGTCTGTTTATTAGAAGAAACTGTATCCCAAAATCGTTAAGAAAGAAAAACATATATATACAAAAATAAAATTAAATACAACAAAAGGATAGCATGTAACTGTAAAAATGAAAATTAAAAAAGATTTTTTAAAAAGTTGATAAAATTAGAATTCATGGAAAAAGGAAAGAAAAAAAATTAAAATTGAAAGACTAAAGAATCATGGGAAAAAAACCATGAATTCTCTATACTATTTTCCCCTAGTGCTGGAGTTTGGCAGTTCTCTGTGATCAGTAAACTTGGTCTTAGTCGGATGTTTTTGCTGATCTTCTGAGGGTGGGACCTGTTGGGCTGATTCTCAGGTGTCTTTGCCTCAGGCAGAATTGCACCACCCTTTCCAGGGGGCCGGGCTGAGTAATCAGCTCTGGTTTGCTCTATGTAGCTTTTGTCCCCCGAAGGCTTTCCACGCCTTTAGAGAATGAAAATGAAAGTGGCAGCCTCCCAATCTCCAGCCCCAGAGCTGAAAGAGCTCTGCGGGCTCCACAGTGCACCCTCAGGGAAAAGCAGTCAATCACTCCTGTCTCCCTGGTCTCTGGTGGCACTGGACTGTGACTGAGTGTTTCTGTCCCAGGCACATGAGCCCCTTTTGAGTCTCCAAATCTTGCAGACTCCTGCACCTCACACCCACGCCACTCCTCCTGGAGGAGGAAGGGGTTCTTGCTTTTTCTGCCGCTTGTTGGGCTCTTGCCCAGAGAGCAGTCACCCGACCTTGCTGTGGTTTAGGTTTCTGGCAACCTCGAGCTGAGAGTCCTCTCCTAGGCTTGCTGACAGCAGCTGGCTTCCCTGCTCTGATCCCTGTGCCACACTCAGGCACCCCTAGGCTTCCTGTGACCCCAAGAATTCTGAGACCACACTGTCCCACCAAGGATTCCACCCTTTGGCCACCGTAGTACCTTTCAGGCAGTGAAGTCCCTCATGGGAGCAGACTTCTAAAAGTTCTGATGTTGGGCTCCACTGCTATATCGCTTTTCAGTAGCTAGCTTATGGAGGCTCCCTCCTCCCATGGCTTATCTTCCTATATATCGCCTCGAATTCACTTCTCCACACCTCCTACCTTGCAAAAAGTGGTGGCTTTTCTGTTTGTAGAGTTGCAGCTATTCTTTTCTTAGATCTCTGGTTGAGTTTGCAGGTGCTCAGAATAATTCGATAGCTATCTAGTGAATTCCTGGGGAAAGACGAAACTGAGGTCTCCTACTCCTCCACCATCGTGGACCTAATTCTAAATATCTTTTTAAAGACAAATTTATTGAGAGATTTAATTCACTTATTTATAACACACCCACTGAAAGTGTCCAATTCAGTGGTCTTTAGTATATTCACAGAAAGTGCAACCAACACCACAGTTAATTTTAGGACATCTTCTCACTTTAAGAAAGAAACCCTTGGGGCGCCTGGGTGGCTCAGTGGGTTAAGCCTCTGCCTTCGGCTCAGGTCATGATCTCAGGGTCCTGGCATCGAGCCCCACATCGGGCTCTCTGCTCAGCGGGGAGCCTGCTTCCTCCCCACCCCTCTCTGCCTACTTGTGATCTCCCTCTCTCTCTGTCAAGTAAATAAATAAAATCTTAAAAGAAAAAAAAAAAGAAAGAAACCCTTTAGCTATCCCTCCTACTCTCCCTCCACTGCCAGCCCTGAGCAACCACTAGTCTACTTTCTGTCTGTGAGATTTCTCTATTCTGGACCTTCATATGGGTGGAATCATGGAGTATATGGTCTTGGAGGCTGGTGTCTTTCACTCTGCAGAGCATTGTCAAGGTTCGTCTATGTTGTAGCATGTAGCAGTACTTTATTTGTGCTAAATATCTTACACATAATTAACTATCACAAGAGCCTTTGAAGGTGGGTTCTGTTGTGTTTCCATTTAACATATGAACAGAATAAGCCTCACAGTAGTTAGGTGACTTGCCCAAGGTCACCCAGCTAATAAGTTTCTAGAACCGTACTCTTAGGTATTCTTCTGGGAGTGAGAAGTTTCTTTGTTCTCTGGAAGTTTGAGACTTTGATGTCCTTCCAAAGACTGATGCGGAAGAGTGTCTTAAGTATTCTCTGTTTTCATTGGAGCTGTCTTGGGAGAGAACAGGGTTGTAATGGGGTCCTGTGGTGCTGGCTGAGCCTTCATACGAAATGTGAAGCATGTTCCAGGTGCCCTTTGGAGCACAGGTGCTGTGAGGAGAACCATAATAAATAGGTACTAAAACAGTGGTAGATTTTTCTCTGGATTAAGATCAGAATTTTCCTTGGGGTGCTGCAAGTAAACACACATTGGGGATAGAGACTTCTGGTTTGCTGTTAAGGTGATGCAGAGGGCAGTCTGAAGCAGAAGGAGATGGTTCCCACCAACCTAAAATCTGGAGGCCCCATCCCCACATTAGCTTTTATAAATCTCCCTCAAATGTTTTCTTTTGTTCTTTTGTGCAACCCCCGCTTTAAGATATTTTGCTGGTTTAAATCTTATTTTCACTTTTATTATTTTTAAAGATTTTATTTATTTATTTGAAAGAGAGACAGAGAGAGCATGAGCAGGGGGAGGGGCAGAGGGAGAAGGAGAAGCAGACTCCCTGCTGAGTGGGAAGCCTAATCTGATGTGGGTTTTGATCCCAGGATGCTGGGATCATAAACTGAGCCGAAGTTAGATGCTTAACCTACTGAGCCACCCAGGTGCCTCTAAACTTTATTTATTTTTAAGATTTTTATTTGTTTATTTATTTAAGAGAGAGAGAGCGAGCTAGCAGGCGGGTGGAGGAGCAGAAGGAGAGGGACAAGCAGACTTAGCTGAGTGCAGAGCCCAACGCAGGGCTTGATTTCATGACCCTGAGATGATGACCTGAGCCCACATCAAGAGTAGGACACTTAACCACCTGAGTCACCCAGGCACCCCTGATTTAAACTTTATTTTACTTGTGTCCAAATAGTAGGTTGAAAAAGCAGCAGAGAGGACAGTGATGCCTGGACTCTAATTTGTCCAACTCTGGGAAGGACCTGTAATACCTGGTTGATGTTACCTATTTGAGTGAACTGAGGGGCCGAAGAATCAAAGTGGCATAGAACAGTCCTGGGATATCATCATGGGCTTCAGTGGAAGAGAGAGCAAGTCTTCTAGTTCTGAAATCTTTGCAACTGTGCAGGTAGTAGATGTAGGGGGAATGCCTCCTCTCCAGTCATACCACCTTCAAGGAAAGCCCATGCCCACTAGACTTGGGTTGTGGTCCACTATCTAAGGTCATGTTCTGGTGAACTACCATGGAGTGCCAGATTTCCTTGTGAGGCATTTATCTGCCAAATGATTCTCAAAAGGGAAGAAATATATGTGGTCTTAGCCCCACCAACTAGTCATTTCTCAGTGGTAAAGGATTGGTTGTGCACTTTGTTAGTTCCCAAAGGCGCACTGGGTGCCTTTCATATGACAAACACAGTTCCGACTGTGTGGGAGACATAAGTAAGGTAAAGATCGCTGTTCTTACAGAGCCAATATTCTAGTGCTTTGTGAATGTGTTGCCTTTTTTTTTTTTTAATTGTCTTGCTTTTAAAAAAAAAATCCTTTTAAAATATTCTGAGTATGTATTTTTTAGGCATTTTGCTGATAATTAGAATCTCCCATCAGAGGGAAATTTGGGAAGGTTAAAAAAATTGAATTTATTTTGCTATTTCAGTTCTTTTAGAAAAGAAAATTATATGGAGTTGTGGTTTCACCTAATAGACAAAATGCTGTTTTTACATTATGCTCATATTTCAATTATCTATGCTAACCCTTATGCCTATTTCCATGGATAACTTCGAGCTGGCTTCACTTCTGGAGCTTATTCTGAACGGGTTTCATTTTGTTTTGCTTCAATATGACTGTCAAAAAAGAAATTGGGACATTTCCTCAATACAGAAATAGAGAGGGAATATATTTTGTAGTCCTTTTCTTCAGAAGAATGATCTAGATAAATTCGTACACATTTTATTTCTACCCATCACAGCACAGCACAACACAAGCCACTTCAATTACCTCAGCAACGAGCTAGCAATGCAACTCTATCATTTCAATTTTTCATCTTTTCCCTTTGACTTGATATGTGTTCTACACAGTATATCAGCAAAATCTCATCAACCCCAGCCTCCTTTAGGCTAATAAATCTCAGTCACAAATTAATCTCACACAAAAGGAAAAAAAAAAAGGAAGATCACAACAGGAAAAAAACTAATGGCCACAGTTAGTCACCACTGTATTTCCCAAAATAAATACTCCCAATCCATGGTAGGGAAGTTTCAGGTTTCTCAGCCGGTGTCGAACTGTTACCATATCGGGCTTTTGCTCTCACTTCTTCATCTACCTTGATTCTGTGGGAGCACCATGACCTTTGGGTCATTGCTTATTCAACCAGTGAAGTCACCAGTGTCTCAATGATACTGGCGAGAATTGTTTACGCAGCTTAAACAATGCTTGTATTTCTCACTGAACTTGGTTTATCTTTGGTTACTTCCTTTTAATGTAAGAATTTGATGCATTTCTGTCATTAAAATGGAAATGTGCCTTCACCTAGAGGGACCCTGGCATCCATGCCTGGGGCCATGTTAGCATCCTCTCACTTTTCCAGGAGTTGGAACCTGGCTGATGTAGGCAAGAGCGGACATCATCATGTATAAAGAAACAAAAAGTCGTATTTTGCAATCATGGCAAACGACTCAATGTCAGAGGAAACAGAAAAAGAAAAAAAGTAGGATCTGGATCGTTTGTTTCTTTTTTCAGTGTCCAAAGCAGAGGCCAATGTTATGAGACAATACCCCAAATGAGGATGTTAAGATACAGCCTTGATTGTACCACATGTGTTTTGTTAAATGTAAATGATCTCTCTGGAAAATTTTGCCAAATGAACGAGGCACAAATGTCACTATAACCAAGGGCGAGTGGTTATCTTTCTTTAAGTCAGAGTCACCAAAACGTAACTCTGACTTTTAACACATTTGTCTTTTTAAAAGCTCTAAAGTGGGTTGTGTTACATACAGTATGTTTAGGTGTTTGTCACTCAAAGCACAAAATAAGCCTCGAATGCGCTCTTGAAAATATTGGAGAAATCTGGAAACTGATTAAAATTATATGAAATTTGAGGGGCCAAACTTACTTTTGTTAAAAATCTTCGAAGTCCCTAATTAAACATGAAAACATCAAAATATAAACACATGGTGTTTTCTTTCTTTTTTGGTTCAGAATATGAAGCCATCATATGAGTTTCTCTGCCTTCGGTATTGTATTCAGCCTTGTAATGAAATTTTCTGCCATTTAATTCTTCAGTTCTCCCATTAATTGTGAAAAATGATTCAGTGGTGGCCCAAAGGTGGTGGGATGCAGTTGTCACAGACAGCTGTTGATGGTGCAGAATGCTTTTGTTCATTTTCACATGCCTTTGTCTCCTCTGCCTCTCTGTCTGTCTTTCTGTCTCTCTCTCAACATGGTACCGAAGCAGGCAGTGACATCCAGTTCTTTGTATAATATCCTCTTTGTTGTGGCTTCTTGGGCCCCTTCTTTAAACAAGACTAAAGATTTTTAGGCATTTCAAAGAACAATATAGTGAAAGATACCTGATCGGGCTAAACCGTGCATGAGAAGAACAACATTGGGAAACAGATGATTCCAGGATAAAAGTGTAACAGAACTGCTATGCATTTAGCCTCAAGGTGCTGATCTGCTGTCTACAATCCCCCAATGATGAACCTAAAGTTCCCCAGGATTTTTTAAAATTTATTTCATTCTTTCTTTTTTATTGCTTATTTTGCTTTTAAAACTGAAATTTGGGGTCTGAAATAACAAAGATGCAGGAATTTCTTTTTTTGCAAAGCTAGAATTTCGCGTTCTTAGTGCTGCTGTAGGATCATGAGCCAGGTACTGCATGAAGGGTTTTACTTACCCTGTGAAACTTGGGAAGGGCCTTTCTTTTGATTTCTCCAGATTTCCCTCCTGCCCATATGTGTTTATAAATGCAGCACAAAAAGGATACGGGGAAGTTATCTATGTGTCCTGTCATTTCTCTCTTGTTCATTTAGATTATTTCACACTTTTAACTGATATGTGTATGTATGTGTGGATATGTGTATATATATGTGTGTGTGTGGATATGTGTATATATGTCCACACACACACACATAGTCTCTATATTCTGTATGTAGTCTCTGTAGTCTGTCTATATGTATAGCCTATATGTATATGTATATAACAATCTGTATTAACTTTTTAATATTTTCCATATTTGGGTTTCTTTAGGATAAATTTCTGTAACTAACAGGCAGAACAAATAAAGGATGTAAATGTTTTTCTGTTACACATTCTGTCCAAACCCCCTTCAGAAAATCTGTAAACATTTACTGTTTAAGCAGGAATATACAGAAATGTCTCTGTAATATTTTTTTTTTTGGAAAAATCACTAAAATTCCAGTAGAAAGAAGAAGATGAGCAAGTAGGAGGGAATCATGCCTTTTTTGTTGTTCAAAATTCATAAAAACCAGAGGCCAAAGGAACTAGGTTTTTTTTTAATTCTATAAAGTTTTTAAGAATTCCTCTGAAATAATTTTTCTTTTAAAAATTTCATTTTGATTTATTTTTTATATTCCTTTCTCATCCTTTCATTTTTGAGGGGGCATCCTTTTGGGCTTTTCCTATATCCGAAATAGCTATTGTCAACAGTTTTCCACTGTTGATTAAAACTTTCAATCAGAAGCAGTTCTTTGGCACCTGTTCACATGTTTCCCCCTCCCTGCATGGTTGAAAGGAAGCACTTGTGGGCCTTTGCTCTTGAACAGGGAGTTTAGACATCCAACAGCTTTGACATCTCTTGAGTACTAGATGTAATCAGGTCTAAAGTACGAAAAATCTTCAACCACTTCTGTGTTTCACTCAGGCACAAAGCCTTGAATTTCTTTGACCATCTGACACCATCTCCACTGCCAACACCCCAACCTAAGCCGCCATTTTCTCCTGTTTGGACCACCATAGAAACCTGATAATGACTCCTCTTGCTTTCTTCTTGTCTGTGGTCCATTGTCTACACTGAAGTCTGGGTGGTCTGGGGAGAGCCCAAATGAGATCATGTCTCTTCCCTGCCCTACATCCTCCACTGAATTTCTGTGGCAATTAGAATAAAATCCCATCTCCTTTCCATGGTTCCGCAGCCCCACCAGATGTGGGCCTGTCCAGCACCCATCTCCTCTCTTTTTACCTCCCCTGGTTCCCTTTTCTCCAGCAAGGTGATCTTATGTCTTGCTCCTCTGCCAAGCCTGTTCCTGGCTTAGAGTTTTCACTTGCTGGAACAGCTTCTCCCCCCAGATCCTTATGTGGCTGCTTCCTTCTCACCGTCCACCTCTTAGCTCAAGTGTCACCTCTCTGAAAGACCTCAGATCTCCTTACCTTTATATAAGCACCTTCCGCTCCCCACTTTCTATGCCGTGGACACATTTTTTTTTTTTCCTTCAGAACATTTATTAGGAACTGAAATGATGTTACTTATTTTTCAGTTTGTGTTCCTCTTCCATATTCCCCAGAGGAGCATGAGCTCTGTGATGCAGACATCTTGTCTGCTGTATTCACTAGTATCTGGAACAGTAGCTGGAAGAGAATGAAGGCCTTATTGAATGAAGTATCATTGAAACCACCCTCTCCTGTATCCAATCAATTTCCATATTCTATTGATTTTTCCTCCTAAATATTTCTTGCATCTGTCTAATTTTCATTATCCTTTGCCATTTTAGTCTAAACTTTATGTCTTCAGTCCTAGGCTGCAGGATGAGCCTCCTAACTGGCCTCTCATATTCTTTTGCCTCTTCAGTTCATCACTTGAACTTCTTTTTTTAAAGATTTTATTTATTTATTTGAGAGAGAGAGAGAGAGCATGAGAGGGGAGAAGGTCAGAGGGAGAAGCAGACTCCCTGCAGAACTAGGAGCCTGATGCAGGACTCAGTCCCAGGACTCCAGGATCATGACCTGAGCTAAAGGCAGTTGCTTAACTGAGCCACCCAGGCGCCCATCATCACATGAACTTCTTAAGGCAGAGTTTTGGTCTTGTGAGTTTCAGGTTTTAAATCTTTAAATCTTTTTAAATCTTCAGTAGATTTCAGCGGGGTGATGAGCCATCCCAATACATTGCTTCCTTTATTGTGACTGTCCAGTATACATACATCAGTATTGTTAACAGGCCCACTTTCCTCTGACCGTAGTGGTTTAGCATATCCTGGACTCAGAATCCTTCCCTTGAGCTCATAAATGAGTATTCAGAGAGAAAGGGTCTTCTTTCTGCTGGGCAGTCTAGCTGGAGAAGTTGAGGGTCCTGAAGTCCAGGATACCTGATCTCATGGTGGTAGCCCATGTGCAACAAGACAGAAAACAACACATGGAAGAAATTAGAAGTAATGCAAGAGTGAGAAGAGGAAAAATGCTGATCATATCATTTGAGTGCTTGGACCCTGCTGTGTCTGAATTTATTTATCAATTGGGGAAGCTGATAACTTCCTGTTTTTGAATAGACTACTCTGGCTTGGGTTTCTGTCACTTTCTGTCAAGATTTCTGATTACTATGACTTGACTTTCAAACCTACAATTTGATCAAGTCTTACTTCCCACTACCATCTTTTTCTTCTGCTTTCTTCCACTGTCCTCAGCACTTCTTTCCAGCTGTGGCTGTGCTTTCCCACCTTGACTGATTTCCTGTCATCATCATGTGTGGGATGGCTTCTCCTCTTCTTTCTGCTTGTTTCAGTCCTTTCTGTTCTTTAAAACTCAGATTAAATTTTCCCTTCTAGGGGGGCCTGGCTGGCTCAGTCATGACAGCATGCGACTCTTGATCTTGGGGTTGTAAGTTCGAGCTCCATGTTGAGTGTAGAGATTACTTAAATTTTCCCTTCTCCATGAAGTCTTGGAGAAGACTTTGCTCATACTTACTTTTTCCTCCTCCAAACGCCTCTAGTATTTCTTGTTTGTGACATTTGTTTAAAAGTAACTATATACCACCTTATGCTATGCTATTGTTGCTATTAATCATTTATATTATAGATTAGGATCTCAAGGTGCCACTGCCTGCAGGGCTCAGTTGATGTAAATATGTGAATTGGGTTGGTATAATATGAGGAATGGTGGCATGGTGAATGGAAAGGTGTATGTCCTTCCTAATTACCTAAATTTAAAATTTTAAAAACTGTGTTGACCTAGTGAGCCATATAGGTTGGATCTAGTCCCTGCTCTTAATCAGAAATTATGTTTTAGAGGAGAGAAATCAGGGTTAGATAGTCCTCTTTACTCTCCTCTAGGGGACCATCAATGTCACAGTCCTCGGAATGCCATTTTGAAAAAGAGATCAAAACATTTTTTTTTTTAAGAGGACCAGATCATTCTCAGATTCACAACATGTTTTCCCTGTCCACATCACATTTTACAAGTAGAGGGGAGCCTTGCAGATCATGCATTCCAATCTTTCTCCCGATGCAGAAATGCTGCATGACAGATGGCTTCTACTTGAGCATTTCCAGGATTTAGAAGCTCGATCTTTTGTTGAGAAAGCCCATTTCTTTGTAGAGCAGCTCTAATTAGAAAATCCCTTCTCATAACTTGACAAATTAGGCCCCTTTAAATTTGTATTTATTGTTTTTTGTTCTGTTTCACAAATATACAACATCTGCTTGTTGCAAACATGCAAAAGTATTCCAGAAGACAAATGAAAGGGTAATAAAAAAAAGTTATACCAAGCCAAACTTCCTTTATGACTTGAATTATCACAACTTCTTAAGAGATTGAGTAGGATGTAGGAAAGATGGACCCAGTCACTACTAACTTCTAGTTAAGCAGTGCTTCGGTTCAGAAGGCACTTTGGATACTTAAAGTTGTATGATGCTCATACTCTGCAAGCTGGTTGTCACTATTCTCATTTGTGTACCTGACACCACCTTTGTCTCAGGTTTTTAATGAAGGGAGGCACTTTCTGCAGCTCAACGAGTGGGCAGTCCTAGAATCAGCTTTTCACCTTTCTCTCAGCCTTTTTATTCACGCTTCTCTGTAAACACTTAGCCTGGGGATGCGGGGGGTGCTGTGCTGTGTCCTGAAGTATCTCTTGTGGAGTTTTTCTCAATTTGTTCTGCTTTTATTAAGATAAACATAGACTGAGATCTCAGAAAAGCCCATTTTCTTTGATTGTCAATAGCATTAGGTAGTCTCTGTATTTTTCAAGGCCCATCTATTCTTTGGAAGTCATTTAACAATTGGTATAGAAAATGTTATATGGCGGGTTGTGTGATATGAGATGAGATGATAAAATACTTACTAGTTTCAGATTTTATTTCACTAAAAGCTTCCGTCTTATGCATTATTCTTTGTGTATTCACAGTGAAGGTGACAAAATGCTGGGCTGCCCCATAAATTTCTTCTAGGTATGTGGGCAGAGACTTGAACTGAGGGATTTGTGACACACTCATAGACAAATTAGGGCACTTATTCCCTTAGTCACTTCTGATAAAAAGGTTACAACTAGTTTTACATGGATAATGTTATAAGAGACTTGTTACCAGTTTTTCTGCTGACAAAAATGCTGGGCTGAATAGTGGGAGTAGAAATTACTCTAATCCCAGTGCACTCTATTAATAGTTCCTCCAATTGATAATGACCATGCGTAGCTTAGATGGAGCTCGTTCCAGTCTCCTGCACAAAGAGTGTACTCTTCTGCTCACTCAAAATTTGGTTCTGATCTTGAAACTGATTAATGCCAGGGCACCTGGGTGGCTCAGTCAGTTAAGTGTCTGCCTTCAGCTCAGGTTATGATCCAGGAGGCCCAGGATCGAGCCCCACATCAGGCTCCCTGCTCAGTGGAGAGTCTGCTTCTCCCTCTCCCTCTGCTCCTCCCCCGTCTCATGCTCTCTCTCTCAAATAAATGAAATCCTAAAAAATATATATATATAAGAAAAGAAACTGACTGATGCCACACATGCACCAAGAGGGTCTGAAAAGGTTTATTATTCACATGCTGAATCTTTCTGGGAGGAGTGGGGTAGGTTTCCAGGTAGGTCTGAAAGTGGGATGAGAGAGCTGGGAGAGGAGATTGGCTTGCCTTTTATTGTGGTTGTGGGGGTGGGACTGGGGTGAAGGTTTGCTCACGTGGGCTGGGGCTGACACCATTTGAACTTTTTACTGGCACTAAAGCAGGGTGCACAGAGGCTTTCTTAGCAGCTTGCTCCGATGTGGAGCAGAAGGGGAAGAAACACTGGTGGAATGTGGAAGCTGTGAGCAGCCAAATATAAAACCGTAGCCAGAGACTTTACTAAAGTGCTAAGTTGTGCTTTTAGATAAAATCGAACTTTTCTGAGCAGGTGCACCACACCGGGGATGAAGAGTTCATAGATCTCTCACTGACTGCTTCCCTTTTACTTCTTGCTACCCTTCTCTTCCCTGTAAGATCCTTCCTGTACCCCACCCTCAGCAGAAATGTAGTAGTCTTAAACTTTTGGCTCAGACTCCTGCTTCTCTTACTAAGTTTGGATTCCTGCTTATATACATTCATGTTCGAGCAAATATGTTTGTACTATGTATATGTGTATATAGACTACGGGGAATTCAATTTCCTTTTCTTCCTCTTTGGGTTAGGAGGGTGTATTGACTTTGTGGAACCATGGCAGCAAGTTGTAAATGATGGATGAGCAGACCAGCTCCGATGCTGGAGGAGTGCAGGTGTACATGGCCACTTTTTTTCTACATCTACATCATTGGCGTGTAAATCTACTAAGTCTTCTCGACTAAGGCTGCGTTCCTTAGTGACAGAGTTTGGAAATCGGCAGTTGGCATAATGGAGTCATTGTAGGGACTCTCATGTGATTGAAAAGAGCATCATTCTCAGTAAGTAGAGCTCAGAATCAAATGGTTTCTGTACTTGGAAGTTTGGGAGACTCTAAAGGAGACATTAGTAGAGAATTTGACTTGTAAAGAGATTATCTGATCCTATATTTTCAATTATTTTTTAACACAGATTTGTTGTTTTCTGCTGTTTATGCTTACTTAATTTCAGGTTTCTTATCTATAATTTTCATGAAAATAAGCTCTGGATTAATGTTGGGCAAAGAAGCTATTTCTCACTCATTCCTTACAGTCTAAAAGGCATTAAAAATAGAAAAATTTTGTTGAGACAGATTTTTACCCAGTGATTAAAGGCATTTAAATTAAAGCTTAGTACAGTCTCACTAATGATTTTAAAATATTGAAATTAGAATCTGTCAGGTGCCAGGTGCCTAAGGAACAGAACAGATAACGTGGTTAGGCAAAGTCTCAGGTAAAATACACTCCATTTTAACTCAGTCATACACGTTAAATATATCTGCTCGGCTTAGGGATGGATTATGGTTGAGAGTGCCAACTTCAGAAGTACCTAAGACATTCTGTTTTGCTTCGAGATTCAAGGCAAGCCCTTGGCTGACTACTGTTACTTGCACAAAGATTATTTGCCAACATTATTATTCTTGCCAGTGTAAACACGAAATGTGAGAGGCTGTTATAGTCTCTACTACAACACACTTTCGCACACATGATAATTTAAAATCATTCATGTGTTTTTACTTAGTATTGGTATGATGTTTTATCCTAGGAGAACTCTTTGGAATTTCCATCATTAATAATCTTTCAAGCAATCCAAGGAGATAAGTTTGGACTCCTGGCACTGTCTCACATCTGAGTATACAGAACAGAAAGAGGCCACTGGACTTGAACCAAATTATAATATTCTAATACAAGAATGAGAACTAATAGCCCCGGAGTTTCCGATCTTTTGTTTAGCCAGCTGGCTTATGTTCCTGCCAAGTCATGTTACGTGTATGAACTCAAGGGAACTGTTAGGTCCTTGAAAGGTACATCTTAAATAGGAAGCAAATCAGAGGAATCAGTTCAGCTCAGTGCTACTTGAAGAGAAATACTCTGTGGTTGCCCACCTACTGTGGAGTTACTTCCCCCTTCACTCCTGTTACATATTTTTCCATATATAATGCAGAGAAAAACTTCTGTGGGACGTTACTCATAATTTTCGTGGTGTTTCAGAGAAAAAAAACTTCTGACGTATCTGTGGAAGGTCTTCATTTTGACAGCTTCAAGTCTTGGATTTGGGAACTAGAGAACCTAGAAAGAATTTCTTCAAACTAGGAGTCAGTCAGAGAGAAGACCACTAGCAGCAGTTGATAAGAAATATCCAGAGGAAGATTTTTGTGGTACAGACCTTGGCATGATTAGAACATCAGGCAAATTTGGACCAGATCATCCAAATAATTTACAGAGCTTTTTCAGAGATATGAACTAGAAGATTTATTAGGAAATCAAGTGTCCATGATAGAACATTTTTAGCTGCTTGGCAAAAAGCCTTGGTCAAACAAAAAGAATTCAGATGCTTTTGGTGACAGCTGATGTGGAATAACTTTTTATAGTACATGTTCTATCATGTGGCACAATTTGTGAATTTTCTAAAAAAAAAAAAGTGACAGTCAACGGAGGCCTGTGTTTGTGGGTTTTATCTGTAAAAATAAAAGATTTAGGTTCAGTGGGAAAAAAATTCACAACTTATCAACATTCAAAATAGAAAAATGTTTCAGGGCTGTTTTAGGGAAGATGAATGAAGTAGAGAATTGTTCATGATTAGCTTCTAAACTTATGGAACATAATTTAGAAAATAAAAAAGATGTAGCTTTGTGTTCTTTTTTTTTGCCAGAGTTAGAAAGTAGTCATAAAGAGATTTCCAGGAAGCCTTAAGACAGTCCAGAGTCTTCTAGATGAGTAAAATTCCTTATTCCCTTTCAGGATTCTTTGTTGTGGCAGAGAACTTTCTTTTGCATGTCCAACCACCCTCTTGTCTTGAATGATCTGTCTTTCCTTAGGATATCTACCCACCTCCTCTGGGTAGCCTGATTGTGCCATGGGTTGGGGGAAACACCAAGATCATTCTAAAGCTTTATGCTTCACTAGAAAGGACTTAGGGGGAACAGAAAAAAACTGCTATACTCATGGTTATAGTTTATTACAGTGGAAGGATGCAGATTAAAATAAGCACAGGGAAATGGCATACAGGACAAAGTCCAGAAGAAACCATACACAAACTTCCAGGTGTTCTCTTCCAAGAGAATCACTTGGATGGGCTTAATTCTCCCAGCAATGATGTGTGACAACACATGCAATGTAGCCAACAGGGAAAGGGCTGTGTGTTGGTGTTCCGAGTTTTTATTGGGGTTTAGTCACATAGACAGTTGACCTCAGCCACTCAAAGCAAAAATAGGCATCACCATAAATCACATTGTGAGCATAAACTATCTGATCGAACTAGTACTGGGTGACCCAAAACTTAAGGCATGCAAAAGCACTCTTATCACGCAGATTATTCCAAGGGCTCAGAGCTTGTCTTCTAGGAGCCAGCCAAGGACCAATCCTCAAGAAGACAGTACTTGGGAATGTGCAGGGTTTGAGCAACACAGGCCTACTGAATTACCTCTCTCCCACAAAGCCTACACCCTTGGCCCCTGGCTTAGGCTCTCTTCCTAAAATGATCATATTTTTATACCTTTAATATAGCATTTATATAAGACATGCAGCAATAGTATCAGCATGAATATGCCTAACATTTTACAGATCCAGTGTGGGGTAGGGATAAACTTAAAGAAACAACCAGTCCATCCTGTAAAGGCATTATATGCCTTTTTATATATTTGGACTAATTTGATTATTTGCTGTTCTCCTTGATCTGTTATTATTTGTACCTTGTGATAAATGTGTGTCAACCACTTAGCATAGTAATTAACTGATGTTTAGCTAAAATCCAGTTCTTCTCAGGCCAGTCAGTTTCCATCAGTACTACATCCTGAAGAGGCTTTAACTCCAACTTCTGAAACATTTGATCATTAATATGGGTATTATTATATAACTTATTAAATAAGACAGTTGAATCTTCCCAACACTGCCTGTGTTACACTATATTAAATATAGTCATGATAAATTCAATTCTATTACAAAACAAATCAGTAAGAATTATATTGGTATTTGCAATGTCTTCCCAACAAAACTGGCCCTTGTCTATATACCAGATATTATTATGGACAGGAATCATTAAAATTGGCCATGGTTTGGTTATTTCTGGGTTCTAAGTCAGTTAGGGACAAAACCAGTTACCTTGCCTTAGTTCAAAGTTTTCTATTGAGGCAGGTTTCCGTTGTGTGCTCCTTTATAGCCAAGCCCGCTTCCTTCTATGGAGAGGACACAAATGTTACTCACAATAGTTCTTAGCCCTGCTAGCTACACCACAGGTTATATTTTATTCCTATCTGTTCTTGGAGTGAAAGCAGTCAGTGTGCATCCATGTAAATTAAATTGCCCCAGAGAAATTTCCGAGGTTTGGAGATCCATGATATCCCATAAGTCCACTTCTTAAGCCCCAGTAGCAGGGTGGAAGGCCATTTCTCCAGTTACTTTAGCCTTAATGTGTATTAAAATAGTCAGCAGGGGCACCTGGGCAGCCATTTGCTTGAATGTCTGGCTCTTGGCTTTGGCTCAGGTCATGGGATTGAGCCCCTTGTTGGGCTCTGTGCTCAGCAGGGAGTCTTCTTGAGGATTCTCTCCCACTCCCTCTTCTCCTCCCCTCAAATAATAAATATATGAGATCTTAAAAAAATAATCAAGAGGTACTGGTGCGTTGGGATATAAGCCCTTTCTCAATGCTGGGTCCTAGTATTATCTAGCATTATTTGTTGAGTTGGCCTAACTCACTTCACTAAATCCTTGTCATCTTTTCAGGCTGGATCCCAATGCTTACTTACCTTCCTCCTGGAAGAGAATTCCCTCTAATCTGCTTATTCTAGTTCAGACATTTTTTTCCCTTTGAATACTGTTCCTCACTAAAAGGGAATTCAGCTTGTCCTATGATGTCTAGACTGGCACCCATCTCCTCTAAAACACTTTGGTCTTGTGGGCCAATATGGTTTATCCCATTGGCATGTTATTGCCATTGTGTACTAATAGCCTGAGTGCTGTTAGGATATATGTTTTGTACCCCAAATTTGGGTCTCTCAAATGTTGGGTTAAATGAGTGGTAGTCATGCCTAGATGCAATGTAGTTTGAATATGCTATGTGGCTTCCCACAGCTTTCTTCGTCTTAGGGTTGGGCTGCTCCCCAGGGGAATTTGGACGCACTTGTGAAGCCTACTGGTTAATTCTCATCAGAAACCCATTGGTTCTTCTATTCTGGTTAGTAGCTTTTCATCCACGAAAATGAGAGCAATATGCACTTGTGCATAGTGCATGGTGGCATGTCAGGCAGACAGCTCTCTGCTTTCTCCATTATGACCAGGGGCCTTTCTAAGCACTTGCTTATCAAGGCTTATTTACAGTTGCACAGTCAGTGATCAGTCTGCCAGAAGCTGTGTATTATACAGTTTCTGGAAATTTCTTCCCAAGTGATATCATTTATAGTATATGTTACCTGAAAAACGAGAGTCAAAAGATATTGGCACATTACTGGAGTTCCAACCTCATCGACAGTTTGTCGAGTTCATCATCGCATTGTATGACCAGAATGTTTCCCAGAATGATGCCATTCAGGTTTGCAGGCTGCCATTAGACCTTGTCAGGTTCCAAAAACAGGTGGTCTTGGCAACCATATGGCTTCATCATTTTGGGCATCTGGTATAATTATGCTATGAGACAATATCATTCTCTTGCTCTCTTTCTCAGGGCACTAATGTGATATTGCATCTCCCTTGTTCCATATCCACTTATTCATTCCTTTACCCTCAGCTACTATTTTTTTCCCCTCTGCATTTATCATTGATTTTAACCTAAACTTTCCCATCTTTAGAAGGCACGTAAGTTTCAGCAGCTATACTGGTCCAGATAGTCCTTCGGAATACCAGTCTAGCAAGATCCTCCCTCTTAGCAAATTCCCATTTAGATAGGATAGGGTCATGCAGGTATAGAACTAGCAGGGTATCTCTAATCCTAGGCAGTATAGTTCTGCTCACTGTTTTCAACCCATCTAAGATGTTCTTCACCTCTTGATCACATCTTAGGCAGATTATGTAACGTTCTGATCTCTTTCCTATAATGAAGATCATTCTCTTTTCTGTAATTGTGACTTTTTCAAATATTAAAAAGAAATCCAGCCTAAATAAAAGAATTTTTAGCACATGTAATTGACAGTTTCTCTTCTCTTTGCACTAGGGAAAAGATGTGCTCTGTTGTATTTCATTCCTTCTCCTTGTTCTTCTTGCTTTGTTGACTCTTGGATAGGTAGGCAGTTAGACGAACGAGAAGATGAAACATTACCTAAGTGGTGCCGTTCTGCTCTGGGGGGTGGATGCTTCATGAGGTATGCTGCCTTGTGGGCAACCGCATGGACAGGGTAATGGATGGATAATCTAGAAGTCCTTCCAAAGACCCTCACATTGCACATTTCCAATATACTGGCTTCACACTCTCTCTGGTTGACTAATCTGAAAACATTGTTACTTGTAACCTTGTACTATGCAGTTTCCTCATCCTCACCCTCTTGGATGAGGTTTCTGCAGTGAAGGCCCAGTCCTGCCACCCTCCAAGTACTTGCTTGACCCAAGGAAAACAAGACCACCCTTGCAGTTCCGACTGACCCACTGCTACCTGGTCTTCTGTTTTGTTTTTGAGAGTTGTGGCCTCCCTTCAAAATTTGCCAGATGAAGGGACCCGTGTGTCTCCATGCTCATATATGTGCAGACTCTAGGCTGTCCATGTCAGACTTGCTCGAGAACTCTGTTGTTGCATTCTGCTCTGATGACAGGGCTGGGAGGCCTTCTGTACTTCTCCAAGTGTTCAGTTTGGCGGTGCACCAGCACCCCCTCTTTCATACCCAGTCTCCTTGAGTCAGTCTCCCTTCCTCCCTCCCTCGTTTCCTTCCTTCCTTCCTTTTTAAAGATTTTATTTATTTATTTATTTGTCAGAGAGAGCGAGAGCGAGAGGGCACAAGCAGGGGAGGAACACAGAGGGAGAGGGAGAAGCAGGCCCGATACAGGACTTGATCCCAGGACCCTGGGATCATGACCTGAGCAGAATACAGACCCTTAACCGACTGAGCCACCCGGGTGTTTCTTTTGCTCCTCACCTCTTTGTCTTGGAGGGGCAGGTCCAAAGGCCACCACACTCTCCCGTTAGGCCACAGACTCGCTATTTCTGTTGCTGAGTAAATCACCATAGGGCATTCTTAGGCAGGTTGGAACTGGCAGCATCACAGCTACAACATCCCAACACTTGGTCCTACAGAAGGATTGAGCTTTTACAGGGCAGTTCCCACGAAGGAGGTATTATAACATCTCTGTCGTGTGCTTATCTGTAGGCAGGGAAAGGTTGCTGAGGAACAAAATTCTGTGTTTCCTTTAATTGGTTCTCAGATAGTAATATAACAATTTAGCACATTTGGACATTACGATATTTGAAAGAATCAGATCCCCGTACTCCCTGAGCGCCAAGCTCTATTCTGGGTGCTCTATGTGTATTAACTCATCTAGGTGTCACAAAAACACTTTTAAATAGGTGCTACTATTATCTCCATTTTATGACTGTGAAACTGAGGCAAAGAGAATGAAATAATTTTTCCAAGTAAGCAACTTGGGTTGAGAGCTTGCACACTTAACTGGTATGCTAACCTACCATTCTCCCGAAGGACCAGCTGTCATACTGTCGTTAGTGGGCTCTAGCGATGCACCGTCCTGGTGTGTCTGGGGGAAGGAGGGCAAAAGGTACAAACTTCCAGTTATAAAATAAACAAGTCACAGGAATATAATATAATATATGTCATAGAGACTAAAGCTAATAATACCATATTATATATTTGAAACTTGCTGAGAGAGTAGATCTAAAACGTTCTCATCAGAAGAAAAACTTTTTTTTTTTTTTTTTTTTTTGGTGATTATGTATGACAATGGATGTCAACTGGAAAAAGTAAAGATAGAGATCTTTGGTAGATTTTTGACAGCCTGAAGTTTTACTTGGCAGGGTCTCTTGTCAACAGATATTTTATCAACAGATATCTTCCTAACAAGTAAAGCTTTATACTGTCAGCAAGAGGCTTTATAATCCATTCTTAATTATTGGTTAGATGGATGTGTTTTCCTCAGAATTGTCACATTTAGAATGGTGCAGCATTTGGGTTCGCATGCCATGCAGTTATTGCCCTTTCCGTTGTTATAGAGGGCTGTCTGGCTTGCCAGTAGTGCTCTTGACCATGGAATCACACCAGGGCTTACTTGGGAAGGACTAGCTACCAGAGGCCTAAGCAACAACCCATAGCTATGGACCAGTAAAGCAAGGAATACCTCATGAAAAGAAAACCCCCTTAGGGTGGGCAGATGACTAGGTAATTGACCAAGAACACACCAGAGATCTCAAGGAGACAGAAGGTCTCTACCTCCTATTCCATAAGTTATCTATCTATCTACCTACAGATAGATATCATCGATCTACCTACAGATAGATATCATTGATCTACCTACAGATAGATATCATCTATCTATAGATAAGTATCATCCATCTATCTATAGATAGATATCATCCATCTATCTATAGATATCATCCATCTATAGATAGAAAGATATCATCATCTATCTATAGATAGAAAGATATCATCCATCTATCTAGAAAGATATCATCCATCTATCGATAGATATCATCCATCTATCTACTGATAGATATCATCTATCGATCTACCAATAGATATCATCTATCGATCGATCAATCGATCAATAGATATCATCTGTCTATAAGAAAAGGAGGAATTAGAGGAGGGAAAACTGGAAAAAAAAAAAAAGGTAAATGGCACGTCCAGGAGGTTGAGGAGTAAGAAAGACTGTGTCTGTTCTGGGGAGCACAGGAAGGGTACATATGAATTGTAGGGATAAGCTAAAGTAGGACCAGGAACCACCCACATCTCTACTTTGGTGATTTTTGTAAGCTTCAGTTAAACCCCAGAGCGGATATGTTGGTGCGGAAGTTCTCAGTGAAGTCGCTGGCTCCAGAGGATCCAATTTTTTGATGGCATTTTTTGGCACATCAGCTTTGAGGCCTCCCCTGTCCGTAGTTCCAGAGTGGTAGTCTCAGAATAATTCAAAATGACATTGTTCTCTTTTTCAACTGCCATGAAAGGACCAAAAGCTATAATCTGTCTAATCAGAACCGCAAGCACTTACCCATTTATTCACCATTCAGCAAATATTTACGGAGAGCCCTGCTTACATACAGAAATAGCTGAAGCCAGGGCATATTGGGAAGTTATAGCTCTGCTATGAAAAAAACCAGCTACTTCACTTTGTAGAGAGGTTTTTATGATCTGTAGAACTATTTAGGAAATAACTTTTGGGTTCATATAAATCTAGCTCTTAAATCTGTGCAGAAACCATCCTTGCAAAATTCCTGGATCTGTTTTCTGCTACTCTAGGCCAAAGCCATTTTGTCCTTTACTTCTCTGCCCATAATTCAGTTGGCCTATTTATATCTGGATTCCATCCTCGAGTCCAGGATGATCTGGATGGGCAACTTTCTGCAGGCAATCCTGTTTATCCAAGACTGCGGGTGCTCAGAAATGAAGGAGGAGGGAAGCCAAAGTGAAGCGAGAACTGAAGTCATCCCTTGAAAATGGCTGGTGCGCCAAGCTGAAGGAGAGGAAGAGCCTAGTTCTAGAAGAGGCAGGGCCCTCAGAAGGTTGGGGCTCAAGAAGGAGGAGGAGCAGCCTGGGGAGTGGAGGCAACCAGGCTCTATGGAAGGCTGTGGTCTGTTGAGTCTGCGCTACCATAGGGTCTTCCAGTCCTCACGTGGAGCAGGGAAACCGGGGCTGCGACTTCCATTCTACCCTTGGTGCCAGGCCCCAACCCAGGCCCCACCCCTGCCTCTCAGCCCATTACTTCCAACTGGACAGTAGTGTCTCTAGGTTTGAGTAATGGGAAGCTGTGAGAGTTTTAGAAGTTGACTTGAGGCGGGAAATACATTAGCAGTGAAGTTCATTTGCCTTTGTAGTTCTTTATTGCTGATGAGAGATTTGACTGCTCCACCTGTCGTAGAACAAATTGTTAGATATTCACCACCACCCTTGTAATTCCAAGTGAACTTCCAGTGTGTACGGGCGTGTAGGTCCAGACTTCTACCCAGCACAATACCTCATTTTTCCTGCATGGTTCTGGAAGGCCCAGGAGAGCCTGTATTCACACTGAACCCTTTAGCTAATCTTCTCTGACCTTTGTGGCAGGTTATGGGAATCTGAGATGAAAACTGTGATCTGTTTCAGCCTTGCTCTCTCCTTGGGGTAAGGCATCTGCCTGGTGTGAGGATCAGCCAATCCCTGTTATGTGCATGTGGGGGGTGTGTGTATGTGTGTGTTGGAAGAGCTCTCTTATTTCTAATTTTTTATATTCTATTATTGTGTATGCTATTTGCTATTTGCACTGCTGACCCTATCAGTTCCTTCCTTCCTTCCTTCCTTCCTTCCTTCCTTTCTTTCCAAGGGTTTCAATTCCTTGAAAAGCAGACAACCCTCTCCAGAGTCCTTGTCATCATCCCAGCCCCATACCTATTCTGTGAAGTGGCCCCTTAGTAGCCTGGTGCCTCACCTTCCACCTGCACCTCATCCCAATTAACTGTGGGTGAAAATTCTAGACATTGTGGTGCCATTGCATGTCAGGAATCAGTACTGTTGCTTTTGTGATCTCATTGGCATGTCTGAGTATGTTTCAACATTGCTTTCTTATGGGGTACTTGGGTGGCTCAGTTGGTTAAGCATCTGCCGTCGGCTCAGGTCATGATCCCAGGATCCTGGGATTGAGCCCCACATCAGGCTCTCTGCTCAACCAGGAACCTCCTTCTCCCTCTTCCTCTGACTGCCGCTCTGCCTACTTGGGCTCTCTCTCTGTCAAATAAATAAATGAAATCTTTTAAAAAAAATAAATAAATACTGTTCTCTTACTATGCTGTTAGCTCCTTGAGGAAAAGGACTTTTTTCCCCCCAAGAGGTGGTAGTCTGTTTCCCATTCAGGTGGTTCCAGTGTCGAGCATAGACTGTGGCACACAGTGAGGGAATCAATAAATATTTGTTGGATAATGAATACAAATAAATAAATAAATATTCTGGTAACTTAGAAATTGACTCTTGTTAATAAAATGAAATAAAAACTGGAATGAGAACGTTCACTATATATTAATATTGAAGATATCAAAAATACACACAAGTGAAAGATCATAGCAAATAGTAGTAATTATTACTATGATTACCACATGACCGCCAGAGAGGGCTCCCTATTATTTCTACACAGGTTGCTAATTCAGCTTCCAAATCCCATCTATAGGGCTGGATTCTAGGACCACTCTTGGTCCAGCTCTCTGAGCTTGGTTCCCTAAAACAGAGACCGTATTGGAGGGGGGTTGTCATCCTGGAGAAAAGACAACGAAGGAAAAGCAAAGTGAACTGAGGAAGAAAACGGAAGAATTACAAGGGGGTCTGCTACTAAGGAAGCCACAGCTTCACAAGAACACAGCGGGAAACAGAGGTGGCATTTACAACTATACACTCAGAACAGTCCTCTGCAAAGGGAGGGTGGGTGGGAGGTAGGCAGATGACCAACTTACCTTCCTGCTGCTTCTTGTCTTGTTTTTCATTGGTTGAGGTATGCTCTTGGGGACATTAACACCCTCGCATTTCTGGGTTGAATTACTAGCTCCTTGAAGTAGCTTCTGGAGAAGCTAAGGCAAGTCGAGTATAGTTAGGATGTTAAGGTATCTCCTGGCCAGTTGTTCTTTTATATTTACTTACATATCTGCCATTTCCAGGATTCTTCCTTCTTTCCTATGGACATGAGTTACCATCTAGTGTTATTTCTTTTTAGCCTGATGGATTTCTTCTAGTATATCTTGTAGGGCAGGTCTGCTTGCAACAAATCTCATGTTATTTTATTTTGGGAGAGTCACTATTTCACATTCAGTTTTGAAGGCTGATTTTGCTGAAGATAGAATTCTTAGTTGGCAGTTTTTATTCTTTAGTACGTTGATTATGTGATTCCTCTGACTTTTTGCCCCCATGCTTTCTGATGGGAAGTCACCCATTATCCATATTATATTCCCTTTAAATGATAAATTTTCTTCTCTTCCTACATTCAAGATTTCTTGCTTTTTTTTTTTTTTTTTTAGTCCTTGTCTTTGACAAGTTTGGTTATGATACATGTATGTGTGATACCAGATTTTGTCAAGTTTCTTGGATATGTAGACTAATGTTTTCTAGCAAATTTGAGAAGGTTCAAACCACCATCTCTTCTAATAGTTTTTCCCTCCTTTTATCTCTTTCTGAGATTTCCATTGCATGTTTGTTGGCATGATTAATCTTGACCCCCAGGCTTCTGAGGTTTTGTTCTTTTTTTTTTTTTATTCAGTGTTTTTCCTTTCTGTTCTTTGGATTGGGTAATTTTTATTGTTCTATTGTTCATTTGTACTTTATTCTCTCATCTCCAGTCTGCTGTTGATCCCATGTAATGAATTTTTCATTTTAGCTATTCTACTTTTTTTCCCCCAAGAATATTATTGGGGGTAATAGTAAACACTAAGAAAATACTAACAATTAAAATTGAGTTGTAAAAAAGAAAGAACATGGAAAAGGAAACATGGCCATTCACTGTAGAAATCAATAAATATTGACTAAAGAAACACAAGACTAAGACTGTTATTATATAAAGATTTAATTATAAAGATAACCACTAGAACAAAAATATAAACTCCTTTGAATTATTAAATAAATAAATAATAAATATTATTTATTTATTTATTTATTTAGAGAGAATGAGCCGGGGAGGGGCAGAGCGGGAAGGAGAGGGAGAGAATCTCCAGAAGACTCCACACTGAGCACCGACCCTGACGTGGGGCTTAGTCTCATGACCCCAAGATCATGACAAGAGCCGAAACCAAGAGTTGGACGCTGAGCCACCCAGTACCTCTTGGCTATTCTTTTTAACTCTGGAGATTCCATTTTTAAAATAAGAGTTATATTTCCTATGGGCTCAGTATTTGTTGAGTTACCATTATCGTATTTTTAAAAAATCTTCCCAAGCATTTATAATAAATGCTTTGAAATTTATTGTCTAAAAAATCCAACATCTCCATCTACCTGGAATCACTTCATTTTAAATATTTTTTTCCTCTCAGGATAGGTCACACTTTCTTTTTCTTTGTATGTTTGTAATTTTTGGTTGAATGAATTCTGGACAATTTAACATTTTGTAGCTACTCGGGATTCTGATTTATTTTGTTTTTTTCTTTTCATTTTGTAAATTATCTGAACTTAATATGTGGAATCTTCCCCCATTGTGTGCAGACACTTTTATCTCTGGTCAGTTTATTTATTCTCTTTTTCACTTGTCAGCCGGGCTTTAGAGGGGTGGCTCCTGAGTCTGCGTAGTTTCTTGGTCAGCTGGTGATTTTGCCAAAGGCTTTGCTCAAACAAACGCTTTGAGCCAGTAAGACTTCAACCCTCTGCTGAGGTTGGAAGTGCAGAGGTTAGCCATTTTTAAATCTCTTTTGCTTTTTCTTTATCACTGATCACTGGGCTTTCTTCGGTTTCCCTTGTACATCCCTGTGTCTTGCAGGCCAAGGATATGTGGAGGGAGAACCTTTCAAGCATTTATTTCATCCGTGAGTGCAACCTCAAGCTAGAGAAGAGATAAATTTTTCCTTATTGCTTCCTACTAAGGCCCACCATTTTTAGGGAGAAAGCCATGAGTTTCTTACCCTCACCTCCTCACCCCCAATCCAAATAAAGATTGCCCCTTTTCAGATCAGAATGGCTGATTTTCCAGCAAATCTTTCCAGCAAAATCTCAATGCTGGTAAAACCACTGCTCTTGTCTGTTGAGTTGGGGTTGGGTATGTAACCAACCCCAGGCAATAAGGCCATAGACTGTTCTTACCTGAAACTATAGTAGTTCTTCAGGATCAAGTACTCTTCCAATGTATTGTCTGCTTTAGGTCTATTTCCAGGACCCTGGAATAGTTATTTTGACAATTTTGACCAGTTACAGTTTTGTGTGCATGTGTGTGTGTGTGTGTGTGTGTGTGTGTGTGTGAAGATTTGCTGACTTCACCTAGCCACAGCTTCTTTTTAATATGTGAATTAAACTTATTTACATTTACTGATTTGACACAAAAGTTATATTTGATCTTAATTTTGGCTTGTTACTTTATGTAATATTTTCTGTTTTGTAATGTTTTCAGAGCCTTAACTATGTTCCCTGTTGGCCTATTAGGTTGTAGGTGTGTATAGTTTTTTTCTTACAGAGTTTGGAGGAGTTTATATTTTTGTTCTAGTGGTTATCTTTATAATTAAATCTTTATATAATAACAGTCTTAGTCTTGTGTTTCTTTAGTCAATATTTATTGATTTCTACAGTGAATGGCCATGTTTCCTTTTCCATGTTCTTTCTTTTTTACAACTCAATTTTAATTGTTAGTATTTTCTTAGTGTTTACATTGTATTGTTAACCGTACTTATGTTTTATCATTTTAATGACATTATTGAATGAAATCCTTTGACTGCTAACAGGTGAAACAATGAACTTCCTGTACATCCCTACTTTTTAACCTATTTCTTCTCCTAATAGTTGTATAGTTACTACACCATGGGGAGATGTAATATTTTCATTTTTTTAATCATCTTAATCTTCACATTGTTAATTTTACCATTAAGTATTTTCAGTTCTCAGGGCGCCTGGGTGGCTCAGTTGATTAAGCATTTGCCTTTGGCTCAGGTCATGATCCCAGGGTCCTGGGATTGAGCCCCGCATCGGGTTCCCTGCTTGGCAGGAAGCCTGCTTCTCCCTCTCCCACTCTCCTTGCTTGTGTTCCCTCTCTCAATATGTTTCTCTCTGTCAAAGAAATAAATAAAATCTTTTTTAAAAAAAGTATATTCAGTTCTCATTGCCAGCTGTAAGTTACCTTTTTCTTTCTAGGCATTTCTTGCTTGACTAAATCTGGTCAAGTGCCCAAGAAGAACCTGTGAGCGTTGTGCCCTTGTGCACCAGCATATTCAATTGTCTGCAGCTTCACACCTGACGTTTCCGTGAGCAGATATACCCGTAATCCTCGATTCACACTCTTACTTGACTACCTGTTAGTGTCACCCCACTTCTGGTATTGTAGGTTGCTGTAGAGAAATTTGTGATCATTTTGCAATTTTTCCTTTGTGAACATCTTCCTCTTTTTGCCTGCCTGCCCAGAGCGTATCTTTATTTTTCTACTCCAGAAACTTTACTGGGATGTGTCTCGTTAACCACACTGACAGGAACATGGTGAGACCTTTGGTGTGGCGAGTCAAGAAACTTTGCTTGAATTGTGTGCTTTAATTTCATTGTGTTGACTTGTCTTGGTGTTCTTCAGCATCTTCGATTATGCACGTTTTAGATTTTAATTTTTTATATTTTTATTTGACACAGAGAGAGGGATCACAAGTAGGCAGAACGGCAGGCAGAGAGAGAGGGGGAAGCAGGCTCCCTGCTGAGCAGAGAGCCCAATGCAGGGCTTGATCCCAAGACCCTGAGATCACGATCTGAGTGGAAGGCAGAAGCTTAACCACTGTGCCACCCAGGCGCCTCCCGATTATGCATGGTTTAGATTTGCTTTGACTGCTTTTTATACTCCTCTTCCCTCTAACCCTTTAAAACCTTTTTCTTATTTCCTCTGAATTTTGTTCATCTTATTATTTCTGTCTGATACGTCCCTAACAGTGTTTTCTGTAGGGTCTGTTTTTTCATTGTTTTTAGGTTATTCCACTGTGTCCTTTATCCTCTCCCTTTTACTTGCTGAGTTCTGTCAGCTTAAATTTCAGTTTCTTCTGTTTTGTCATCATCTCTTGCTTGAGTTTGGCATTTCTCCCTTGTGATCTTCGTTTCTAGAGTTTTAGTTCCTGAAGTTTTAGTTTGGTGGGGCGGCCAGAACAAAGTGCCACAGACTGAGTGGCTTAAACAACAGAAATTCACTTTCTCACAATCTGGAGGTTTGAAGTCCAAGATCAAGGTGTTGATAAGGTTGGTTTTTTTCCAAGGCTTCTCCCTTTGGCTTATAGCTAGTCATCCTCTGTCTTCACATGGTGCTTCTTCTGTGTGTGTCTGTCCTTATGTCCTTTTCTTATAAGGCCACCAATCCTACTGGATTGGGCCCACCCCAGTGACCTCATTTATCTTTACCTCTTTAAAGGGCGTATCTCCAAATACAGTCACATTCTGAGGTACTAGGGATTAGGAGTTCAACATATGAATTTTGGTGGGGCACACAATTCAGCCCATTACAGGTGATTACCTTATTGAATTCTTATATTTTAAATTCTTGTCAAATTATTAATTAATTAATTAATTTTTATTTTTCCCAGTGTACCAAGATTCATTGTTTATGCAACTCACCCAATGCTTCATGCAATATGTGCCCTCCTTAATTCCCACTATCAGTCTCACCCATCCCCCCACTCCCTCCCCTCCAAAACCCTCAGTTTATTTCTCAGAGTCCGCAGTCTCTCATACTTCGTCTCCCCCTCTGATTTCCTCCAATTCACTTTTCCTTTCCTTCTCCTAACATCCTCCATGTTATTCCTTATGCTCCACAAGTAAGTAAAACCATATGGACTTTCTCTGCTTGCCTTATTTCACTCAGCAAAATCTCCTCCAGTCCAGTCCATGTTGATACAAAAGTTGGGTATTCATCCTTTATGATGGCTGCATAATATTCCATTGTCTATATGGACCATATCTTCTTTATCCATTCATCTGTTGAAGGGAGTCTTGGTTCTTTCCACAGTTTGGTGATTGTGGCCATTGCTGCTATGAACGTTGGGATGCAGATGACCCTTCTTTTCACTACATCTGTATCTTTGGGATAAATACCCTTAGTGCAATTGCAGGGTCATAGGGTAGCTCTATTTTTAATTTCTTTTTTTTTTTTTTTAAGATTTTATTTATTTATTTGTCAGAGAGAGAGGGAGAGAGAGTGAGCGAGCACAGGCAGACAGAGTGGCAGGCAGAGGCAGAGGGAGAAGCAGGCTCCCCGCCGAGCAAGGAGCCCGATGTGGGACTCGATCCCAGGACGCTGGGATCATGACCTGAGCCTAAGGCAGCTACTTAACCAACTGAGCCACCCAGGTGTCCCTCTATTTTTAATTTCTTAAGGAGTCTCCACACTGTTTTCCAAAGTGGCTACACCAACTTGCATTTCCACCAGGAGAGTAAGGGGGTTCCCCTATCTCCACATCCTCTCCAACACTTGTTATTTCCTATCCTGTTGATTTTGGACATTCTAACTGGTGTAAGGTGATATCGCAATGTGATTTTGATTTGAATCTCCCTGCTGGCTAATGATGAACATTTTTTCATGTGTCTGTTAGCCATTTGTATGTCTTCTTTGGAGAAGTGTCTGTTCATGTCTTCTGCCCATTTTTTGACATGATTATCTGTTTTTTTTGGGTGTTGAGTTTGAGGAGTTTATAGATTTTGGATATCAGCCCTTTGTCTGTAGTGTCATTTGTGAATATCTTCTGCCATTCTGTGGGTTGCCTCTTTGTTTTGTTAGTTATTTTTATCTCATTTTCTGGCAAGTGTTCTTCACCTAATGGTAAAATTTACTCTTTACCCCCAAGATTTTTCACTTATCTTATTTTCATCTTGATTCTGTGGGAATTTCTTTTATATTACTCATTGAATGATTTGAATTTTCCCTAACTGTCTCCTTGTACAGGGCTTCTGTATGTGTGTGTGTGCTTGTGCATGTGTGTGTGTGTCATGGCAGCCTTCCAGGCTTCTTAACAGAAAAAGCCCTCACCTGCTCTTTTTGCAACTGTGGCTCCTGAAAGTGAATCATTGGGGTACTTTTTCTCCCTGTTTTTCAAAATAAAATGAAGGTCATCCAGGAGAGTTCATTTTCTCAGCTTTCTCGCTTCCATTTCTGCACCCATTTGCACAAACCAGGTATATCCTTTTGCGCTTTGGTGTGAAGTTTCACTTTTAGCACTCTATGTGATTGGGGTCACTGGGCTCTGTCAGCACGCCCACTACTTCCTGTCTGCCTGCCTTTCTCTGTGGCTTGTGTTGTATTTCTGCTAATTTTGGAAGGCTTTATGTATGTTTGAGTCAGTAGATCATGTGTTTCTCTTAGTTGTACTGAAAATGCAGTTTTAAGTTGTTGTGGGTTTTTTTTTTCCCCTTGACTTTTGGGATGAGAAATGGAAAGGTAATCCTTACACAGCCAGGTTTATACTGGAAGTCAGTCAGTAACTGACTGAATGATTCCTTTCTCCCAAATAGGGGGTAAATGGTTGTCTATTGTATCCTATCTGGTTGTGACCTTAGTGATAAGAGTTAGGATGATAGCTACTGCAGATTAGCTCTTTTATCTCCACCCTGGCTCCCTTTTAGAATGTTCCATTGCACGTTGCACTATCGCTGAAAAATTAGGCTTCATTTTTCAGACTTTCTTACAGCTCAGGTTTGTGGATGAACCAGTGGTCTGCCATGCTGTTTAGAATCCATACAAGTGGTGAAGTCTATCTCTATTGCCCCTGCTGGTAAGGTGGTGGGGGCATTTGTTGTCTTGCAGCAATGACAACAGGGTCATTGTAGAGACATGGAGCGTAGGCCCCCATTTTCCAGTGGTATGTTCTGGAAGTCCACAGTTATGGTAGCAGTTTGGGATTTCCAGATCCTAGCAGAAGTGATGCAGACTTAGCAGTTGGGACAGTGGGTTTCTGATTCTCTTGATCCCAAATTATGCCAGAGACTGCAATTCCGTTGGAGGTCCAGTGGTGTAGTGTTGTCCTGAGGGCTCATCCAGAACCCGCCCCTCCAGGCCTCTGTCCCAGACCTTTGTAAACTCCTAATGCCCCGCACTAAATCTACAGCTGATTATGCTGGCCAGGATGGTTTCTGATATTTGAAACTAGCCTTGATGGGTAGATCATTTCATCCCCATTTTATAGGGAGGGAGAGGTCACCTAACTAGTTAACAATGGAACTTGAATTTACTCCAAATTTGACTCCAGAATCTCTCATCTAACTACCGTGATTGATCACAGATATCAACACTTCTATAGTGTTTACTATGTGCCAGGCACTGTTCTGAGCACTTTAAATTTGTTAACTCACTAATTCCCACAATAATCCCATAAGCCAGGTACTTTAAAAAATTATCTTCATTACACAGATAAAGGACCAAGACACAGAAAGGCTGTGAAATTTGTTCTGAGTCACACAGGTCTGTTGTAAAGTCCACATTCTTAATGGCTAGGCTACCTTCATTTAAAAAATGAGGTTTGCCTTTATTTTACATTTTGAGGTAACTTTTAAGATACAGTCTTTTTTTTTTTTTTTAAAGATTTTATTTATTTATTTGAGAGAGAGACAGAGTGCACAAGCTTGGGTGGGGAAGGGGCAGAGAGAGAAGCAGGCTCTGTGCTGGGCAAAGAGCCCCACAGGGGGCTTGATCCCGGGACCTTGGGATCATGACCTCAGCTGAAGGCAGAGACTTCTGAGCCACCCAGGCGCCCCTTAAGATTCAGTCTTAACTTTGTGGTACAGATGTTGGTTTTAAGTTTTATTTTTATAGATTTGTCAGTTTGGCCCTATTCAAATTCTTCCTACTAGAATGTTCTGAATAGCTCTTTAGTATGTTGCCAGTGTAATGGAAATGGCACGGTCCTAGAATTATGGATTATCAGGATTGGAAAAAGGCCCATTAATTATCTAGTTCAAGGACCTGAATTTCTCTATAAATTCCTTGTCTATTTATCAGTCAGCCTGGGAGATTCAGTATTTCCCTAGACAGCCATTCCATCTTCAGCCAGGATCTATTAGAAGACTTCCTAAGATTGAACTAAACGTGCATTGTTAGGACTCCCATACATTAACTCTTGATAAATACATACCAGTTGTTATATTTATTTCACATGACAGCCCTTCAGATATTTGATGGTAGTTATCATGCCTCCTGGAATCTTTCCTCTTGTCTTTAGGTGACATACTTCCAATTTCTTCAACACTTTGTTGGAATTTCAGTTGGCTTCAACACGAATGGCTCTGAATATATTTGAACTAAGCCCAGATTTAAAGTTGGGCTTGATTGGCAATGAGCAGAACAGGACCTCACTGTCCTTGTCCTGGGTATTGTATTATTTGAATAACTGCATTGCATTATTGAATCATACTGAAATTAGAGTCAGTAAATCTGTAACCCTTTCTGACTCATGCAGCTGTTGGTATTGTCTCTTACCTCCTTTATTTCTTTGGGGTTGTTTCCTCTTGTTCTTTCTGCTCTAAGTATACAGATTACTCTCAGCTGGTGATTATGCCAGGGCCATGTCTGCTTAGGGCCTTTCTTTGAACATGTACTCCCTCTGACAGGCTGGTATATGCTTCTTTTTCCAGATCAAATTCCCCTTACGCCTCCATGGTGATGCCTTCTCATTTGATTGGTTATTCCCAGAGCACCCTAAAATGTTCCCTGCATGCATTGCCTCCCAAGGGCAGCCTTTCCTAATTTTCTGTTTCTTTTTGGTCTCTCTCATACACCCTACCAAGGCTCTGTGCTTCCACTTTCATGAACTTACCTCACTTGTAACTTAAAAAAAAAAAAAAATTTATTTATTTGAGAGGGAGAGAGAGAGAGAGAGAGAGAGAGAGCAGGGGGAGGGGCAGAGGGAGAGAGAATCCTCAAGCAGACTCCTTGCTGAGTGTGATGCCTGACGTCGGGCTTGATCTCAGGACCCTGAGATCTGAGCCAAAATCAGGAATTGACCGCTTAACCAACTGAGCCACTTAGGCGCCCCTCACTTGTAACTGTGTTAAATGTAAATTTTCACCCAAGATTAAGAGTTCCAGCACATTTTTGTTTACTTTTTTATTTCCAGTTCCTGGCACATGTTCAAAATGCATGTAGACTAATGGATAATAATGGGACTTCAAATATCATGTTGTTGGTTTTGACCCATTTAGTCCATCAAGGTCTTTGGGGTTCATGACTGTGTCACTGAGAGTATTTTCCATTGTCACTAACAGGCTTTATTACCATGCCATTCATGTTCTTATCCAGTGGATGACTAGAATCCTTTATCTTAATTGTAGGAGATCCCTCCAGGCTGATTTCAAGCCTTTGAATTATGTCCATTCAAATAAGATTGAATTCATTTTGTCATATGACCATTCAACTCATATTTCTTTAGTTTGTCTACATGATATTAAGATAGACATTAATTGCCCTTTTTGTCTTTCGGAAAAAAAGCCCTCTAAATTCTATTCCATTTCCCTGAAATATCTTATCTTCTAAGCTCTCAAAAATTAGTCTAACTTAATTTGGTAAACATGGAGCTGCCTTCTAGTAAACATGATTTCTTCTTCTAAGTTCTTGCTAACTAGCTTTAAAATAGAATTTTGCTTAAGATTATAATGCATGATGTACTGTTAAAAAAACAAAATTCAACTGAGTAAATTTGAAGTTCTAATTGGCTGTATTCCATAATTCATGAATTGGGCAGCATCCCATCTAGCAAGTAGAAAGGAGTTCCTAAGGAGCTGTACAAAATGGAAGGTTTTTAAAGGGATGGGACAAGGAAGTCATAAACAAAAGAAAAGATTATTTCAGGCAAAGTCACCTTCCTTCTGGAAAGGGCAGGGGTCTATGAGGTAGATTATCTCACTAGTACTAACCAGAAAAACTATCTTTTCTTATTTGTACTTAAAAAGTACTCTGGGTAGGGGTGCCTGGGTGGCTCAGTCGGTTAAGCTGCTGCCTTTGGCTTGGGTCAATGGTCCTGTGGTCCTGGGATCAAGCCCTGCATGGGGCTACCTGCTGAGCAGGGGAGTTTGCTTCTCTCTCTCCCTTTGGCTCTACCCCACTGTGCTCTCTCACTCTCTCAAATAAATAGATGGATGAATAAATAAATAAATAAATGGATAAATAAAATGGATAAATAGATTATAAATAAATTTATAAATGGATATTTATTTGTTTATTATAAAAAATGATATTTGACTGACTGGTTAACAGTGACATTCCTTAAAGAGGCTGAAAACAATATTAGGTTAGGTATTAAGTGTTGTTTTGTTCATGTGGGGCTTAGCACAAGTGACTCCATTTTGGGCACGTTACTTCCTTTTTTTTTAACAGTACATCTATATAATTTTGCAGAACTGTTGAGAACAAGGAAGACAGTCACAAAGAACAACACTTTTTTATGTAACAATATGTTTATCACTCTCAAGAAGTTGGCATTACCATATTATTTAATATGCGGTTCGTATTCAAATTTCACCCAGCACCACAGTGATGATCTTTGGAACAGGATCTGAGTAACCTGGTATGTTGCATTCAGTTGTCACATCTCTCTGGTCTAGAAAGTTCCCTGCCTTTTATATCTTTCATGACACTGAAGGTTTATGAAGAGAACGATCCCATTGTTTTTCAAAATGTTCCTCAGTTTGTATTGGTCTGATTGTTTCCTCATGATCAGATTTTGGTTAAACATTTTTGGCAAAAATGCTGCATGGATAATGTGTGCTTACATGACAGGAATAGGCATGTTTGCTTATCCAGTTGTTGGTGATTTTAATTTAAAGGTTTCACTTTGAAGAGCAATCTCTTTTGTAGAACAGAATCGAACAGTTTCTTTTTTCCCTGTTATTTGTTAAAATTTCATTATCAGCCCAAGCTGCTGTTCCTTTCTGCATGTTTCCAGTTCCAATCCCACTCCATTATTTTACCAATAGTTTTGTTACCTCTGTTGTCTAACTGGCTTGGAAAGCAAAGTGCAAAGTATCCCACTTTGATTATTAGTTGCTACATTTGGAAATATGTACCATGCTTACCCAGGTGAGGCTCGTATTTTGGGCACTATAGTTTAGGCATAGAGACCCAGGACAAAAACACTCATTTCATCATTAATTCAGTAGTTTCCATGGGAAGTTGGCTTATTCCTTTTTTTTTTTTTCTCTCCTCTTCTGTCTTACAATCAATGGCACCATTTAACTGGAATTGCTTTTGCAAAGGTTACCCCAGCAGTCACTTTTTGCTTTATCTTACTGGATGGTTCTACAATATGACCCTGTTGACATCTCCATCTTTCTAAAATTTCTCTACCTCCTTGGCTTTCCAGACAGGACACTTTAATGTTCTCTGTTTTTCGTTTGGTTGGCTGGTTGGTTGGTGGTTTTTTTGTGTTTTTTTTTTTTTTTTGAAGATTTTATTTATTTATTTATTTATTTATTTGAGAGAGTGAGCAAGCACACACGCTTAAGTGGGGGGGGCAGAGGAAGAGGGGGAGAGAGAATCTCAAGCAGACTCTGTGCTGAGTGCAGAGCCTGGTGTGGGGAAAGTCAAGAGTTGGATGCTTAACTGATTGAGTCACCCAGGCACCCCCAATTTTCTGTTCTTTGATAGAGAACTGACCATCTCTTATAATTTGATTGAAAGTTTTCTCAATATATATTACAGGAGTTATTTTTGTCTCTTAGAATTTTGGCATGAAATGTATTACTGTAGATATATTTTAAATGTTTTTGTTTTACTCCATTACAGAATCTTTGAACAGGGCAAAAGACCTTAAAGCAACTTGTTAGAAATCCTTTATGTTGTCAGAGAAAAATTGCACTGGATGGAGTTAAACAGGCAAGGAAGACTTTTTTTTTTTTTTTCAAGAATATTATAATAGTGTAAAAAATAAAGAATATTGGAATAGAGGAGAGAAATTGAACTGAACTCTGCCAAAACAAAAGATGGGATGGTTTTTAAGCTCTGGGTGGGGGGAGTTACTGGAAAAGCACTGGAGGATGTTTGGAGGGGGCTTTGGCAGGAAAGATTGTTTAATACAGTTGTTCCATTGGTATTGGCAAATTGTTTGTTTAAGTGAGGCTTCTCTCCCACAGAGACTGGGGCCCTAACTCTCTTGATGATTACATTTCAAAGGGATCGCTCCCAGGTCCTTGAGAAAGAAATTCCTGGTTTGTAAAACCTAAGAGGCCTAGACAAGATTTATCTACATTTCAAAGGGGCAGAGAAAGAATTTGCAATTACAAGTTTTCTAAAATAAATGTTCTAAGAAAAGGGAGGTCAGGGGCCTACAGTTAGGAAGGAGCCTCTGAAGTTTGTCAAGCTGAGGGGAACATTATGGCCATTTTGATCAATGAGGTTTTGGCTTCTCGCATATCTGCCAAGGCAAAAATTGTCACTGGCTCTGAGTTTTGAAGCAAGTTCCTGCTCATACATAGAAGCCAAGGTGAAAAAGAGAGCAAGCCGCCTGAAGAGAACATTCAAAGTAGTGTCCAGTGGCTTGGGCAGAGTGGGGAGCTTCTATGCTGGGAAGACAGGGGCCACCATGGCCCAGAAATTGGGTTTGTAATGCTTTTGTTTCTGAGCCACAGAAGGTTTTAATCTTGCCTCTCTATGTTATGTAAACAAAGAAAGCATTTTTATATCTTCTAATTAATTTGACTTTGAGACCAGAGTGTTTGGGGCTGAGAAAAAGCATAGCTGTTAATTCCTACCCGTAGCACCCTTTTTCCTCCCATAACTTCCTGCTGTCCCTTCCGCAGTTTGTATATATCACCCTCCTGTCTTGGGATTGCTCTTTTATAATCCTGCTTTCTACTAGAAAGCTCTTACACTGCGGGCATAGTTTCATTATTTTAGTTTTTGTTCAGATGACCTTGAAGTGCCTGTAGAGAGAGCTAAAAAATTAGTAAATATTTTAAATGGTTTATTCTGGTATTCTTTTATTCTTTTGAAGTCTTGATCTTTATCCTTCATTTATAAATTTTTGTGTCTGATCTTACTCAACAGAATAGTGAATCTCCCTGATTTCTGGTAATCTACCCTTATCTTGAGCATCTGATAGGCATGTAATTGCTCATTGTCTTCATCTGGTGCCCCAAAGAACAGAGGTTGTGCAATTTGGGGATATAATTTACTGTTTCACGATTCTTCATTTCCGCCCAGATGCTGGCCCTTGTCTAAATTCAGAACTTGTCTAAATGCAGATCAATGGGCATTATGGGGCTTGTTTAAATACGAACAAAGTCTAAAAATCTAATACTGTGATAATTCTTTTCCTTATATTCTGAGGACAAACTGAAGTTTTGTGCAGAATGATGTATTGTGTGGTTAGAAACAGATTTTTTTCCTCCTTCGTTTTCAAGGCACTGGTTGTTAGCTGTTTGCTCAGTGTCTTTTGTTTCAAAGCTTTTGTTCTGAGTTCTCTGAAATTAATACATAAGAGTAAATATCTAATCAGTTGCTTGATTTGCTGATATTAAAAAAGTTTCCATAGCACTTTGTTATTCAGAAGATGACTCAAAACATTTATAGAGAATTAGTGACTGATACATTTTTTTTAACCAGTCCATTGCATTAATTAAAACAATTGTTTTGGCAGCCTTCTCAAAAATAAGAAAACTCATTCAAAATGCCTTCCCCCGCCCCCCGTAAGAAACTGGAGAATTACATAAGGATTGGTAGGAATAGATTAATTTCACTGAGGTCTTGCCTTTGAACAAATACGTGGCAGAATTTAGGATTGGTTAACATCACTTTAGTGCCTACCAAGTAACAAGTGATACAGTGTTTTACTTATGGTATTTCATTTAATCCTTTCTTACACTGTAAGCAGTGGGTATTATCTCTACTTCATAGATAAATTAAGTTTGAGAGGTTAAGCAAGTTTTCTCACATTACACAGCTAGAATATTTTAGATGTTTATTAAAAAACTATCATGTATCAAGTAAGCTGCTTCTATTCCAGATCAGAGATCTACAAAATGCATATTTTATCTAGTGTAGGTCTACCTGCTCCAACAGGAAGGGCACTAGAGTAATGAAGCAAGAGCTCATAGTCTAAACAGTATGGTTGTCCACCCTTACTCTGAAATGGACTGGTTGTGGGGTGGGAGGGAGGGCTTTCCAGGCCCACGATTCTCTGCCAGGGGATTTACTGTCAGCAGCTGCTTTTGAGTGCCCCGCTTCCCAGGCTGGACTGTTTCCAAGGAAACATGCAAAGATGTTGGGAATTTGGAGATAATTTCTGATCCTCATTGACAAGAAAAGGAAGTAAAAACTTGGAGTTATCTGCTCTGCTCAGATACTGTTTCCTACTGCTCTAGACCCGGATGAATAGAGTTTTAGGGCAGTTGGTCAGTGGGGCTTCCATAGGCCTCCTACCCCATGTACTGAAGGCGGGAGCATTTTGATTCATGTCCCATTATTATCTGAGTCTGCTTTCTTTTTTTTTTTTTTTTTTTTTTTTTTTTTTTTTTTTTTTTTTTTAAGATTTTATTTATTTATTCTTCAGAGATAGAGGTAGAGCGAGCGAGTGAGTGAGCACAGGCAGAGTGGCAGGCAGAGGCAGAGGGAGAAGCAGGCTCCCTGCCGAGCAAGGAGCCCGATGTGGGACTCGATCCCAGGACGCCGGGATCATGACCTGAGCCGAAGGCAGCCGCTCAACCGAGCCACCCAGGCGTCCCTGAGTCTGCTTTCTATATCATGTTTGTATCACCCAGGTTGTTGGCGTGTGGGCTGGAATTTGAATGATTTTTATCTGATGTAGGCTTATGGATCTTCTCTCTGGTAGCAGCGTGTCTTGTTTCCCACCAGCGCCAGTCCGCGAGTGACCCTACTTTGTTCATTGCAGCCTAAGCCCCACTTAGCAGGATAGCATAGCGCCTACAGGTATAGACGCAGACGCCTGACTGCCGGGGCTCAAACCCCAGGCCCCCATGGGACTTCAGGCAGGTTATTTAAACTTCTAGTCTCTCCCTTTCCTTGCCAACAAAATGAGGGTGGTACAGTAATGGTACCTCCCAGGGCTACTACTGTAGGGTCTAAATCAGATAATACATATTAAGTGCTAAAGAGCAGGTTTTTATGAAAGCAGAGGGCAGGGGGACAGGAGTTACTCTACGTTGGTACAATGAGGAAAGCATCATAAGCAGGATGGGGAGAATTTTAATTGGTGGCATTTGGGTTTTGGTGGAAGATGCCCATGGTAGCGGAAACCACGGAGGCAAAAGCATGAGGCAGTCTGTGTTAAGGGAATGAGGCCTTCTGCTAGGGCCCTGCTGGAAAGTAGTGAATGCTTAGGGTATGAGGATTTGGGTATAACTGGCCTTCTTCATGGGTGCTGGGTGCAGAAACCTCCAGAGCCAGGTGCTCCAGACTCCTCCCTACTTCTCTGTACTCTGCTGTCCGCCCTTTCTGCATTACTAGGGCTTTTCTTCCTGCCCATCATTTCTTTTGCCTTCCTCATTTTATCTTGCTTTTTGGGCTCATGCATCTTGACTTCATCTCTGTCAGCTTCAACACCTGATGCCAACTGCGTAGCCTCTGGGCATTGGTAATCACAGTCCCTGGAGGAATCTCTTGGTTATCCTATCTTTTCCCATCAGGACAAGGCATAGGCCACTGCCAGCCTGTGGATTGATTGCTTTGGGTCAGGTGCCATTGTTTTGTCTGATGAGCTATGCCTAGAAGTGGCAGGATCATGTGATAGAAAATATAACCTCTAAACCTCAAGAACAGTTTCCCCTAGAGTTGCTATGGGCCCAACAAAATGCCGAGGCTTGCTCTGCCTAATATACTTGGGGAAGTCATCAGGCTTACAGGCAGTCATTTGAATAATTCACAGAGCCATGTGACTTGAAGTCATGAGAATGGTTAGCATCACTAAAAAAATAAATTAAAAAATGTGTACATGACCTTTTAGGACTTGCTACATTTAATGGGTGAGAAGAGACAGAGGTTTTAAGCCAGAGGCTAAGATGGTATAACAAAGGTGTCCACTGTCCCTGAACAGTGGTGGGAGAGGACACGGTAGGCTCTGGCTACCTCTGCAGCACAAGCTGGACATGCTGTGGACTTTGACCAGCAAGATACAGAAGAAGGAGAGAAGCCAGCAGATCTATTTCTTGCCCTTCCTTTCCATCAAGGACTATTTCAAGAAACAGTAGTTTCACAGGCTCCGTGGAGACAACCGGCGAGATTGAGTAACCAGCTGTGTTTGCTGTGCAGTTGTGACCAGTGCGGGACACATCCCCATGTTTTTGCTCTCTCTCATTTCCTCCATTACTTCTCTTTTTCTCTTATTTTTTGCTTCCCCGGGTTTCCTCTCTTCATTTCCCAAAGCATCAGCTAATCAGTTTTCAGTTTATACTTTATTAAGCGCACCGACCATTTCTCACAGCATACTGGACACCCAAAGCCGCCACAGTCTGTGCTTCTCCAGGTCCTTGGATCAACAGTGTCAGATCATCTAGGGATCCGTTAGAAATGTAACCTCTTAGGCTTTAAGAGACTTGCTATACATACTGAACCAACTATTCTAGTTGATTTCGATGCACGCTAATGTTTGAGAATCACTGCTCTGGTCTAGAGGTTGACAGGCTGTCATCCGCAGGCCGGCTACTTGTTTTTATGAATAAAGTTTTATTGAAACACAGCCACACTTATTTGTTTACTTACAGCTTACAGCTGCTGTTGTGTCACAGGCAGAGTTGAGTGGTTGAGACAGTCTAAAATACTTAGTGTGTAGATCTTTAAGCGATGGTTTATCCACATTGTTTCCGTCCAACTCTACTTTTTTCCCTCACAGTGAGTTATATCCTTGTCAAGTGGTTTTTCCTTCCCAAACTTGTTTGTGCCAGCTGTTCTTGGTATTGCAATCATTTAACCTAATTGCATCTCTGTATCAACCCGTGTTGTGAATTCCGTCAAGAAATAGGGATTTGGAATTTTGTCTTCATGAAGAGGAAGTTGAATGTTTTGCAGAGCTGTGGGATGAGAAGCTAGAATGTTTTGGTGTGAGAGTTGGTATGTATAATATACATACCATACATACCAATAATATACATACAGAAAGTACTAGAAGGAAATACTAACGATCCAGAAGGATTTTGTGTTCATTTTGTATTTAGACTTAGACTCCATTTTTAAAAAGCTGGAACTGGAAATTGCAGAGAGTAAACTAGGGTTATGGTTCAGGAAAGGATGGTGTTTTAAAACATCTTGAGAGGAACCATAAGCTTAGCCCCATAATAAAAGACTGGTAAATAAATAAATATCATATTTTAAATTAAAGTGTGTGTATATATATATATATATATATTTTAAGATTTTATTTATTTATTTGACAGACAGAGATCACAAGTAGGCAGAGAGGCAGGCAGAGAGAGAGAGGAGGAAGCAGGTTCCCCGCGGAGCAGAGAGCCCGATGCGGGGCTCCATCCCAGGACCCTGGGATCACGACCTGAGCCGTAGGCAGAGGCTTAACCCACTGAGCCACCCAGGCGCCCCTAAAGTGTATATTTTAATGATTTTTGTAATATAAACTTTAAATAATTTTCTTGATCGAGTAGTCAGGATACTGACTGAGGCAGGTAAGAGGGCTTCTTTAAGGCACATGGAGGCAAGGCAGTCTTCACATGTCATGCCCTCAGACAACTACAATTCTATTTTTGTCCTTTGTGAGGGTAGGAGCAGGCGTTCTCAAATGTGTTCTTTGAACTCCTGCAACAGAATCACCTTATTGAAGTCTAGATGTTTAGAAAGAGCCCCTAGAATCTTAATTTTAATGCCTCCATGTGATTCATATACATGCAAAGGAACCAATGCTGCAGAATAATCACCTATTTAATTATTTTTGTTCAAGTCAGTAAATACAACGCAGCCCAAACTCAGGATTCTATGAAATCACTTACTGCTTACTTTCTCCCAATTTCACTCATGAAAAACGTGTTATTGAGTTATTTGCGACCCTCTTTAAATTCCTTTGGTGGGAAATAAGCAGGTTTCAGTCTGGCTCCTGTTTACTTTACAAAAGCCTCACTGGACAGTGGTTTTTAGTCAGTTGGAGGAGTCCCGGAGTTGCATTACTGAAACCCGCAAGCTGTGCAAGCGTAGAGTAAAAAATGGAATATGGACACATGCGCGAATGTGCACCTGAATGTATCTTCAAGTTTGCTTTAAACAGATGTGTGATTGGAAAGTGGGCTCCGGACTCCGCACAGGAATTCCAGCGTCAGTGACTGAGAGCTGGGGGGATGGTGGCGAGGTGGGGGAGCCGGGTTCCTGATGCTCTGGGACGGTCCTGGGACCACACTGCCTCCTCTTGTGAGGGCAGAGTAGGAAGGGGCTGCTTGAAAAGCCCGGGTTCCTGGGGCTGGGACTTTGGGGTCTGGTGCCTGACTGATGTGTGAGAAGGCAAAAGCAACATGGAGCATGGTGTGTGTGTGTGTGTGTGTGTGTGGTGTGTGTGTGTGTGTGTGTGAGAGAGAGAGAGAGAGAGAGAGAGAGAGAAGAGAGAAGGGGGCAGACTATGAGAGGAGGAAATGGGAAACGACCTCCCATGGGAAGGGCTCCCGAGGGAGGAAGTGGGAGCCTCACAAGGATGCTGGGGCCCGAGGGCTCCTGTCTTGTTTCCTGCTACAGCAGTTCTCAGCCACAGAGGCTCTCCTGTTCGTTGCCAGCTTGTTTCCACCACGTCCCAGCTCTACCCTGTGGGGGAGAGGAGAAGAGCAGGGAGAGCAGGCAGAGGCTGACAACAGCTCTCTCCCTAAGCAGGACTGCTGGCCTGCTTCCTACCCTGGAGGGCGAGAGTCCTGGTCCCCTGGAGTTTTTAACCCCGGGCTGGGGAGGATCACCCCAATCAGCAAATCCATAGGAACTTTGGGAAAGAAAAAATAAGTTGTATTTTAATTGCATCCTCCAGGTGGCTGGTCGGCATGCCTATTAATGTGTACGTACATGCTGGTCCCTAAGATAATGGCTGCGTAAAGACAGTCACAGAGCAGCTGAAGTGCTAAGTCCCCCAAAATTTGCTGGGGGGGGGGTGCTGTTGGAGGCATTTGGCGATGTTACTGTCCCCTGCATTTTTAACCAAATCGCTTGAAGAAAAACCTGAAGCTAAAGCTTCCTTGTAGCCTTTAGGCCCCCAATCTGTCTCTCGGATCACCGCTCCGGGCACATACAGGCCGCAGATCCGTTGTCTGCCAGAGACTGTCTTTAGCTAAAGGTCAAACAAAATTTTCTTAGACACCCCAGGGAGAAGCGGTTAAAAACCCAAATCGTTGTCTTATGATGTCAAAGATAGTATTTGGAGAACTTAGGGGCTGACATCATTTCCCTGAACTTAACACCATATAAATTGCCATCTTATATTATGTTACATGTTAAGTGATCTTATCTTTTACTGTAACCCAAGGATGAAAATTACACAAAAGTATTCACCTACCTACAAATCAGGCAAACTGACCTGCATTTTTCCCGTTTGTTGTTCCAGATCGACTTTCTGTTCTTCCTTCCTCTCTGAGGGTCTGTCCCAGGGTTCCTTGTCTTCTGGCTTCTAGATACAGGAAGACAGAGAAAATCTGGGTGTGATCGGGGTGTTTTTCCTCAGCTTTTATCCTGATGGGCTGCTTCCCAACTAAGGACCCTGCTCCCGTGGGGGCCTGGCCTCACAGCCCAGGGATGGTACCTCCTGCCTGTTCTAATGAGATTCTCTGTTAGCTCTTGTGATCTCTTACACCTTTGTACACATTTATTAGGTTTTCCTCAGATCACCCAGTCTGAATCCCATCTGCCTCCTGCCAAGACCCTGACTGATACCCTGTTTGTTTTATCACTTAGCACATAAAAATATAATGCATATTTAAAATATTTTCATAGAGAAAAGGGCTTCTGGAATCATTGATTTACCTCCCCTCTATTTCTTTCAACCTCATGTTAGGATTTGGGAAACTCTGTTTCCCACAAACTCTCCAACTTAATTTTGAATTGAGGCACAACCTCAGTGTTGCAGAGGGATAACTTTGGAGGGGCTGGGAGTAAGGAGCAGAATGAGGCCCAGGACACTTCATTATAGCTTCTACCAGAATACCTCCCTTTTCATCTGTTTTCTAGGTTGGATGTTTTTTTAAGAATAAGTTTGTACATTTGATAAAAGGATTCTGCTGTTTAAAATGTGTGAAAATCAGTAAGTTAAGGCATAGAATATTCCATTCCCTTTAAAGTATAAATCAGTCATCTGAAAGGGCTAATACCTTATTGGCCATTACCAATTAGTCAGATCCTTCCCAAGTAGGGCTTGGAAGTTTCTAGAGCTGGGATAAAGACCTTGGTCCTTGTGTTTGTAGAGAAAAGCTAACATGGTAGCAAAGAAGAAAAGACAGGGCTGAGTTCCCCATGTCAGGACAAAAAGATCCTGTACCCATTTTCTCCTGACTCTTAGTTTGGCCAACCTATCTGAAGACGAGGGGCTGCATCACAGGGCAGAGAATGGCCCGAGAGGAAGCAACGCCTGGTGACTGGCATTCGGGTGTTTGTTATGAAGAAGGTGCATGTGTGGAGGGGGCTAAACACCATCTGATTATTGTTCATGGCTGAGATCTGGGAATCATGCTTTAGGCTTCCTCCTTCCTCAGTTCCACATCCATTCTGTCACCAGGCGTAGCGGTTCTCCGTGTGAATCCATCTCAATACTGTTGCTTTTCTCCATCTCACTTCTTCTGTCTTGGGCATTCTTCTTGTTTGTCACTCAGCTCAATCCTTCAAGACTCACCTTAAAGGTTACCCTGTCAGACAAGTGTTCTCTAATCTTCGAGTCTAAACCAGTCCCTTGTTGTGATCTCTTACCATATTCTTTACTTTTCCTTTATATATTTTTTAAAATTTTCATTTTTATTTGTCGGGGAGAGAGGGAGGTAAGCAGAGGGAGAAGCAGGCTTCCCACTGAGCGGGGAGCCCGATGTGGGACTCGATCCCAGGACCCTGGGATCATGACCTGAGCCAAAGGCAGATGCTTAACCGACTGAGCCACCCAGGCATCCTTTCTTTCATATGTCTTGATGTGAGTTTTAATGATACACTTATTTGTGGTCATGGGTTTAGTATGGGACTCTCTTAATACTTTAGTGAGGAAGCATGACTCTGGTTACCCTTGTATTCTTGGCATATAGACCAGTGCTTGGCATAGAGTAGGTGCTCAGTAAATATTTTTTAGAGAGAGAACAAGCGCATGTGCCTGAGCAGGGGAGGGAAGAGCAGAGGGAGTAAGAGAGAGAATCTTCAGCAGGCTCCATGCTCAGTGTGGAGCCCAGTGCAGGGTTTGATCTCAGACCTTGAGATCATGACCTGAGCTGAAATCAAGAGTTGGACACTTGACGGACTGAGCCACCCAGGTGCCCCAACTCAGTAAATATTTCTTAAGTGGGTGGGTTAATTCTAGCCTTTCACCGCTTTAGGGAAGCTTCCAGGCTCCCAGTTCTGTCACTTCTCTCTGCTGCATCTCTTGAATTTTTCCCCTCCCTGCCATCTGCACTGTCACGACTCTAGTTTATGTCCCACGGTCCCTCACCTGAATGGCTGTCACTGCCTCAATGCTGGACTCCCTGATTCCCCTTTGGCTTCTGCCAGAGCATTCTCTACACATGACTAGGATGCTCTTCTCTTGCCTAAGCGCTCCCATTGCCCTCAGCAGGAAGCCCAAATTGTTTGACTTGGTTGAAGACATTTTCTTGGTTTTACACCTGCTTCCTCTGTCATAGCTCCTGGTTTCTCTTCTCTAGGTATGTTGAACTGATTTCTAAATCTTTGGCTCCTTTTTCTTTGCTTCTGAACTTGTGCACAGGCTGTTTTTAAGACCTGAAATCCTTGTTTCATTGTTTTCCTTCCTTCCCCTTTTGTCTCTTCCTTTCCTCCTTTTCATGGCTGACCCTTGTTCTTCATTCAGGGTTCTAAAAGATGTCACTTCCTTGGGCCCCTGTCACCATGCCTGGGGTTCACTGTCCCTCTATGGCTTTTAGAATTCCCTATATATTTCCCATCACAGCACTTTTGTACTGTCTTCCCATATCTTGTTGACTTGTCTTTCTCACTAGACAGTGCTGAGTACACCGGAAGTTCTTGGTTCATTCTTGTTGAATGAATGAGTGGAAGTGTTGGGTGACTTCCAAGTGAATGACCATAGCGTTGGGTGTTGTTTTAGAGATAATAGAAGTAGACAAGCTGTGAATGTTACTGAGATATTTGTTGGTTGGTTTGTTCATTATCTCATTCCATCCTCATGCTTTTTCAAGTAGGTATCCGGACCTTGCAATTTCTTCCCCCAGGCAAAGTTTAAAGGAAGGGGGTAGAGAGAAAAATCTACTTGGAACTCAGGGGTAATCTTGTTATTGTTAATTTTGTTTGTTTGTTAGTTTGTTTGGTTTTTTGTTTTTAACCAAAGCTCTTTGAAGAAATGATGCTGCATATCTTGACGAGGGAATGTAAAGAGGGCATTTTCAGAGGAAGAGAGACCAGAATGGAGAGATTGTTTGAAAATGGGCAAATGGGAAATATCTGCGAGTCCCTGGGGTAGAACAAGGCTGTGAGGAAACAGCAAGACCTCAAGGGAGAGGACTGTCTAGTATGTCTAGGAAGTGAGCCTGTAAGGATGTTAGCATCTCCAGAGCCCATGGATGTGCTTTTTGTGGGACTGTGTACTCAGGGGTTGGGCAAGGAAACAAACAAATAAAACATATATGTTACATATATTATTAAATTAAAGACTTTTTCTTTTAACGAAATTCTTTTAGGGCTTAATGTTATGGTATGCATCCTTACTTTTAGTTGTGATATCTGTCTACCGGAATGCCTTTCCCAGGGTTCTGGGTGTGGTCTTAAGTAGGTCACAGAACAGGTGTGGGATTTTTTTGTTCCTTTGTTTGGTTTTTTGTCATAGACATCTCTGATACAGTAGATTTGCCCTGTTTTCTAGAAGGAGAAATTACAGATGGGAGGTGTTCAAACATAAAAGAAAGACCATAGAATAAAGTGACTGGAAATGAAAATATCCAGGCTTTTGTAAGTTGTTTCCTTACTTTTTTGCTTTTAGATAATTAGACTTATTTGGCCTCTTTCACTAGTTCACTCATTTATTCATACACAGTTATTTTATGTCTCCTAGTCCTGGGCTAGAAGCCGGGGACTCCTAGCTGGAGAGAGCAGGGGCATGGCACGTTTGAGACCAGGGATGGATATTTTAGTTCCAAACCATGTTTTCAAAGTGGACTTTCATACATTCTTCTTTGTCTAAAGGGGTTTATTTCATCCAGAGTGGATGCACTAGACCAGGGCCCTGCTTTTTGGTGACACGTATACTCTGGATAATCCTACTTCTTATGTAGCAACACCAGCAACGTAGCAATTATCATTCCCATCAGAGCAAACTCTTCTGATCCGACTTTAAATACTCTCCTCTCTCCTCACTCTCCTCAGACAGTAGTGAGTATGGGCATGCCTCCATTATCTCTCTTCCTTGAAATAGTATCTTCCATGCTGAGGAAAGTGATGAACTGTGTATATTTAATCTTCCAGTTATTGAAATAGATTCATATATTGATCAAATTTACGTTATGGATAATGAATCGCCTACTGACAGCTGATAGCATTTAGTTCTTTGGAGAATTGGTAAATAATCCACAAAGGCTCATTGAGAGATCCGGATCTCTCAATGTTTCTGGGTTTTAAACGGGGCAGTTACAGAGGATACTTAAAATACCATCTGATGTTAACTTTGCACAGACCCTGAAATCCAAACTACCTGATCCATGTGGAATAGATTTGAAGATAAGGGTTCATTTTGGCTTTATAATAAATCTGTATCTTCAATGTCTCTAAAAATTGGTTATCCACTTTACAATCAGGCAACTAGAATGTTAAGCAAAGGGATGAGAACAGTCCTTAAAACTTGAAGAACTAAACTGAATTTGACTTTACTTGGAAATCTCTGGCTTGATTAGAACCTTTGCCCCAGTGTCAAGTCAGACCCTAAAGGTACTAACTTTGAACCAAAGACCATCATCATTTTCCTTTTTGATTTGTTCCCTTACAAACTCTGTCAAGTAAAAACAGAAACAAGTAAGCCGACAGACCCAACAACACCAATAAAATCAAGACCATGCTGGCTCTAGGGTACTTCTATTCTGATAACGAGAACATTATACACCATATAGCATACACATCGAATAGCATTAATATTGTTGTCTTTAGTTAGAACATTATGTAGAAGATCAGGATCACTAATGACTAGATTTATTTTTTTTTTCTTATTAATTCCTTTTAAAAATAGGCTCAGTCAGGGGCACCTGGCAGACGCAGTCAGTTAAGTGTCCAACTCCTGGTTTTGGCTCAGGTCATGACCTCTCAGGGTCATGACACTGAGCCCTGCGTCGGGCTCTGCGCTCAGAATGGAGTCTCCTTAAGACTCTCTCTCCCTCTCCTTCTGCCTTTCCCCATGGTGCACTCTCACTCCGTCCCTCTAAAATAAATAAATAAATATTTTAAAAATATAAATAAAATAGACTTAATCAAAATACAAATAAATTGACACTATTCATGCCTGCTTTTCTTACCTCTTGGAGAGCCACCCTTCTACTACAGTGGGAAATAGTTGCTGGTAGCTTCAGTTTCAGATTAAAATAAGCCAGTACCTTATTCTTATTTATGAATCACAGTAATAATATAATTTAAAATATTTCTTTTCCTCTGGGGGAAAACTAATGTACTGTAACATTAAGCCTAAAAGCACTGCTCAAAATCTAAGAGTGTTGATTCATTGCTTTCTTTTTTTTTTTTTTCCCCTTTTTTCAAGCTTAAACTCCTGTAATTCTCCTATAACCAGTCTTCCCAGTGGGCAAATATAACCTCCAAATGGTATAAAATTCTGCAACTCATCTCTCCATTTGGAAACCAGCTAAATCTGCATATATTCTCTTCGTGGGAGAATTTACCTTGCCTTCCAAGAAGGCTCCATGGTGATTTGAAAGCGTTATCTTTCAGTCTTTAGAACTCTGAGGTCTGGCTTCTTCCTCCAGGACCTACAGATAGTACATACCCTATAGCTGCCCTGCCAAGAACCTCTTCTGTTCTCAACATTCATCAGATGGGCTTCAGTGTTAAAGCTTTTGCATTTGTTTTTCTAACACTTGGAATATTTATCTTTTAGCCAGGAAATATTTGCCAGTCTGTTTTAAAGTTTCAAACCGAGATAAGAGACCATTTTTATTTCAGTATGTTACATAAAAGTGTCCTGAACTAGGGTTTTTTTTGTTTTGTTTTGTTTTGTTTTGTTTTGTTTTCAGTTGGAAACTCTATGGAAATAAATATGCTCGAGAGTAAGGAGTGTCAGGCCGGAGCCTAGATTAAGTGTGCGTGGGCTGTTGAGGCTGATCATCCACGTTCTACCTTAGCCAGAGTTATGGCGTTGGGTGAGTAGATTGCAGAGTTTGGGATAAAAATGGATTGAGCACTTGGCAGCTCCATTCAATTCAAGATGCGGAGTATGCTCAAACACTCCTAAAGAAAACTTGGCCACTTTGCTTGGGGTTTATCTCTGATCCCTGGGATTGTAAACTCCCATCAGAAGACCCAAATTAATGATCGCATGTCTCAACTCTTCCTCCACATGGAGCTTGCATGTTTCCTTTTAGGGCAGCCTTTCCCCGCCCAGCCCATCTCCTCTGACTCCACAGAACCCTCGGCTTACCCCTCTTCTGTGACACCTTTCACATGATGCCTAGCTTAGCTGTTCGATTGCTTGTTCCCCATCACTGGAACATCAACATTTTGGGGATGTTGTAGTCTTGTTTATCTCATCTGTAAAGCCCAAGAACCTCTATCATGGTTTAAAACAAATGCTGGTTGTTAAATTGATAAATGCATGAATAAAGTTGAAGAGGTACCAGGTTTGAAGTTGAATTGGCGGCCAGCGCTGCCCATGAGATGGAGGGGAAATAGTTCTAAGACTTGTGTGCATTCATGGAGGAGCACAGGCAAATCTGGTTGTTACCCAGCTCCTCTTATCTCTGTTCTTTCTGATCAGATAGGACCAGTCTGGGTCATGCTTATTGGCAGGCAGAAGCTGGTAATGACTCTGGAACGTCTCTTACCTAGAAGCTCGTAGCTGTTTTTATAACGCAGCTATCAGAACTCCCACTGGCTCATCTTGGCAATAAAACATGGCCCTGCAGAGATTGTGTTTTCCTAGGAGGTGATCTTACGTTGTAGAGAGACCCAGTTGTGCTACTCAGAATCTATGTGGCCTTGACCACAATGCTTATGTCTCTGAGTCTCTTTCTCTAATAAAATGTGGCCCGATTTATGCAATTCAAGGTGTTGTGAGGGTTAAGTGAGGTTTACTATGAATCACATCAGTTACGTTGCCCTGCACATGGGGATGTCTCCAGATGAAGCTGCTTTCCCTTATGTTACCCCTACTCTCACATGCTCACTCTCTGTGATGGCCCATATTTCTTTGCTGAATTGTATGTGCCTCGGGAAACAAGAGCTCCCAAAAGGCAGGCTCCTTCCTTGGAGTGATTGCAACAAAGCTATTGTGTTTCTTTCTGTCTGGGCCCCTTCTTCTGAATCCTCATGTTTCTGAAGAGTTAGGCTCAGGACAGAGGTCACCAACTTCATCAGACTCACCCACGATCCTAGGTGATAATAATGGCCTTTGAGTCAAGGTGACTCATTGGGTGTGGGATTCAGGGGAAGACAGGTGGGTGGCGGTGCCATCATAAGCAGAATCTGGTGCTTCATAGCAGGGGAGGAACAATGGAGACATTCAGAGGTTTGGAGTGATTTGCTGCCATCAGGCCAGTGGGCAGATGACACTCACGTTTAAGCAGGCAGTGCCCTGGTCCCAAACTCCAGGAAGTCTGAGTAGTCTAGATGCAGAGTAGAAAGCCATGCCCCCTCATGTACATTGATTTCCCATGAAATCTGTTGCTTCTGTGTGAGAGCATCGAAGGGGGCTTTGGCTTCGTAGAGAAATTGCAGCAAGTTAGTTTGACAGATTAATTAAGACAAGTCACAGAAGGAAGCAAAGCAGGGGTTCCAGATAGCCAGTCAGGGCAGGAGGATCTGGAGTTAGTGCCTGGTAGATATCTAATTAGGAAGGCAAAGCCTTATAGGAAGAGACTTGACTCCTTGGGTTGGCTTTTTCCTTTCCATACCACTGAGTCTAAACCAGTCCCTTTAACATAATAAATGCTAAATAAATATTTGGTGGTTGAAGCTGTGAATTAATGCTAGAGAAATAAGCAGAGAGTATCAGGAAGAGCTCGAAACTTAGCTAGGACTGGTTAGCAATATGGTTTTCATTGTGTGAGGCCAGCAGGGGTGAGGGCTATTCTGGATCTAAATGAAGGCAAGAATTCAGGTTTGGAGAAGTAAGATGGAGGAACAGTTACTAAAACAGAGAACAAGACTGAATTTTACATATGATGTATTAGCTATGATTCTGGCTACAGGCACCTTAAGAGAAGCTTCAGAATTGAACCAGGCAAGTTTGGTTTCTGCCAAATATTAGGCAGAGTAATGTTGTATACATTTAAAATAAAGTCAGTGATTTCGCATGTGAAATAGTTTTCTGAATTTTTGAGCCAGATGCATTAAAGTAGAAAAGGAATATACTTTGTATTTAAAAGACCATGTACATCTATTGATCACAAGATGCTGTACTAAGAACATTACATGTATTAATTGACTTAATCCTTGCAACTCTATGGAACAGATTCTGTTATAACTCCATGTTACAATGAGAAAACTCAGGCCAAGAGAGCTTAAATAACTTTGTAAAGGTCTTAAAGGCTTATCAGTGGCCATGTTGGGATTCAAATCCAACAAGTCTGGCTTCTTCATACACTCTTGGGACCACTGTTCTATCCTTCACTTTCTGTGGAGAAATGATACACCATCATCCTCAGAATTAGGAATTTACAATCATGCCTTTGAAATATAATTCCTCTGAGTTGGGGATTCTAAATTAAGCATATAATTGGACAACTGTTTATTTTGGCTGTTGGACACAATAATTGATCACTTTGTACCAAGAAGACCTTGTGAAGTCAACAAGCCCAGGGATATATTGAACTCGTAAACCTATAACATTCATATTTGACTTATTTGATAAAGGAACTAATAAAAAATAATGCCATCAGTTGCTCTCTGTATTGCAAGTAATATTAAACCTTTATGGCATTCTTTGAAGGATCAGTTTTGGCAACCAGGGAACTCTCCCACGCTTTAATTACTGTTGAATTTTAAAACAGGAAAAAAATTATGTGGTTACCTAGACTATCGTAAGGATAAAAGACATTTACACTAATTTGATCTTTTGCAGTAATTTATTTTAGAATTCTCAGTGGTAACATTAATCTTCAGTAACTTATTTGAGGTGATATGAGATTCCAAAAGCATTTTTAGAATTTTATTGTAATCCAGTGTGAATTATCTATCTTTATTTGAATGTATAAAATAGGCACTTTTACAAAGTAGCAAAAAGCATTCCTGATAGCCTAGACATTAAAGCAAAATGGTTGGCATTTTGCTAGGTTTATCTTATTAATTTTCATTCTTTTTTGGTGACTTCGAAAGTAAATTTTTTATTGTAATTTAGATTTTCGTATACAAGTCCAGGATTGAAATTAGTGTTAATGGAAATGAAAACATGCCCTAATTGTGACATTATTTATTTCTGCAATGACATCACTTTTACATTTGAATTTTATGCCACGCAAATATCACCTGAAAAGGAAAAGGAGTTAGCCATGGATTTATCACTTAGATAATAACAGGAACATGGAGATCATTTAGGGCTAATATTTCCCATGTATAATAATTGCAGTAACTGCTGGCTGATGGATAGATCATAATAGTGTTGGGCTGAAAATCCAGACTGAAGTCATTTTAGGCTTCTTTAGAATTTGGAGTGATTGGGAGAATTGGTGGGCCAGAAGCAGTGTCACCCACAAATCAGCCCTTCGTGACAGCAGTTAGTGTTGGCTTTGCTCTCCAAATAACTCCATGTACTCTCGTTTTTTTTTTTTTTTTCCTTTCAAGTTATGTATGTTGAAATGTTACTCACTGTGAAAAAGATTCCTAATGAGAACATTAGGTATAATTCATGCAGGCTCATATCTGGCCAGAATTAATCTGGTCACAAATAGTGAATGATGGATTTTTTGTACCAGGTGTTGGGAAGGCTTTTGTATTAAGGCAAACTCCCGTCAGTAGAGGAGTCTCTGGGAATAGTGTAGTTACAATAAAGTGATTGGTATAAGGTCTAACCTCTACATGGATCTGTGGGATTTAACCTCCTCCTCCCCCAACCCCACTCTTTTCTCCCTTTAATTGCATTAATTACCTTGGAAGGTACAAGGTGAGCTTTATGTCCTTTAGTTATATAGGTTGTAAAATATCTGTCACCTGTTTTGGAGAGACATGGCTTCATCCTGGAGTGACTGAAGCATAGGGTTCAAATCAGAGGAGCCTCTGACACCGAAAACCTCTCACTTTTGGCCTGCAGTGACATCTGAGTGTTCTTCTGAACATGGGGGTTATAGTGAGACAAGACAAGCTTCAAAGCCATTGGTGGGTTTTTATTGCTCTTTGATTACTTAAAACTATAACAGTTATAGTTTACAAGTAGGATTCTATATTATAAAGCACAGTTTAAAAATTGAAGTTACACATATCTCTATTACTGAAAACATTATATATACCTGGTTTAAATAATTTGCAGTAAGGGTGCTTGCTTTGTGGTCATGTATAATCTTTAGAATCTGGAAACACTGAAGACTCGTGTCTCCAAATCACTGATGGCAACCAGAGATGTAGGGAAGAAAGCTAATAATCTGATCTTAATTTTTGCTTTCATCATTGCTCTCACAACTGCGTAGGCTTACAAGGTGCAATTTCCTTTCCAGACTAAAATCATCTGGCCATCTTCCAGATTTTGAGGGCTTACTGATTATTCACTCAAGAAGCAGAGTGGACTTAGAGTACTTTAAGAAAAATCCTGGTTTTGCCTGTGGGTACTTCCTTGTCCACCCATGCCGGTGGGAAGCTCGATAAGATCCTTCAGCAGCTCTCCACGAACGTTGATCTTACCCTTTTATTGTTTGTCTACAGTGTATGATCTGCCCTCAGTCACCAGCGTAGAAATGCTTCACCCGAGCTGTTGGCAAATATGTAACCTTAAATTGCCAAGCTTTTATCAAAGTCAAGTGGAGAGTGATAATATTTGTTTTGTATTCATTCAGTCTCAGGGGTGCTGATTTGGATTGTGATCCTTGTTTCATGATATAGAGTAACTGCCTTTAAGGATATTTTTTTTTAGAGGACATATATTTAGTACCTCCATGACTTGGGCTCAAAATGATTTCAGAAAGTTTCACATATAGTCATACAGTTGCTTTGACTGAGTTTCATTTTGGTGTTCTATCTCAATCTTCCAGGATACTGCTGAGAAGGCTGACTACTGGAATGGCTGTTGAACTTGCTATAGAACTGTTATTAGATCTGGTTCTACAATTTGAAGTCAGATAAATCTGGGCTAGAGACCCAGCTCTAGCACTTAAGACTCTTTTAAAAAAGTGAACATTTAACAGTTTTTTCATACCTATTCCTCCTACTTCTGGAAATCATAACCATTTCAAATATGAATTATATCTAATCAAGTATCCATTGAGCAATTCTGTCCTTAGTTTATGTGGCTGGAATGGAGCCGATTCTACTTTTCTCATGTGTGGAGGGGCCTGGCCAATCAGAATATCTCATCTACCTTACCATAATATTGAATTTAAGGATGAGGGTGTGACTCAGTAAAGGCTAATTTTAGTATTTCTAGAAGAACAAGAGGCACTGGAATTTTATTTATTTATTTATTTTTTTTGAGTCGTGAGGTTTTGATATTTGGGCTGCCATTTTGGCCATTTTGTGGCCAAATGTGGCCAAAATGTGGCCATTTTGTCCCTGTGAATGAAGATCCTTCTCCTTCAGAACCAAGGCATTCATTCTTCAGTGTCCTGGGAGCACTGGCTAACAGTTGCCTTTCGGCTGAGTCCTTCTCTGGGACTTATCCTCCACTGAAGGACCTGCCTTGTCCAAAGTTATGCCCCCTTCCCTCTTGGTTGGTGTGGGATGTAAAGGCCCATGCCTTCTGCCTCAACATGGGATAACTCTGAAGGGCTGTCCCAGCTCCAGAGCTTCTTTCGGGACCTACAAGGAGACCTCTGTTGAAACGACCATACGGCTTAGCTCCTCCCTCTTCTCATCCACTTCCCTTGCTCCTTCATGCGTGAGAGCACACACCAGTCAGTGTCCCACACACAAGTCACTGTCTCAGTCTTACACCATGACACCTGACCTACAACACCACTCAATCATTTGCGTATTTGTTCATCTGTTTACCTATCTATCCATTTATCCAGCATCCATCATCCACCATGTATTTATTCATGCACCAAAGGCTTATTGGTTTTTTTAAAGATTTGTTTATTTATTTATTTGAGAGACAGAGGGAATGAGAGCATGGGGGGAGGGGCAGGGGATGAGGGAGAAATTGAATCCTCAAGCAGATTCCCCGCTGAGCACAGAGCCCAATGTGGGGCTCAATCCTATGACCCTGAGATTATGACTTGAGCTGAAATCAAGAGTTGAATGCTTAATTGAGCCACGCAGGTGCCCCAAAGACTTATTGGTTTCTCATATGTGCCAGGAGTCGTGGAAGATTTGGGACATATTGTTTTAGGATTAGCTAGCTAGTCATGTAGTAGAGAGAAAGGGAAAAAAGAAGGAAAAAAGGAGGAAAGGAAGAAAGAAGAATAATAAAGAGCTGAAAATATCTAAGGTGTGAGGTATTGCAAAACATTTATTAAAATCCTGTTTAAGCATCCACTGTATGTCTTGAAAATAAGAAACTATATTTGCTCTGTAATTGCTCGAATCATACATCTTTTACCTTGATTAGCAATTTCAATCAACCAAGACATTACTGAGCATTTTCAAATAAAAAGCTGCATATTTCTCAACCAGAAGTCCTCTATTCAACCTTTTTATGTTTTAAACACCTTTGGTGTGTTAGCAGTGGGTGGTGTCATTTCTTTTCTTTCTTTTTTTTTTCCTTTTCTTTTCTTTCTTATTTTAAAGGTTTTATTTATTTATTTAACAGTGAGAGAGAGTACAAGCAGGGGGAGGACAGGCAGAGGGAAAAGGAGACGCAGGCTCCCTGCTGAGCAGGGAGTCTGATGCAGGGCTGGATCCCAGCACCCTGAGATCATGACCCTAGCTGAAGGCAGACGGTTAACTGATTGAGCCACCCAGGCACCCCGGTGGCATCATTTTTATAAAAACAGTAATTTCTCTAAGATCAAAACTCTACAGCTATGAATAAAAGGAGATGTTTAAAGTGTTTTCTGGTCTTTTACATTTTTTAATGTGATTTTAGTTTTGTGTCCTTTGATTTTTAAACTTCCTTCCCTTTTGGTTTTCTGTTCATCTACATCTAGATTAGACTGCTCGATTTTGACATGAAATGTACTTAGATTTTTGAACATAGCTGCTAAAAAATAGCCTTGGCCAGATGTCTGAAAAGCATAAATTAACGTAAGCTCAGAAGAGCCATAGACTGTTTTCTCGAGAGCCACCTCTGAGGGTTAGTGTTGGCTGATAAAAGCCTGTTGATACAAGGTGGAGCGACTTGAACTAGTGGAGGCAAAGTGTGCTTCTGTCTCGAGGATTTTGTGAATTTCCATTCTATAATGCAAGATGGTCCTCTGCAGCATTTCCACATCAGCCATCTCAATCTATTGCCTTTGTTCGATTTCTGTGTTGGCAGACCCGTGTAGTCCCTGTGGGATCTTGCCTTCTGTTTCTTTTGCGGGTTTTCCTTCTGCCAAACGAATTTTCTTGCTGCATCACAAAAGCTAAAGCCAGTCAAAAGAGGCTTTATCACCATATTTAGACAGAAATACAATATCAGAAATTATAGTGGCTGCTTTTGCTTCTAATGGCTGCAAACGGCTGTTGCCCCTCTGGCCATCTGGTGGCATGTTTTTCTTTCATCTTCGTTTATGGACCACGTGGTAGTTTCTGTCTCCCTTTTTCTCTCTCTATTCATTTTGCCCACCGCTCTCATCCACTTAAGTCTTATTAAGGACATTGTCAGAGTCAATCACTATTGTGTGCAAAGTATTTGAAAGTCCTTAGAAAGAGAAGGGACATAAGCCTCTTATGCCAAATAAACATTCTAAGGCCACACTAGAATCATTTGGGAAGAAAAAAAAGGCACAAGATTGCCCTTTCTGTGACAAGTTGCTATTTATCTAGATAATGAGATGCACTCTCAATAAATCATGTATATTAATTTAGTGTGAATTTACTTGGCTCTGTCGAGTTATCCTTTTGAGATCCAAATATAATAACATTACAAATATACTTTTAAGGATCTGGAATCAGAGCCAAACATGTACGTGTTAACTGCACATCTTCCTATATAATATGTTGATATTAGTGGCTTGTCTGACTCACATTGGGCTTTACGCATGGCTGCCCCTGCATTTGCTCCAGAGAGTGTCACCATCAGCTAACAACCACACCACTCTATGGGCCTTGAGAACAGGAAGTGAGGAAGGAACCTATAACTACTGAAATTTACAAAAAGAATTTTAAGTAGGCAGATTTTAATTACCCCAGAATAGAACTTGGCCGGCACACCAAATTGTTCTTCCTCCTACTCATTTTGGAATTTCTGAAAAGGAAAAAAAAAAAAAGACACACTAAATTGGTGCACATATTTATATTCAAAAATATACCTGGCTCTAGTCCATTGCACTTGATATCAGAAGTTAACAACTTTAATTTTCAACTTTAGATCAGTAGTTAGATTGCATACAGAGAGGTCGCATATGGCTAAGTCATCTGTAAGTGAAAACTCTTACCATACCTGGCTGGTCAGTCTGGATAGATTATCTATCTATCTATCTATCTATCTATCTATCATCTGTGAAATTACCATAATACCAGGTTAGGCAAAGAATCCTGGGTGGAGTCGGTTCTTTTTGTATTCTTGCCCATTCCTCTGAAATAGTGTTTCTCAAAGTGCAATCTATGTACCATCTGCTTTGAGTTTCCAGTAAGAAATTCAGATGCCCAGGCGTCACCTATACCCACTGAAACAAAAACCTGGAGAGCTATAGGTATGGGAACGTGCATTTAAATGCACTCCAAAAGTAATTCAGGAGTACATTAAACTTTGAGGCCCACTGCTCTAAAACATGCACAGGCCTTTTCCCTTAGGATCCGGTATAGATCTGCTAATTGAATCATATAAAAAATAGATTTTGCTTATTAAAAATAGTTGGAAAAGCCTAAAGCACTGTAGAGTCATCCCATTCCAGTTGCCCTTCAAGCCCAGGCACCCTCTTGAGTGAGATGGGTAAAGTGGCTCTTTCTCTTTCTCTCTCTTTCCTTTCTCTCTCTTTGTACCTTCATTCTCTGAGGTTTTCACATGTACTATGGCACAAAGGTGCTTATTTGTTGAGATTTGTTTTCAGCTGTTCCAGGGAATGGCCTTGGCTCCATTTCTCGCAGCTCAAGAGGTGGGAGAGGAGGAAGACTAAGGGCTTGAGAGTAAAGACGGACTTGGGTCCACGTTTCATCTCTCCTGTTTTCCTTCTGAGTCTCCTCGGGTCGTTGAAAGAATGCCTTTTCAGTCCTGTGTTCCTCATCCCTAAACAAGGGGAAATGATACCAACTTCGAAGGGTTGGTTATGAGGATTAAATAAATAATATATCCAAAGAGTTCAGTACAGTTTGACAGAGCTCAGTAAATCGTAACCATTGTTAGTATTGTCATTATGCTTCAAGCCTGGGACAGAGGTGTTTCCCTAGGGCGGGAGGAGCAGAGACCCCTCCTTGGGTCTGATAAGGACATTCATCAGGACAGTCATATGCCACTCAACACGGTGACAAGACAAGAATCTTGTCTGCCGCGTCCCTATCCTGTGCCAGCACCCGCATACCTGGAGCTGGACCGGGTCTGTGCTCCACCTAGAACCCCCCCCCCCAGTCCCCTTTTCTTGCTCTGTGGGCTCCTGTGCCCATCTTCCAGCTTCCACATGCTTCGATTCGAATGACTCACACCTGTGACTTTCTTCGGGGCCTTGCCCTTGGTGTCATGGGGTTGCTTTGCCTGTACACTCGGATAGAAGAAAGAGCCTAGGCGTTTCTGTCGCCACCTCCCTCCCTCAGCCTGTGATGGGTGTGTGAGTGGAAACCCATCTCTTTTGCCTGGAGGTGGGATCCGCTGTGAGGTACAATTTACACTCCTGAATTCTCTGCAGGATCAGGCTGAGGCTAGGACTTGGTTTCTGTCCCTCGCTTTCCCCTCCCTTACTGGCGTTTCCTGGGAGCATTCCTTAAGAGATCACTTGCTCACAAGCTTTCATCTCAGTGTCTACGTTTGGGGTTCCTTAGGAAGGCACATCCACACACCCAGGTTTGGACTTTGCAGAACGTTCCCTGTTCTCTGCAGCCCTGAGATCATACATAAACTGGTTTCCACCTTTAGGTTTGAGTGTTTAGAATAGGGATAGGCAGGTAGTAAATATTTTGGGATTTGCAGGCCGTATACAGGTCTCTGATGCTTTGCTGACCTTTGCCTTCACTTCTGAGTCACCTGTGTGTTGTTGTTGTTTTTTTAAAGATTTTATTTATTTATTTGACAGACAGAGATGACAAGCAGGCAGAGAGGCAGGCAGAGAGATGGGAGGGGGGAAGCAGACTCCCTGCTGAGCAGAGAACCCGATTCGATGCGGGGCTCGTTCCCAGGACCCTGGGATCATGACCTGAGCCGAAGGCAGAGGCCTTAACCCACTGAGCCACCCAGGCGCCCCACCTGTGTGTTTTTATACTAATGTCTGCCTGTCCCTCACTAGCTTTTCGTTGCTAATGATGGCTGGCCCAGAATGAATGGTATACCCTTCAGTGCCTTGAAATTTCTGGAAATAAACTGAAAATATGAGGCTCAGCATTACTGCTAACACCTGGATCATGTGCCTGATCTCCAGATAGTTGTTTATTTGTAAGTTACCAGTGTTTGTATTTTAATGGTCCACAGCGTGTTAATATCAGAAAGACAGAATTTAGATCTATGAATCCTGTGGAAAGCAAGCAGTACCGACACCCAGAAGAGTCATTAGTATTTTGTAGTCTTTGCTTTATTGTTTTGCCTCAAACTAGCAACCTTCAGTGGATTGTTGACATTAATCCTACTCTGATACCAGTTTATTTACTAAGAGACAGAAATTCAGCATTAGCAGAGGTGAGAAAGGCTTATTTACATTCAATATTACTTGACATCTTTGTAATTTTCCCTTTTCATGACAAAGGGAGAATATTTACATTAAAAACACATCAGTAACCTTAGTAATCTCCGTGAGCAGACAAGGGTACATAAAATCAGGAAGCGAACTAAGAATGATGGGAACACAAATGCTGTAAAGCCTGTTTCAGACAAATCTTAAAGCGGTAAGATTGGAGAAAACCATGCAACCATAATTAGACTGGGCAGGTCAGGAGACACAAGGTGGTCTCCAGCTTTATCTTGATGAGGGAAATCACTGTTTAAAGACCAGAAAGAAGTCATTACCTGCATCTGAGAGTCATATCATGGCAGTGAAAGAGTTAAGGAAGTCAAGCCAGTCCTTGCAGACTAGTCATAATGTATCTGAAAGTAAAGCTTTCCTAAAAAATGGAATTTTTATGTAGTATAAATTTAAATTTTGTCATCAAATAATTCTTTTTGCTCTAAATAAAATCAATATTGGATCGCAACACCCACAGAGTAGAATGCATTAGAACATTGGGATATAATTTGTACTGGAGACATATTCACAGCCCTTTCAACTTGTCTTGCAAGTGACAAAACGAAAATAGTGGGGTTTGTGCGTAAGTCCAAGAAGCTTCTAGGGTTGCTACATCCTAACTTGATTTCTCTTAAGGGCGGATTTGGGACATGGGCACCCTGGTAGCCGCATCATGGTGTGGGATGTCTCCTGGCAAGGAGTTCTGCCTGTCGGGCAGAACTCAAAACGCTTTCCAGGTATTGGGTATCATCGGCACTGATCAGAACTTACTCAGTGCTCTGCCCCTGTTCTCTCTGGGAGCGGACGTATTAAAACTGTCCCAAAGTTCTGAGGAGCTATCCTGAAACCCCCCCCAAAGCTTTTTAGAGTCAGCTCTGTCAAACGCATCTTCCTTAGTAAATTTCAGTTGCCTTTTTCTTTTAAAACTTGGCAATAAAAATAAGAGCCCCAGAGAAGTGTAGATTAAAGCAAAGAGAGAAATAAGCTGGGCAGAATCCTTACTCTAGGCTGATGTCTTTTAATACGGAATTTAAGACTTTTTTCCTGGAAAGTTATTTTGATATTGTTTGGGGAATTACATCTTGGACTACGTGAAAACACGTTGCACTGACTGTACGCAGGTAAACTCTGATACCACTGTAATATGTTACAGTTTTCTGATGTCTGCTGAGTCCCTGACCCTCTGGCACATGGGGGGGTGCAGGACCTACCTGGCCACACTGGCCAGGACATCTCAAGGGCCAGCTCTCAAGCCCGAGACGACACGGAGCTGGCGGGTTCCTCTCAGGGATGCTGGAATGTGAAAGGGCATTCTCTACAGACCGGTGAGAGACTCTGGGTGAAAAGTTGAGGGTTAATCACACAACAAGCTGACACAGAGTGAAGCCTGGGAGCAGGGTCCCGGCTGCACAGAATAGTCCTTTCGTGTCTGGTTAGAAATTCGCTTAAAAAAAAAAATTCGCTAAATAAGTGTATCTCAGAAGTATTCATGCAGTAGGATCTTGACAGACAAGGTCGAAGTTGGTTTTCATTTCCCCGATCTGGAAATAAGAATTCCCTTTGCGATTCATGTTCAGCTCTCCGGCTTTCTTTTTCTCTACTTGGGGGATCATGGTTTTCTTTTCTGTCAGAACACTTAAGATTTTTTTTCACTCTAGTACCAAATATGATTGATTTTAACTGTTGGCATCTCTGAACCTTTCTCTTTATCTTTCTTTTCTCTATCTTCTATGGGTATTTTTTATAGATTCTCATTGTTACATGGTGAGAAGATCGATTAGTCTTGTTGGTTGGGCGCCTTCAGTAAAGGTGAAGATGATGGACACTCGCCTCAGCCTGCTGGTGCAACTCACATGTGTTCCTGACTCTGACAGTTTGAACTTGGTGGTTGAGACTTCCCCCTTGTGAACTCAGTATTTATCTGTGGCTCCCAGGTGACTTGAAGCGGTGACACGGGAAAATCTCTATGTGAACACTTAATTTGGCAGAATTTCACAGCCGGGGAAGAAAAGCATCGTGCGTACGAACAGTCTCTAAGCCATGGGGCTCCATCTGTCCTTTGTGTCTTGAGCACAGGAGGGTGGGGGGGACCGTGAGAATCCGATGTTTGTTCTTGTGTAAAGCCACAGAGCTCCCCCTTTCCACATCCGTCTTATTTTCCCACATCCTGGTACAGACAGACAAAAGTTGTTATTACAGAAGTTGAAGCTGATAGCTTTAATACATCACATCCACTAGGATGAAGGCGTAATTGCTACTTTTATGTTCATTTTACAGTGAATAGTAATTAGCCTTTGGCCCATTACAGTGTGTGAACATAGAATTACCCACCTGCTCTTGCCATGTCTCGTTAACTTAAGCTATGTGCCTAAATCTTTATCAGAAAACAACTCCTTTACCAATCTCCCAGCTGGCACACTACTTCAGATATGTTCATTTAGAAAAGACACAGACTTGAGGATGACAGTCTCCCAGTTTTTCCTCAGGACAGGACAAGGAGTTTTATAGATGCTTTTAGTTACCGTGGTTGGTAGAGGTCACATAGCTTTTTGGAAATAAATGCTCACCACTTCCTGTAAAGACCAAGTTCTCTCTTACTTTTGTTCGTGGCATTATTCGTTTGGCTATTAGCTGATTTTATGAAGATAATTTGATAACCGTGTTACAAAATCAATGTGTGTGCTCAGTCCTTGAGAATAGGCAGGTCGATGATGAATAACCTTTGCTGATTTGTAGCAAAAGAATTTCCCTCTGGAGGAAATGGGACCTGAGGTGAAATAATCAAGATTGTCACCAAATAAAGCAAAAAGGAAAGCTTGCCTCTTTCTAAAGTAAAAGTAATATATATTTGCACATTCTAGAAATGAGTTAAAGATTCTGGTGTAAGCTAGAACCTTAGGAACAAACTTGGAGAACGATTGGTTGAATCCTGTCAGTTACAGAAGAGGAACTTCAGGCTTAAAATGTAAAGTAGCTTGCCTCTTGTTGGAGAAAACACTTCTTTCTTGTAATATGTTAAGTGGTTCCAGCATCCAAAAAAAAAAAAAGTTTGGTGGCGCTTTAAAATTTTCATCTGAGGTAGAAGAGAAACAAGTAGCTTAGTTCTTGGCTTAAAAAAAAATCCTGCATGGAATTCTGCCTTCGCTTTACTTCTATAGATATGGTGCTGCTTTTGTTACCAAGAGGGAGGAATCCATCACTATTCAGGAGCCCCAGCCACTGGCTAGTTTTTAGGTTCTGAGTCCAAAGACATGGGTAGGTGTATTGGTTTCCAAGGGCTGCTGCAACACATTACCAAAAACTCAGTGGCTTAAAACAACACAGATTTATTATCTTACACGTCTGGAGGTCAGAAATCAGAAATCAGTTACAATTGCTCTAAAATCAAGGCACCTGCAGGGCCGTTTTTGGTCTGAAGCCTAGAGGCAGCATCCGTTTCCTTGCGTTTTCCAGCTTCTAGAGGCTGCCTGCTTTCTCTGGCTTGTGGCCCCTTCTTCCTCCATCTTCAAAGCACATCGTTTTGTCCTCCTTACATCTCCAGGTCATTTACTTAATCCCATCCGCAAAGTCTCTTTCATCATTGGGGAAGGTATCCATAGGTTTCAGGGACTGGAAGGTGGACATCTTTGGGGGGTGGAGGGGGCAGATGCATTATTCTGCTCACTACAGTAGGGCTGCGGGAAAGGAGCAGGGCCTCCAGGACAGCGGGCAGTGTGGCACGTCTGTTGAGACCGTGGCAGCTGTCGCTTTAACCGCTGTTTACTCGGTTACGTGTCAGGAAGGCTAGCGGGTTATCCTCGAAGGTTTCCCTCATTGGTCTCTGCAGGTCCCAGCTGCTGTGTCCCGTTGGAGCAACTTGTCATTTGCTGTCTCTGACTGAGCAGGTCGGGGGACTTGGGAAGCTGAAAACAAAGTACTGTAAGAGGTGTTTGAGAGTCCCGCTTGGTGCGATGGTCACAGTGGTTTAGAAGCTGTAGAGAGCTTCCAGCTGAAGCCCTGCTATCAGGGCTAGCTAGATATGTATAAGGCTTGTACTTGAGAGGAAATAAACATCATGAAAAACCTCATCTTAAAATCTTTGCCTTATTTTTTTTTTAAACTTATTTTATTTTTTTGAGAGAGAGAAGGGTGGGAAGGGGCAGAGGGAAAGAGAGAATCTTTTTTTTTTTTTTTTAGATTTTTATTTATTTATTTGACAGAGAGAGATCACAGTAGACAGGCAGGCAGAGAGAGAGAGAGAGAAGCAGGCTCCCTGCTGATCAGAGAGCCTGACGCGGGGCTTGATCCCAGGACCCTGAGATCATGACCTGAGCTGAAGGCAGCGGCTTAACCCACTGAGCCACCCAGGTGCCCCTGCCTTATGTTTTTGACCTGCGAATTGAAACTCAACTGTTTCACAACAGAAACATCAGGAAGGACAAAGAGGAAATAGTGTCTATACACAGTCAGATAATTACATTTGTGGTTCATTAATATCCTGTTGATGAAAAAAAAATCCGTGTGAGAACTCCAGGGTCTTTTCTAACTCAGGGGGCTGTATAAAATTATCTCAATTTAAATGGCATCTTAGAAGGTTTAGCGTCCCTTGGTAAAGATAAAACATCTCATCATTATCAATTAAAGGACTCCTGAAGTCTTTGAAAAGAAGACTTGTTTGCTTAAAACACGTGAAGGTCATGCTCACCCTGTAATAGTCAATGAGGAGTAGTCATTTGTTATTTTTAAACAGGCTGTCATTTAGCCATTATGAAGATGAATAACATTTGTTATTACCTAATAATCTTCCTGTTGATTACAGAGAAAAGACACTTGCGGACACCTTATGTGCCTTTCTTAGTTGCTAGATTATTAATGCCTTTTGATTAAATTCTGTAAACACAAATTAAGGTCTTTGTTCTCTAAATTTTTAGCCTGGCATCTAGGCTGCTTAACCATGCCTTGGTCCGTGGTATTTTGACTTGCATATGTTATTTGCCTACTGTTGGTGCAACGTTGCAAAAACAAAGTTCATTTTTTAATATCAAACAGATTGTCAATGGATCATATGCTGCCTCTATTAAGGTTAGTTTTTGGATGTCTGCCTTCTTGAAGAGAGTTAATGAAGCTATAAGTTACCTGTGTGCCTTCATTTGGAGTCAGGCCTAATTATCTGGATCTTGGCCACATTATTGTCCGAGCCTTATTTCTAAAGCAGATGGAGTCACTCAGGAATGACTTCATTTGTATTAATTTGTTGCACTGTCTTCTGCTATTCATCTCAGAAGAACTGTACAGCCTTTGTCACCGAGAGCAGGGGAAGACAAAAGAATTTTAGTCGGAAATTAAGAGAGAGATCTACTCCTTCCATGTACGGATACTGATGTTCCAACCGAGAGGAAGTTGAGTAGTAGCTACGGGGCAGTGGAATGGTGTGAGGTGGTGACTGTGCTCCTGAAGCTCTCGTTTTTTAGAATAAGTCGGATGACAGACATATTGATCCAGCACTTTAAAAGGGAAACTCTCTGGAGGTTTTTGTTTGTTTGTTTGTTTGTTTGTTTTTTTGCTGTTGTCAGTCTCTCACCCCGCTCTGGAGAGCCTTAGGGGGCAATCTCTGAGGGAAATCTCTACCTTGGCTGATTCTGAGCTTCTTGTAGCTTGTTGGAAAGAACAATCACTTTGTTAGTAATGGATCAGATACATGATCTCCTGGTGAGGGCCTGAAGGGTGGTCACAATTCTACCTTGGATCCCTACTGTGGCCATCTCCAAGGAAAATAGCGAGGACTAAACTCTTAATTCAGCCACGTTCATAAGCTTTCTGTGGAGATAGGTTGGGTTTGGTTTCAAAGATAAGAGAATTTGGCTTTTTTGTTGGCAAGTGATAGTGGAGGTTTCTTTTGCTACTATTTTGGCAACGATTTAAAATCGTCCCTAGCTTTGTCAAAGAACAAAATTTGAGTAAATTTAAAGATCCAACTGGCTTTTTTAACAGCTCATGAATTGGACAGCATCCCCTAGCAAGCAGAAAGGACCCCAGAGGAGCTGTATGAAGTGGAAAGTTTTTATAGGCAGAAGGGGGAAGGGATAAGGAAAAAGCAGATTACTTCATCTTTCTCTGAGGGATGGAAAGGGTCTGTGACAAATTACCTCATTGGTGCTGACCAGACAATTCTAGACTGGTTAAGACTACATTTCTGGGAAAGGTTGTAGGTTGGGTATTAAACCTTGATTTGGTGATGTGGGTTTAGCACAAGCAATTCCATTTTGGGCCTGTTTTTGCTTTTTTAACAGCTTTCATGTGGTCAGCAGGATATGTCAATTTAATATAAAAAAACCTTAAAGAGTAACAACTTTATTCAATATCTAGATTGCTATTGGCAAATACATGAACTCTAATGATTCCACTAACTTACTCTAATTATGAAATGTGCGTTGATATCAAAATATCCAAATGAAAAGAAAATAGATGATCTTACCATCAATGTAATGACAAGTATTCATTGATCGGAAGAACCCAAAATACAGAGCCCATTTCTTCAAAAGAATTTTTTATTTGCCCTCGAGAGAAATTACTTCTAGATAGTAATTTTTGGACATTTCTGAGATTATAATATATTTAAAGTTTTCATTAGAATTTCCTAAACTAGGAGTTAAATGAGACAGAATGTATAATCCTGGCTTTTGCTTCATGTATTAATTTGCTAGGGCCTCTGTAACAAAATGCCACCAAATGGGAAGCTTAAAACAACAGAAGTCTTTCTGGCTCATCATTCTGGAGGTTGGAAATTCAAGATCAAGGCATTGGCAGGAAAAAACTTGGACACAGACGTTACAAGATTTCTTGCCTTCCGTGCCCACAGTTCTTGGTCACACCGTTTCGAAGAATGGAGAGGTAGACCCGACAATGGTGGGCAGCAACACAAAGTTTATCGAGCGATGGTAAAGTTTAGCAAAGTTTATTGAGCAATAGTACAAAGCTGCCAAAGAGGGAGGGGACCCAAGCGGGGTGCCACCGGAGTTTCGAAGTCTAGGGGTTTTTATGGGCTTGTTGACAGGCTGTTTTAATCTGATTTACCCTCCCTGTGCCTGTCACCCAGTCAGTGTTTTGTCACCTACCAATCGCAGGGAAACGGTGGAGGCCTCCTTCCAGGGCAGTGTAAAATCCTTTGAAGTGGGGTTTCCTCTTGGGGTGGGGGCTTTGTCCCTGCCTGCCTTTTTTCCAACTGTCTTTCACCACGGAGACAGACCTACATTCAGGGAGAATGGGATGTGACGATGACGACAGTGATCCGGGTGGTTGCTTCTGTCAGCCAAGGAAAGCCAAATGTCGTCAGCAGACCCTCACAAGCGAGGGACAGATGTGAGACAGATTCTCCCTCACAAAGCTCGGAAGGAGCCGAACCTGCCAACACCTTGATCTCTGATTCCTGGTCTCGAGAACTGGGGGCCGATTCACTCTGGTCGTTTGTGGGACCTTGCTGTGGCAGCCCAAGCAAATGGATGCAGCTACTCCTGCCATCCCGAGCCCGGGTCCTCAGGAGATGTCTGTCCACGCGATGGACGTAGCGCCTCTCAGCCCCTCACACATCCGTGTCCCTCCTTCCACATTTCCTAATTATTTCCCTCCTATGAAAGGTAAGCTCTTTGAAAGGGGACCTTGTCTCCCTGTGTACCTCTTGCCTCCCAACTCTGGTACACACTGGGCATTGAATAAATAAATCATTTTATGATTGTTACCTGTATTGTATCTCCAGTGATGTAAAGGAAGACAGTAACAAATGAGTGAGATAGCATAGGAATTAATTTGTAACATTTCTTAAATATATCAAAAAGATTTTTATTTTATGAAAAAGTTTTTTTAAACTCTTAAGTCCTAAAATCTTGGAATATCACTTTGAATTTTAATTTTGATTTTTTTCCCCCAAAGAATAACAACTAGCAACAACTAGTAACATAATTTAATTGGTAAAGGAATTGCATTTAAATAGAATTTATTACAAAAATGTAAAACAAACCAAATTGCTTCATCCATTCAAAACATCTTTTATTCGGGCTCTCTAAAAGAAGATAATTTAATTTGAAGAGATCAGATGTATTGATTGAAATATGATTTCTGTGGTACTTAATGGAAAATTGAGGCAAATGAAAAGGGAATTTATCTTTTGTATTTGTTAATATCTGACTGGAGGATTATGCAAGGTTAGTTTTAGGCAGAACATAATAGGATTTTTAAGCCTGATATATATCCCCGAAGTATATTCATTCAGATCCACTGGCTAAGATGTCAAGATCTCTGACAACCAGTATTATGTTGGCAGTTACGAAGTTTCGTAGAAATCTGGAATAGCTCATTGCCAAGTGTGCTCTGCACTAAAAAGCTTCTTGAAGAAAACTTCCATTGACAGTTCCTGCCCCTTTTAATTGAGAAGTTGCTTGTTAAGGTTTTAAATTAAATCTATACATAACAATTTGGATACTATCATTTTTAATGTCTATTTGTATTGAGGTATAACATCATACACACACACACACACACACACACACACACACGTGCGTGCGCGCGTGGCACGTGTGATGTGGTTTGGAGTGTTGGAGCTCGGAGCTGACAGCCAAGAATGAATTCTTGAGATGTCTTTGGTGCAAAAAGGTGGCGTTATTAAAGCACAGGGATGGGACCTGTGAGCAGAAAGAGCTGCACTGGGGTTGTGAAGAGTGGCTGATTCTATAGTTTGAAGTTGGGAGAGGTAAAGACAAAGGGAGATTTCCAAAAGGACTTTCATGTGTGAAAGAAAACTCACAGGATCCCGGAGCCCTCACTGTTCTCCAGCTAAGGTTGCTTTTCCCTCTAGCAAAGCATCAACAGTAAGACAGTTGGGAGTTCTGGAAGAATGTTATAGTCCGCCTGCCTCAAGTTCTTTGTCAATGGGCTGCAGGTTATAAGGAAATTTAACTTTATCTACATTTCCTTCTGCCTTTGTTTCCCATGTCTATCTGTCTGTCTGTTTGTTTCTCTCTCTCTCTCTCTCTCTCTCACACACACACAGACACACACACACACACACAGATTACAATAAGCATACAACTCCACTGATTTTCACCAAGTTAACACGCCAGTGTAACTAGCACTGAAACAGGAAATAACATCATTGGTGGAAGGGCCAGTTTAAGTGTTTTGACCATTTTTCTTTTTTCTCTTTCTTTCTTTCTTTTTTTTTTTTTTAAGATTTTATTTACTTACTTGAAAGAGAGAGAGCAGAGAGAGAGAGAGAGCACGCACACGAGGTGGGGCTAGAGCAGAGAAGAGGGAAAAGCAGACTCTCTGCTGAGCAGAGAGCCCCACGAAGGGCTCCATTTCCCAACCCTGTGATCATGACCCGAGCCAAAGGCAGAGGCTTAACCAGGCGCCCCTATTTTGACCATTTTTCTATTGATGTGTTTGCTTTCTTTCTTACACATCCCATATGATCCCTTAGGTTGAACTTAGAGTTTATGCATGTTTTGTCTCATTCAGTGGCTTGTTTTTTCACACTTTTCCTGTTGTCTTTTGTTAGAAGGCATCTTTCACTTTAGTGTAGTCCAATGTCATAGTCTTTTACTTTAGCACTTTTTGTGTCCTGTTTAAGAAATCTTTAACTACCCCAAGATAATGAAATATCTTCCTGTGTTTACTTCTAAAAACTTCACTGCTTTTGGGGCGCCTGGGTGGCTCAGTGGGTTAAAGCCTCTGCCTTCAGCTCAGGTCATGTTCCCAGCTCCCAGGGTCCTAGGATCGAGCCCCACATCAGACTCTCTGCTCAGCAGGGAGCCTGCTTCCTCCTCTTTCTCCTCTGCCTGCCTCTCTGCCTACTTGTGATCTCTGTCTGTCAAATAAATAAATAAAATCTTAAAAAAAAAAAAACACTTCACTGCTTTACCTTTCCTGTTTAGATCTGTGGTTCATCTGGACTGATATGTAGCACAAGGTATAGTCACAGGGTTATCTGTGACTATGTTTAGGGATTATAATGATAGGTAATTTTATTTTTCTTTAAAAATTTCAGTATTTTTTGCAATAAAATTATATTAGTTCTGTAATTTTAAAAGGATAAATTAATCACCTTTCACTACATTATGCTGGGTAACAAAAAAAATCTTGAAATCTCAGTGGATTTCAATAGCAGATACTTGTTTTTTTTCCCCCTTACTGATGCTGGTGATTGCCAGTCAGCTAGTATCGGTCTTATTCAGTCTGTGGTTATAGAAGTTGAATTCTGTTCCATGATTCTCTCCATTCTAAGACTCGGGCTAAAGAAGCAGTCTCTCTCCATGGCAATGGTACAAGAGCAAAGAGTCTGGCAGAAATCTTCATTGCCCCTACAGGTTTCCACTTGAGGGTGATATAGGGCATGTCTACCCACATTTGGCTCTGTTAGAAAATCACGAAACAGAGCAGATCACATGATGGAGGCCAAAGGCAATGGCATAGAAAAAAATTGCTGTAAGAGAATGAAAAATTCCAAATATTATAATTTGCCACAGAGGCTAATTTACAATGCCTTTAACCTTTATCATTTCTTCCTTGCACAGACTTCCTCTACAAGACATTCAAAGCCATTCATAATGTGGCCCTAATCGACACCCCAGTCTCAGAGCCCACTGCTCTGCTATACAGCCTTGATCTTGTAACCTTGGACTTCTCACAATTCCATGAATACAACTTGCATTTGTAATCCTGTGTTCTCCTACTCACTCTGTGTACCCTTCCCCCAACACATTTTATGGGCCTGTGTTAGAAGGTTACTTGAAGTTTCCCGAATGAATCACTATTGTCTAAGACTGAGTTCAGTTATTTCCCCTGCCTGGGATGTTCTTTACTTCTTTCTTTCCTTGCCTCCTGAAATTCTACTTATCCTTCTAGGACTTATGTGAAGTCGTCTTGTGTTCCCATTGTCAGAATTAATCATTCCCTTTTCTTGCCCAATTATGGCTCTGATTGCAGACTACATTAATTTCTAGGTATCTGTTCACAGAGTGGTCTCCCCCAAGGGGCTATATGAGCTCTTCAGTTGACATTTTATTCCCTTTGGCATTCCTTCTAGAGCAGAGAGGAAGTAGTGCCTGGCACATACTAGGCATTCAACCAGAGTTTGTAGAATTGAGTTGCATACCAGTATGGCCATAGAATAATATTTAGAAAATATGATGTGAGTTTTAGGGGGTGCCTGGGTGGCTCAGTGGGTTAAAGCCTTTGCCTTTGGCTCGGGTCATGATCTCAGGGTCCTGGGATCGAGCCCCACATTGGGCTCTATGTTCAGCAGGGAGCCTGCTTACCTCCCCCCTTTCTGCCTGCCTCTCTGCCTACTTGTGATCTCTGTCAAATAAATAATAAATAAAAATTTTTAAAAAAAGAAAATATGATGTGAGTTTTAGAAAGAATCCCAGAGTTGTTACTAGCGAACACTTGGTAACTTCTAAGAAAAGTTGCTGACCAGTGAAACAAAGAACAAGTCAAGAATCAAGTACGGTTTGCCCTTCAAGAACCAATGATGACAACAATAAAGCTACAAGTGATTTATTACCTTCTTGAGGTGCATACATTTATTTTGCTCAGGGTGTATATTTTATACCTCCTAACAGCCTTCTAGAGAGTTTGAAAAAAATGTTCTTTGACTTTTATGCTCCCCAGGTCACTCTGGTGACTATACCTGGTGGAGAGGAATAAAAATAAGCTATAAAGGCCTGCCTCTCATGCTCTTGGGGTTCACTCTTTTTTCTTTATAAAAATATACATCTTACTTGCTGGTAGTCTGAATTATTTTCAATGGGGAATTCAACTTAAAGCTAATTTCTTATTATTTTTAGAAATATGGTCTCATGCTTAGGGATAAAATCTGTCTTATACTTCTATACTTTTTAAGAATGCCTTTTCCATGGGTTTCTAAGAGGACGTTTTTGCTAATTTTTGATGACTGATACCAACCTGTATTGTATCTTGCACTATTTTAAATGCCTGGGTTGTTTTTGTTTGTTTGTTTAAGATTTTATTTATTTATTTAGAGAGAGAGCATGGGAGGGAAGGGCAGAGGGAGAAGCTGACTCCCTGCTGAGCAGGGAGCCCTATGCAGGACAAGATCCCAGGACTTTGGGATCATGACCTGTGCTGAAGGCAGATACTTAACCGACTGAGTCACCCTGGCATCCCTTAAATGTGTGTTTTGTCCACTATTCTTCTTCTTCTTTTTTTTAAGATTTTATTTATTTATTTGACAGACAGAAATCACAAGTAGGCAGAGAGGCAGGCAGAGAGAGAGGGGGAGGCAGGCTCCCTGCCAAGCAGAGAGCCTGACATGGGGCTCAATCCCAGGACCCTGAGATCATGATCTGAGCCAAAGGCAGAGGCTTTAACCCTCTGAGCCACCCAGGCGCCCCTCCACTGTTCTTCTGAGAGTGGTGTTTCTCAAAGGTTGGTCCTTGGACTGGCTACTGGTCTTTGAACTGTTTGTTAGCAACCGGTCCTGAGTAAGAGAAAGAGCTTGTGCTAGAGTGTAAATAAATTTACTGTGTCTCTGCTCCATTTATTTCAGCTGACTTTTTTTTTTTTTTTTCCATAGCAAGACTTTATCAATGAAGGAAGCAGTCATTGATTTACATTCTGGCACAGGCTCCTTTTCTCACTGGGGACTGACATCCTGAGGAGCACTGCTGTAGAAAACCTTCCTCTCTCTACGTGTCATATGCCCCTTATCAGTGCTTACTGAAGTTGGAGTGGACTCATGGCCCATTCAGTGCAACATCGGACTCTCTTCCTCCCTTTTTTCTCACTCTTTTCCCCTCTATTTCTCTCTCTGTAGTTGGAACTAAAAGGTGGAGCCAAATCTAGATGTAAAAGTCTGTTTCTGGTGGATGTTACTGAAGGTGTTAGTCGGAGTCAGTGTCAGTTAAGAAGAAACTACAGCAAATCAAAGTTTTGGGCACCAGAAGCTGTGAGCATGCAGGAAACGAGGATGGGTGAGCAATACAGAGAAAAGCAATGGATGGGAATAGTGGAGCTGAAGGGCCATACGATGGGGAAAGGATTCACATACATGCTCCTTGCTGAACAAGTCCTTCTGTTCCCATTCCAGCCCAAGCCCCACCCTCCAGGGATTCTGATTGCAAAAGGTCTTTGGGGGAGTCTGTAAATTGGCATTTTAACCAGTGCCCCAGGGTACCAATTTTGGGAACTTCAAAAGAAGAACTCTGGCTGTTTTGTGAGATGACCTATACTTATCATTCCAGCTTCAGTCCTAGCCAAACTATAGATATCCAGACTAAACATCATATCACACCTTTCTTACACCTCCATGTTTTCTTTTTTTTTTTTTTTAAGATTTTATTTATTTATTTGACAGAGATGACAAGCAGGCAAAGAGGCAGGCAGAGAGATTGGGGGTGGGGGAAGCAGACTCCCTGCTGAGCAGAGAACCCGATGCGGGCCTCGATGCCAGGACCCTGGGATCATGACCTGAGCCGAAGGCAGAGTCTTTAACCCACTGAGCCACCCAGGCGCCCCACCTCCATGTTTTCTCATATGTTGTTCTTCTTGCGTGGAATTCCTCTTCTTTTTTTTTCACTCTGGTAAGAGCCTCCCAATTCTCATACTCATACTCCTTTTACACCTTCACCCTTCTATCCCTATCCAAGTTTTGCTGCTCTGCTTTGGTCCTTGCTGCACTATTTTGGCCCTTGACCAATTTCTCTGTTCTCCCTTAGAGAAAATCTCCCTGCCTGTTCCTCATTCCCTGTTCTGTCTCTTCCTAACTTTACCAAATCCCAGATCCCAAATTCCAAGAGTCTGTCGTCTGCCCTTACTGTCTGGGTTTCTCAGGAACATTTTGGCGCTGGTCATGAACACCCTGCCTTTTTGCATGTGACATTTTATTATGAAAAATGCCAAAAATACGAGAAATGGAACAGATAATATAGTGAATGCCCCATACACTGTGCACTTAGATCCAATAATTTTTAATACATCTTGCTGTATTGTCTTTATGTTAACTTTTTTAAAGTTTTTATTTATTATTTATTTGACAGAGATCACAAGCAGGCAGAGAGGCAGGCAGAGAGAGAGGGGGAAGCAGGCTCCCTGCTGAGCAGAGAGCCCGATGTGGGGCTTGATCGCAGGACCCTGGGATCATGACCTGAACCAAAGGCAGAGATTTTAACCCACTGAAGCCACCCAGGTGCCCCACAAATATATTTTTATTTTTTAATTTTTACTGAACGATTTGGAAGTTGCAGAAACTGTGTTACTTTACCTAGGAATACTTCAGAATGCATTTCCAAAATATGGGATCATTTCCTACATAACCCTTACTTTTTGGATGTACTTTTCCCATATTTTCATCATTTTTCTCCTGTATCAGTGGCCATTCCTCCTCAGTCACCTTTACTAGATTTTCTTCCTTTTCCTGAGCCTCTGTATATGGTTTCACTCCAAGGCTCAGGCCTTTGCTCTTCATTTCTCTAAAATTTCTTTTTAGTTCATCTTATTCCATCCTGTGACATACATTTGTCTGTCTCTCTGTCTGTCCATTTCTACTGAAGTATAGTTGGCACACAGTGTTACTAAATTTGCACTTGGTTTCAGGTGCACAACATAGTGATTCCACATCTCTGCCATGACATTTAAATACCATCCATAGGCTTCAAAATTTGAATTTCCAGTCCAATCTTCTCATGCTTGAACCCTAGGTATGTTTATGTAATTGTTACTAAACATCCATATTTTGGTATAAAATGGGCATCTCAAATTTATCATGACTAAAAATAAATCATTTGTTTTCCTCTTATTCATGTCCTCAATTGCCCATGGAGAGGTCTGGCCTTTGCTACCAGTTTCTGGGAGGTTATCTCTAAGCCCTTGGCATGTTATGCCTGATGGGAGTATGTAGGAGTGTTTGCTTATGGACTCTGGATCGAGATAGTCTAATGATACGATTTAGGGTGGGGGCTAGCCACAGCAGGAACACCGACAGTGTAATATCGGGAGGTTGGGGGGAGTTGGGGTCATGCAGCATCACTAGATCTCTGGAGGAACTAGGGACTGTGATCCCCCACTTGGGGAGTCAGTTAGCCTACGTGATGGAGCTTTAGTTAAAACTCTAAATATGAGGCTCCATGAACTGCTTTGTTTGGCAATACTCTGTGTATATTTCTACACATGGATACTGACACATGAATGCTTGTCTTGACTCCACAAGAGATGCTCCCTGGTATCTTAAACTTCTTAGACTTCACCCGGTATGTGTTTTCCCTTGACCGATTTTGATCTGTATCCCTTCCCTCTGATAAACCGTAACTATGAGCATAACAACCTTCAATGAGTTCTGTGAGTCCTTCTAGTGAACTATAGAACTGCAAGGTGGTCTTGGGGTCTCCCGAACTTGCAGCTGGTATCAGAGGGAAGGTGGTCTTATGTGTGGGCCATTGCCTCTGACTTTTCAGTTGGCCGAACTTTCTCACCCCCTCATCAGTTATTATGTGTGTGGTCTCGAGACACTACTTAAATTCACTCTGCTTTCTTCTCTATAGCTGTAAAGTCAGTGCAATTATGGTTCCTCATAGGGTTGTTATGAAATGGTTCAAATATTGAATATAGGAGCCCAAATAAATTAGTAAATGTAAATTTAGTAGAACAGTACATGGTGCCACTGTGGTATTTGTATTAGAATTATGCTCGTTCTCTCTGTCATGGCCACTCTAATCAAAGCCACCATTATCCCTCATTTAGATCACAGCAGAGCCTCAAATTGTTCTGTCTCCTTCCCCTTTCCAAACCTATGGATTTTGCTTTACATGTTGCCTAGAGTGAGCTTTCTTAAGAAAGTCATTTTTTTCTAAATGCCCAAATGGTCTTATATCAGACATAGAATAAAGTCCAAAGTTTTTATTAGTTCCACTGGCTCTTCAGTCCCTGCCCATCTCTCCAGGGTTACGTGTTACTGCTGTTTCCCTCACTCAGGATGCTGTGCTGCACATGGGGCCTTTGCCTCCAACCCTCTTCTTCCAGGTGTGCAAAGAACTGGATTCTTCTCATCATCAGAGGCCCGCTCAGGGATTGTCCATTGATGGGTTTCTGCTCCTCACTTTAAGCTAGGATCCCCTCCCCTCAGCACTCTGAATTTTCCTTCCTTCCCTCTTTCCTTCCTTCCTTCCTTCCTTCCTTCGTTCTTTCTTTCTTTCCTTTTTTCTTCATCTTCATTAGTTTCTGAATGTAAATAGTCTATTTTAAAAATTGTTTATTATCTCTTTTGCCCACTGGGATGTCTGTTTTGTGAAGGTGTAGAATTTAGCTGCTTTTTTGGCATGTAATACTAGGAACATCCAAGATGCTCTATAACTATTTGTTGACTGAATAGTTAAATGATAGATCAGGAGTCAGGCAGGTGATTTGTATCCAGCAAGGTAGTTCTAGCCCCAGGCACAGGGCACATAGTAGGACTCAGTATCTCTTGACTGCAGAGCCTGATGCTCTTTTTAGAAGGATAAAAACAATTTCAGTTGTTCCCAGAATTTACTCTTAAGCTTTATTTTCTTGGCAGGCTAAAATAGGAATCCCACTCTTTTACAGTCTTTGGGGGGGCGTGGAGAAAGGGACTCTAGCTCTTACGAAATTATTGTAGTTCTGTTCTTCAAGTGCCCCCTCTTCTTTCTGCCCTGAATGAAATATTTAGACTAGTAAATCATTGCGGCTCTGCAGAACTCTAAAAATTATCATCAAAAGCGAAAAGAAATCATGAAAAATGAAATCTATTCACCTACTGTTTTATAGAATTTCGGTTTCAACATAAAAAGAACTGTGCAAATTATGTATTCTTTTATTTGTCTCAGTGTGTGTGTGTGTGCATGCGTGTATATGTGTGATGTGCATAGATATGAGATTTGATGGTGCACCCACCGTGTAGCTAAAAATGTACCTAATCTAAGGAATTATGTGAGGGCAGTAAGGAGAAGACCAAATCTGCCCCTCTTAGATCGCAGCTTCTCCTATGCCCTGTGTTGAGGCCAGAATGACTCTGGGCATTGTTTGTTGTGAGGAGAACCCGCCACCTTAACAGGAATATCAAGGAAAAGTGTTTTGTTTTTTTTTTGTTTTTTTTTTTTTTAAATTATGGGGAAGGAGTTTTCACTGTCACAGCTCATTGTCTTTTACTTAGAAGAAGGAGGCATTACTTTTAGGGAAAGGTCTGTGGCTTCCTATTTGCAACCAAAACCTTCCGGTAGTTACAATCATGGCATTTGCTTTCATTCCAGTAAGTGGATTTATTCAGAGAAGAGGGGATGGATGAGGGAGTTGGAGGAGGAGAATTTTGATGCAGAAGTGAAGCTTGAAAATGCCTGGAAAATGGGAAGTAAGGAGCGCTGGTGAAACCATGACTGGTACAGTTCACATTCTGCAGGTGTCTGACTCTCGCAGGTTAATTTGTAGTGATGTTAGAAGCTGTTTCCATACGGGAGCAATGATTTGTGATGTGGAGTCATGAGACCTGGATTCTTTTTCTGGTTTACTAACATTGTCACTTAAGAAGAGTCTTTTAAGTCCTTGAGGCTTTGTTTCAGATGAATTATGAGGTGTTAATATTTTCCCACCCACCTCACTGGGTTGCAAACAAGTGCAAGCAAGGAGATCTGTGTGGACGTATTCTGTGAACTGTAAAGTACTACAAAGAACTATGATATAAAGTATTCTAAAGCATTTTCATCTTCTTGGTGCCAGACTCAGCATTCTAAGCAGAAAAGGTATAAGCAGTTAGCAGAGTATCTGGGATACAGAAAAACATCCACAGAATGTTAGCTGGCATGATGACGACGACCACGACAAAGAGGATTACAGGATCCTTTCATTAGCAGCAGAACCTCCCTCCATTGGTGTATTATGATACAAAGCAAGAGTTAAACAAGAAGACAGCAGGGAATTCTATCTGTGAAAGCTTAATTCAAATAAGCACCTGCAGAGACTGTTGTATCTTTTCTCTATTTGAATTCCTTTCCATTCACCTTCTACAAGCATTCATCGCCCAGCACCATCATGAAGACAAACTGTCTTGCCCTCAAGAGGCTTAAAGTCCAGTAGTGGACACAGACAACTCAATAAATAATGTCATCAGGTTTTAGAGTGCGGTGATCAATGTGTGGGAAAGCCACAGATGACACACTTTGGATTATATGCGACTTGCTTATTTCATCGTAAGGGAAATTACACTTAAATTTGCCTTCTGTATATAGAATTTGTCTATATTTCAGGACTCCTGGTTTATTTTAAGCTTTCTATCATTTTCAGGACAATTTAGTGCTGACACTCAGATTGAAAGTCAAAGTTTTAATTGATTAGATCATTAAGATAATCAGAATAGACTCTTTCTGAGGCAAAAGATCTAATCTAGCCTCAAAGGAAGCTCAAGCACGATAGGGAATGTAGTGATTCACAGTACTAAGAAATCCCAGACTGCCCAGACTTCAGGCAGAGCTAGCTCCTAGGGCTTCCCCAGTTTTCTCTTCCTTTTCTTTCTTTTGTTTACTTTTTCTATCAGCTTTTATTCCTTCTGTGTGTTGTCTTTGTTCTGTCCTCCTGAAGACAGTTCTCCTTTGTGCACCCAGGAAAGATATCCCTCAGTAGGCCTACATTCCCATCCTTTTCCTTTATCAATCACAGTGGAAAGAAAACTTTTACCTTCTAGTTTTGTGATTTAATCCTAGAGGGAATGTGATTTGTCTTCCTTTAGTCATGGGCTAACTTAGGAACAATAGCCGTTTCCAGGGGACCATAGCACATGCTTGACTAGGTCAGAGTCAAATGCACTTCTCTTTGCCCAGCGGGTGGGGGTGGGGATGTTAACTGTGACTGCTCATTAGAACAACTCAGAAAAGGACAATATTCCAAATAGAACAACTCTGTTCTGCAAAGGAAGCAATATTGCATCAAAGCAACAGTATGTGCTTCTCACAAGTAGAAACAGAATGCAAGGATGCAAGGATTTCTGTGCCATATTATCAACACGTTCATACTACAGTGGATATTTGTTAGATTGCAAAGATACAGCTTCTTCGAGGAGCATCGTCTTTCTTCTTAGGGAACTCCTCCTCCCTCACTCTAGCCGTATAGTTAGCAGAGACCTGCATTTTCCCACAGATTCCACCCATTGGGCCACAGCTGATTGGTCTCATGCGTGGCACGTGACTTAAGTCAGGCCAGAACTCTTTCCTAGGTTTCTGTATATGGGCCTAGTGAGGGCATATTAGTTACTCAGTGGTGGCACATTTAACAAAATGTCAAAGGGAAATCTACCTCCTTTCTTTCTTCCTCTCTCTCTCTTTCTTTCTTTCTCCTTTCTTCCTTCTGTCCTTCCTAAGATTTTATTTATTTATTTGATAGGGCACAAGCAGGGGAAATGGGAGAGGGTGAAGCATGTGGGGCTTGATCCCAGGACTCTGGGGTGCTTATCCAGCTGGGCCACCTAGGCGACCTGCGAAATGTGTTCCTGTGTTTCCTGCTCTGTGGAGGAAATTGGTCCATAGTTGGTTCATAGTTTGAATAAAGCTGATACACAGAAAAGCATGGATCAGTCAGTCAGTGGTAGAGATTAAGTGACCACTAGATTCCTGATTTTTACCACAACAAGCTGTTGCCATTCCCCAGGACTGTGACTCTAAAACAAGTTCATTGACTCTGTCCAATAGAAACAGAACGTGAGTCACAGATGTGAACCATGTTTCCTGGTCGACATATTGAGAAAGGACAAAAACACAGGTGAATTTAATTTGCACGGTATGTTTTATTTAACTCCATGTAACAAAAATGTTATTTCAAATTCTAATCACTATAAGATAATTGATATACTGTACATTCCTCTTTTCATACTGAGTTTTTAAAATTTGGTGTGCAGTTTACCCTCATGGGACATCTCGGGCCAGATGAGTCACCTTTCGGGCACGGCTGTGCTAGCCCAGTGGACAGCAGAACCCTAGACACGTAGAACCACAGGCTGGGGAACAAGGAAATAATCCACACCGGGGTTGCTTCCCGAGATCCTCAAACCAGATACTTACATTTTCTGACATCCTTCCTGTTGATAAATACATTCTGTCAATTGTCTATAAAGGAATTTTTTATCTTTGGGATTAAAAAAAGTTGATTCTCTCTCCATTCTTATAACTATTTCAGAGGTTAAGATCTTTTTGTTGTTGCTTTGTTACTTATACTGCTTTACATTTTTGTCAGCACTTATTTAAATTTTTCCCCACTGACCTGGTGTCATTTTAGAAAATGATAAAAATGATCATAACTACATGAGAGATTTTCTTTTTACAAGTGAAAAATACAGAGGCTAATATTCTTTTCCACAGGCAAAGATTTATTTGAAGGTATCTTTACAAGTGACAGTTTAACCTTTTAATTGTTTTTTATGTATGCTAAATTTAATTGGTTTCTTATATCCTCTCATTAAAATATGGAGCTGCAGTTAAAGAAAGTAATAAAAATTGTTTTTCTTCTCTTTCTGTCTTATGAAAAGATAATCATTGTTTATGTTGCTTTATGCCATGGAGGGCATGGTATTATAAATGATGGCTTATAGTATTTTGATACCTTGAAAAGGATCTACTGTAACTTTATAGTCAAATTCACTCATTTTTTTCTTATCATAACACATAATTCCTTGAAACAGAGTTTAGGACAGATATAATGACAGTTTTAGTTCAATCAGCCATTCATTAAGAGAAAAAAAAACAACAGGTGAGCTTCCTGAAGAAATGTCTTTCTATGTCATTTACTTCTGTATATCAACTGCCTAGAGCAATGCCGAACCCAAAAAGACTTTCAATAAATACTTGTTGAATGAATGCAGTAGTTATCGTAAGGGCTCAACGAAAAATTCAAAGGGCAAACAAAATATCGGGTTTTTTAAAATTTCATTTATTTATTTGATAGAGATCACAAGTAGGCAGAGAGGAAGGCAGAGTGAGAGGGAGAAGCAGGCTCCCTGCCGAGCAGAGAGCCAGATGTGGGGCTCGATCCCAGGACCCCAAGATCACGACCTGAGCCGAAGGCAGAAGCCCAACCCACTGAACCATCCAGGTGCTCCCAAAATATCAGTTTTGAGCACATACTCTGTACTAGGCTCTGTGTAAAGTTTGTGATGTATATTACAGATGTAAATCTTAGAAAAATCCTGTGAAACGGGTATTATCCTATTTTACAGATAAAAAAACTGAGAAACAAAGAGAAGTTAATATTTCCCAAGTTCACAAAATTAAATGGCAGGGTTGCGATTGACTTCAGAGTTGTCTGATCCCAAAGCTTAATCATGCATTAGTTTCCTAGGGCTGCTATACAAAGTACCACGAACTGGGGAGGCTTAAAACAACAGAATTGTATTCTTTCATAGTCCTGGGGACTAGAAATTTGAAGTTAAGGCCCATGCTCCATCGGAAACATGGAGAGGAAGACCCTTCCTTATCTCATCTAGCTTCTGGTATTGCCCCAATCCTTGGCATGCCTTGGCTTCATTAGAATGGATGAGGGAGTGCGTCCTTCCCATCTCTGCATCCACTGTCCTTGGTGTTCTTCACTCTGTGTGTGTCTGTCTTTTTCTTATACGGACACCAGTCGTATTGGATTAAGCATGACCTCATCTTAACTAATTACATCTGCAATAACTGTATTTTGAAATAAGCTCTCACTTTGAGGTCCCTGAGTTTAAGCCTTCAGTATCTCTCTTTTGGGGAACAGAATTCTACCAAACAGTCACCATATTTGCTATTTGTCAAGCGCAGATATTTATGAACCACGTAGAAAGCCCAAGGCACTGGGGTTGCTTGCAATCTGAAAAGGCATAATGCAGTCTTCCTTTAATCTGGTTGGGAGGACAAGATGTATTTCCGTAAAAATAAATGTCAGTGATAGGTGGTTTTAGACACGGTGAGCTGGACGTGATGACTGTACCTCTGAGAAGAAAATTGTGCAGGAGTTCAGAGATAAAACTCTAGATCTTACAGAGAAAGACAGGGCTGGAAACTGAGAGTGGGGGTTATGTGCACAGAAGGGAGAGAAACCATGGGAATTGGTGGAAATGCTGATGATCATAGCCAGTAGGAAAAGAGAAGTGGTCCTCTATCAGGAGAATCAGAGCAAAAGTCACTCCCAAAGGAGAGAGGCCACTGCACAGGTAAGTTCCATCAGGGCAAATGCCGTGAGAAAGCGAAAGAGAACAAGGAGGAGGAAGGGCCCCTGCAAATTAGGATCCGAATGCTTGGGGGGACTCGTGAGTACACGGTTTCAGTGGAGCGGTGGAGGCAGGAACTTGGTTGAAGTGCGCATTGACGTTGATGTGGATGGAGAAGTAGACTTTGAAGGCTGCTAGCTGGTGCTAGTGAGGGAATCGGGCTTCCTCGTGGGGGACTGTTGCATGATTTCTGGGCTCAGTGAAGTGCCAACTGGCCTTTTACAATATCAACTATGAGTTGGCTGATGAATGTGTCAAGTGTTCCCTGAGTGCCAGTTACATGCCAGGCATTCTTCTCATTGGTGGGGCTATGGCAGAGACTAAGGAAGGCGTGATCCGTGCCATAGTAGCACTTCTATTCTGGTGGAGGGGATGGACAGTGAGCGAACAGCTGAGTACATAGGCAATATAATTTCCCAACCTGGTAAGAACTGCGAAGAAAAATAAAACAGTGTGAAGTTTGAGAGCAACAGTGGAAATGAGGGAGAGGTAATGAGTTAAGATTAAAATTTTCCAATTAGGACTTAATGCAACATACACGTTTAATTCTGGTTCTGCTATGCCTGCTGGTAATATGGAAAATACTGGCCAGATTCAGATGACTGATTGTGTGATGTTGGCTAGTTTATTTAAAATTTTTTCTGTGTCTCAAAAGAGGAATGAGAAGACGAGGAACTAAGCTCTGGGTCCCTTCTTACTCTGCTGTCTCTGGGTCGTAGTCTTTCAACTCTTCATCCCAATTGGTGTCAACTTTAAGAGTGGTCCATGTGTCTTGCTTTCATGTCCTAGTCCAGAAGTATTATGAAACTGTAGACATTGACATTTTGTGATGAACTAAAACAGTTGCCATACCTTAAATAAAATGATGGTCATTTTGAATATATAAGAATACAGGAGGAGAGGGGCACCTGGATGGCTCAGTTGGTTGAACAACTGCCTTCAGCTCAGGTCATGATCCTGGAATCTCAGGATCGAGTCCCATATCAGGCTCCCTGCTCGGCGGGTAGTCTGCTTCTCCCTCTGACCTCTCCCCTCTCATAGTCTCTCTTTCTCTCTCTCTCAAAAATAAATAAATAAAATCTTAAAAAAAATACAGGAGGAGAAGGAGAGTTGAATTTTAATACTACCTGTAGGTTCCAAGTTATGGCATAATGTAATAAAAGTATAAAAACCTAAGGGAGGTAACTTCTTTTAAAAGATATTTGTTGAGGGGCAGCCTGGGTGGCTCAGTTGGTTAAGCGTCTGCCTTCTGCTCAGGTCATGATCCCAGGGTCCTGGGATGAACCCTGCATGGGGTTCCCTGCTCAGTGGGGAGCCTGTTTCTCCCTCTCCCTCTGCCCATGGCCCCCTCGCCCCGCCAGCTTGTACTCTCAAATAAATAAAATCTTAAAAAAAAAAAGAAAAGAAACTTGTTGAACGTTTTTCAGTGGTTTAAGAAAGGTTGATAACATTTACTTGAAAGCAATGGCAGGCTCTGTTATCATTCTTAAAAGGATGTCTGTTCACTAAGTATGCAGGGGATACCCCTTTAAAACTCATTATTATCTTTGTCTAAGAAAAGAATCACAGTGTCATTTCATTTCAAATATCTATGGTTTTCTGATTCCGGAGAATTATTTTGTAATCAGGAACACTTGCTGTTTTGAAAAACCTGGCCGGCAAACACTTTGAGAAAATAAAGTCATTACCAGGGTGTTTGTGTCTACAGGGTAATAAATGACACCCAAATAATCCGTTTTGCATCGCCTCACGTTTTCAAGTTCTGATAGAAATTGAAGGCTTGAAAACACCATCTCCTGCTTAGATGGCGATGCTCTGATGGTGATGGAGGGAGGCGAAAAGGCCAGCTGCTCGGTACTGGTGAATTCAGAGCCAGACGGTGTGCAGGGCACCTCCGCTCCCGTTCCCCGAATCCTTCAAAAGAATATACTCTCAGATGACAGTGCCAAGAAAATAAGGTCAACATGCATCTAAATAAATTACAAAGGCCCTCACTGTGCGGTAGGCAACCAGGCCCGGAGGAGCCTTGCTGGGGTCTGAGTTAGCACCAAATGTGCTGGCTCTGGGGGAGGACTGCTCTCCTGTCTTTGCTGTGGTGGGAAGGGGAGGGTGGCTGCTGCTGTTCTCCCACTGCCATCTTTTCTGACAAGATTCAGAGTGACGGTGGCCTGCGGCTTCATCAATTGAGAAAGGCACAGTAAATTGGCAGCTACTCTAATGGCAAAGAATGTTTACTTCTCTGCCTGACTCCTTTTGGAGATGAACAAGAGAGTATGATAATGTGGGCCTCATTCTCTGACTTAAATGGTCAAATGCATCTTCTCTATTGACCTGTTGATGATGTTGGCTATGCCTCCCTTGATTGCCTGGGACTCCGGCGATAGGCATCATAAAAACAGGTAAAACACATAGCCGTGACTGCAGACACTCATTCCCAGTGCTGAGGTTTAACAGTCCGAAGTACCAAACAGATCGCATTTGACTTTGTAGGAAGGTTTTATGTGTAATCATGACAGATGTTCAGGGAGATTATCCTTTTCCATCTCCACCCTGCTTCCCTGCAACTAGTGCACGTGTGACTTGTTCTCCAATAGCCTCCCTTTTATAAATAGATGAAGCTCGCGGCCGTCAACAGTATGAAGTCAACATTGTACTTATCAAGCGTTTGTTTTCCCAGCAGAAGATGCTCCTTTCTTTTAGGCTGGTTATCAGGCTGCCCTGCAAGTCCTCTTTGGCTTTTTTTATGCCAAGAGCTGCCTGACTTCAGAGCTACTCTATGTCATAACGAAACTTGAAGAATTTGTCCCCTATAACAATTGCATTTTGGATGGTAAAGATATTTTTGATGTGTATTTACTTTGTCGCTAATCTCCCTTTAGGGGCTTAAAACTGAACAGGCGTAATAAAATGCTCCTTGCTGTTTCATTTCAAATTTAGGGATTGACTGCACCACATGCCTTCTCTAGACTTATTTGGTTATCTCGAGCACTTGCCCCCCAAGTTCTCAATGCTGAGTGATGGTTGAAGAGCTTTCTGTTTGATATGGGCATTTATCAGTCGGATTGTGACACCTTATGACACCATCTAATGTCAGATGAATTTCTCTGAGACTGGAAACAAGGAGCCAGGGCATAAGAATCTCTCTGAAAAATTTTTCAAAGCAGGGAGCTCTAGATATGTAGGGGCTGGTAAATAATGTCTTTAATTTTCTTCTATTTTGTATTATTTCTCATTCATTTGAAGAACGTCACTATTTCCTGGCATTTTCTCATTATGTGTTTGTATTTTCCAAGTCAGTGAAAAGGTATGCTTGGGCTTTATCTGGAAGGCACACACATTGCATTTAGGAAGCAAAACAACAA